>BFEA01000114.1:458658-476523 GCA_003427395.1 Chara braunii | reverse complement strand
GTACTCAAGGTAACCACATACAAATGTCAGAGCTTAGTGCAGGTGGCTGGAACATGTACCGACCTGAACGAACCAGCGTACTCAAGGTAACCACATACAAATGTCAGAGCTTAGTGCAAGTGGCTAGAACATGTACCGACCTGAACGAACCAGCGTACTCAAGGTAACCACATACAAATGTCAGAGCTTAGTGCAGGTGGCTGGAACATGTACCGACCTGAACAAACCAGCGTACTCAAGGTAACCGGATACAAATGTCAGAGCATACCGTGCTCCTCTCGTTCCAGCGTGCGCTCAAGCGCTGGCCTGCTGTCGCGCGGGCCAGAAACCAGTCGTGCACTCCGAATGATCCCTTGCGCTCCCTTCCCTTCTCCCTCGCTCGCCACTCCGCGAGCTAGTCCGCAAGGCTCACCCAGAAAACGGTCTGAGCGCCTTTGCATTCGTGAGCTCCGTACGTGCGTGTGATCCCGCCCCCTTCTCTCGAGAACGAGCTAGCTCGGACACAGGTGCGCTTCGTGCGTTCCGAGCGCTCCGCGCGTGCACCGGAAAAAAAAATTATCCCCCCTTTCCTACGTCCGCCTCTCTTTTATATTCGCTGCTCCCTAGGTTCCCTTCATTGGACAATCCTCCTTCCTCCGCCTCTTCCAAAAATTTTTGTTTCCCACCGATCATTTCGCCGAAATTCTTGAAAAATTCCCGCCGATCGTTTTGCCGAATTTTTCAAAAAATTCCCGCCGATCGCAGCAAAAGGGTTTCAAAACTTTCTTGCTCGTTCCCAATCCATTCTCCTGCTTCCCTCGCCCAATCCCGGTGCTCCTTTGTCCGCAACGTCGATCGCATTCTGCTCTGTTGGATACTGCCCATCTCCCCTCTTCGATCCCCCATCCTACCGCCCATCCTCCCGTATACTTTCCCTTCTCCTCTCGATCCTCTCATTTCCCACCTTGCCCAATCGCTGTATCCCATTCTCACTCTCCTCGGATCTTACCCGGGGTGGTCGCGATCAGCCCTGCGGGATTTTGCGACCATTGGTCTCCCGTTTTTGGAGCTAGCCAAGCTCCCGCCTGTTCCTCGCCTGTACCCGCCTCTTTATCCGTCCTGGGCGCATGCCTCAATCTTTAGCCAACTTCGCTTCTTTACAGTTATCAAGAAGCCCACGCGCGCGCCTACTAATAACCGTTTCTCCAATCTTGTTTCCTTGACCCACTCCCGATTTCTCCCCATGCGGATCATCTCGGTCAGAACTCGCCGCAAATCCTCCTCGTCCTTCCTTCAGCCAGGCTGACTCTTTCAATCGACTTTGCCTCCGTTCTTCCTCAGGAGCCTCTTTGCCCACCTTCGCTTCTATGCTCAGTCCCCCAGGCGAACTTTGCTAATGATCCGAGGACCCCACCGTTGCAATTCCGTTCGTCTTCCGTGCAATCGCTCGAACAGCCCTGCCCTCCGTCCATTTGGTTCCCTTCAAGCGGTCACTTCACCGCTGTCCTTCGCGGGGCTGTCAGCCTCTACAACGTGGGGCCCCTCTTCCCAACCCACAGCACCTGGCTCTATCCTCACTGATCGTTCAGGTAACGGGAGATCGGCCGCCCCGCCAGCTCATCGTATACCGAGTGGTGCCTAGGAGCCGATCATTCTGTTCACTTGCCATGCATGTCGAGGACGTCGATCCACCCTCCCCTCACACCAATTGGAAAATTTCACTGATAGGAGCGTTATCCTGATCCCATCATTACCGAACCGCCCAACTTGTTAACGGTTTAATCCCCGACAGTAGTAGGATCGTGGCCTTATGTTCTGACACAAGCCTGTTGCCTTCCTCGATTGACTCTTGGAGTTCTCGGAGTTCCCCCGTCCGCACCTTCCCTTGCTTGAGGGCTTCCTCCCGGTTGCAGCAGACAGCATTGGGATAGTGATGGAGGGCCTTAGCACGAGCACCCGAAAGCTTGGGTCTTTCCCCTCCAAAGCACTCAATCGCGAGCGCGTGTCCCACCAAACCCACTCAAACGCAAGTTCTCCAGCCGTAGGGCGGCCTCGCCGCTCTCCTTTACACCGTTTCCTTCATACGAAATCCAGGTTTGTCGGCAGCTGGTTTCTGATTTACCGACCATAACTGGTACGCCCAGGTCCCTCCTGCGGTCAGCGTCCCAAAGCTCATGACTGGCTACGGCGCACCCCTCCCCCCTGTTACTGGACCACCCCCCTTGGGTGCGATCCCGAGAGGTTGCCGCGTCGTGATTATACCTGCCGAATTTCACGGTAAGGCTCCTCTGCCCTCCTGCCACCGGAGACCAGACCAAGTGTAACAAAAAACCCGCCACGTGTACCCGTGGTAGCCCGGCGGTCATTCGTAACCGAGGTCTAGCGCCTTCACTGGTCCTCCTTATTAGGTCCGACCAAGGCCCATTCCGATGTACATCCTTCGCCCCGTTTTTCCAGATTTTTACACCGAAAACTCCAATCTCTTATGATCCGCCCGAGCCCGCTTGTGATCAAGTTGTCACCGCCACTTCAGGCCATAGAAGGGTTAGTGAAGAGGCCCGGAAGCCCGAAAACATCATACCTACATGCATACATACGTCAAAACCATGCAAAAAACAGCAAAAGGGGGAAATATTTCTCGTTTTAAATAAAGAAAAACCCTTCGGCCGGTGGCCAGCCGCCCGACAACCAGCCCACACCCCATCTCTCGCCGTCCCCGGCGAGCACTTCCCAATGTGTTTCCCCTCTCCCTATTTTAGTTCCCCCCAATTTTCCCTGGTTCCCCCGGTTGCCCCTTCCCTTTTTCCGTATACACGCCCCTCGGTGCCCGTTTTCCTTAACCATGCCCGTTTCCCCTATCCATGGTACAAAATTCCTTTCGGCGTCACGACATACCGCCCTTTTCCGACTCATGTTTCCCTTACTATGGTACATCCTTCCCTTTGGTCCCGTGACACCCGTCCCTCTCTAACTATGGTACAATCACCTTTCCCAGGACTGAGACTCACGACGCCTCATCCTAGGACCGTCTCCGTCTCCTCTTCCTCTTCTCGAGCCTCTCTCTCTTCCGTTTCCTCTCTTCTCTTTCCCGTTTGATTCGTAAGGTTTTTCTTGAGGCATTCCTCCTCTCCCTTAGCCTGCGCTTCCCTACCCGGTCGGCATCCTCCTCGTCCTCTCTAGGTCTTTTCTTCTTCCTAGGGGTTTTTGGTAGGGAAGGCTTCCGAACCTTATACCCCTTCCTTGGTGGGCGAGACGAGGCCCCTCGTTTGGAGGTCTCCCCTTTTTCATGCGTGATGGTCAATTCCGCGCCGAGCGCTTCTTTCCCTTTTCGTTTTGGCTCCTCCCCAAGGGTCCCTCTCGATCGGAAGATCTTGAGACGAGCCTCTGCGATAGGGTCCCGCAGCCTACTCCCATCTAACTCCGCGAGCATATAGGCCCCCCCATCCAACCTCTTTAGGACCTTATACGGTCCCATCCACCGGTTCGCCAATTTCCGACTCCAGGTCTTTTCCGACGGCGAGTCGTACATCATTACCATGTCGTTAATCCCTATCGGCGCCTTTCGGACCCGCAGGTTTTTGTCCCACCTATCTTTCCCTTTCACCCTCTCTCTCGATGTTCTCACTGGCCGTTGCTACCCCCATCCAAGTTCTCGGCTATCAGCCGTATCCGTGCTTCCAATAGCTCACCCCTAGACATGTTGGCTTTCCACGAGACACTTGTCCAAGTGTCAATGTGGAACTCAATGGGTAGGGGACAATGCCTGCCGAACCAAAGGGTGTAAGGAGGGTACCCAGTACTCGATTTGACCGTAATGTTATCTGCCCAAACTGCGTATCGTAAATACTTGGGCCATTGTTTCGTGCGACCCTTGCACCACTTTGCTAGGGCTTCCACAAGCGTCTGGTGCCCCCTCTCCACCGGCGCGTTACTTTGGGGGTGATAAGCGGTCGTATAGGCCGCCCCGATCCCTACCTTTTCCAATAACATCTTGACCTTTTGGCTCAAGAATTCCGCCCCCCTATCCATGACTAACCTCCCGACACACCCATATCGCGCGATATACTCTAGGAGAAAATCGCTCACCTCCGCCGCCGTCTTATTCTTAATGGCCTTTGCCTCTACGAAGCCGGTGAGGTCATCCGCGGGCGTTGATTATGTACCTAAGACCGCCGACCCCTTTTGGCATGGTCACTAAGTCGATATGGACCTTCTCGCCTGGGACCGTGGGAAGCGACGGAACTAAGGGTTCTTTGTATCGAACCGTCGCCCTTTTCTGGCAAGCTTCACAGGTAGAACAATACTTTTCCACTTCGGCGTATTGCCCATCGCACCAATAAAGCCTGCGGACCTTATCGAAAGTACCCTTCACCCCTCTATGACCCCCAACGACCCCATCGTGTAACTCCTCTATGACCGCCCTCCTCTCCTCTGGGTCGCACAACACCCTCATGGGTATTGCGAATTTGGTGGGTCTTTTGAACAGGTGGCCTCCCCGCAGGCAATATCCCAGCGCCTCTTGCTGGATCTTTTCAGTCCCTGTTTCCCTACCGGCCAAGTACAGCCCTATGTCTCGGTACTTTCCGTCGTAGAGACTCGCGAGAAAGATCCTTGGGCCCCCTTCTTCCCCTCGGCTGCCCCCAGCTATTTGTGCTCTATTTGCGGCGACTTTCATTATCGTATCTTCGGACATTGCCTCTTCTTCCTTCTTAAGCCTAGGCAGGTCTTCCTCTCGAATGGGAAGCCGGGACAATCCATCGGCGACCTGGTTTTTGGTCCCCGATACCCTCTCGACCCTATAGTCATAAAGCCTGATGTGGATCATCCAGCGTGCGATGGTCGGATCCGTCAATGAGAAATCCTTTTGGAGGACCGTGGCCACTGCCGTCGGGTCCACCCTTAGGAGAAATCGTCGTCCGTACAGGTAGTGACGGAAGCTTTCAGGCAATGCAGCACCCCCAACACTTCCTTCTTGAACTGGCTATAATTTCTTTCTGCGGGGTTTAAGGTCCGGCTTTCGAATCGCAATGGCCTCTCTCTCCCTTCCCCATCCTTTTGCGACAGGAAACCCCCCACTGAGTGAGGCCCAGCGTCCGTGGATACTATAAACGGGCGCCTCTCTTCGTTTTCAAAAAACGGGATCCCTAGGACTTCTCCTCCTTCGCGGAATTCCCCCTTCAAGGCTTCCATGACCGCTGTTTGCTCTTCTCCCCAAACCAATCCTTCCGATTTTCTGAGGAGTCTTCTAAGGGGTTCCGCCTTCTCTCCATAGGCTTTTATGAAGATTCGCCAGTAGCCCACAACCCCTAGAAACTGCCGGACCTCCGTTATGGATTTGAGTGGCGATGGCCAAGTCATCAACTTTACTAGTTTCTCGGGAACAGGCCTCCGCCCCTCTTTATCGCAAATGAACCCTAGTATCTTGATGGAGGATACGCCCCAACGACTCTTAGTCCCGCTTACCGTGAGGTTCGCGTCGTCTAGTTTCTCAAGGACGTCTCTGACATCTTTCATATGGTCGGCCACAAACTTTCTAACCCCCGGGAGAACTTCTGTCTCATCCTGCTCGACCGGCCCTTTTATCGGGAAATCATCCAGGAAGACCTCTACCTTCTCTGGTATGAATTCCTTGAGGACCGCGATCATGGCCCTTTGGAACACGGCTACCCCATTCGTCCAACCCATCAGTACCACCATCATTTGAAACCAGCCCTAAGGGCGTATGCATTGCGGTCATGTGCCTGTCCCTGTAATCTAAGGGAATCTCGTCGTACCCTGAGAAGAGATCGCAAATAGAGTATATCGAGCGAACCGATGACCCTTCCGCTAGCAAGTCGGCCTCAGGTATAGACCCCACGTCTCTTATGGTGACTGCATTGGTCCTCTGGAGGTTCTGGATCCATCTTAGTTTGTTGCTACCTCCCTTCCTTAGAAAGAACCACTTATTGGAGTAGGCACTCTCGCAAGGTTCCGCGACGAATGTCCTGATCATTTCCTTGATGAAGGTCACTATCTCTTCTTTCTCCTTTTGAGCATACTTCCATTGAGGCCTATCCTTCCAAGGGACGTGGGGAATCGTGTGGATCCGGGCGGGCTCAGCATACCTTGGGTCGATTCTCCCTCTCTCGGAGTCATCAAAGGCAATGGCCTTATCGCTGCCCCTTAAAGTCATTGCTATGAACTCTTTTTCTTTCTTCGTGAGATTCCCATCTCCTATATCCATTTTGGCCACTCTATCGGCCGTTATCCTTTGCCCCTCCGTCTCTTTCCTCTTCCTGATGATATCGGCTATCTCCTCTTCCGATATCGTAGCTTCCCCCGTTCTATCCCGGCTGACCGCGGCAGGTTTCACTTTTTCCACCACGGTTTTGTGCTTCTTAACTCCGCCGGCTAGGGGGATCCCTCCAAAAAAGACAAACTGACGCACCCACCGAACTTTTCTTCCTCGTCCTCCTTCTCGTACCCCATGCCGTTAATTACTACCCTATCCCCCACGTCTTCGATCTCCATTCGGTTCCCCTTGGGTCCTCTATCCGTCAAGGGCACTTCCTCTAGACGGACTCGACACACCCTCGACTGGGCCCCCTTCCGCCTAGAAAGGCTGGTCCGGTTACGTTTATCTTACGCGTCCACGGTCTTTAGGACCACCCTAATTCCATCAGGACTTTGGATCGAGAGAGTTTGACTTCCATCCGACAAATCAACTGTGGATGCGTGTACCGCGCTTAGCCAAGTCCTCCCGAGGATTAATTCGGAGGAACATTCTTTTACCGAAAAGATCAGTACCGTGGCCTCCACACCAGCTACCTCAATTACGGGGCTATGACACACCCCTTCCGCCGGTTGCAGCTTGTTATCCGCCACCACCATCGACATTGACACCCCTCGATCTATCTCCAGGCCTAGCTCTCGCGCGATGGAGTCCCTACATACTGTAGACTCGGACCCATTGTCCACTAAGGCCCTCATCTTTTTCCCACTTACCACCGCCTGGAGCTAACCACTCCCTAGCACGTAGAACTTCTTGGCCTCTTCCCCCGAGAAGAAATTGGCCGGCAGCTCCTCCATGGGAATGCGGGTGGCCTGCACTTCTTCCTTGGCGGGACCTTCTACTGGCACCGTTGGCGCTACCGCTAGCGGGACTCTCATCTTTCTTGTGATACTTAGGAGCTCCTCTCTGGCAGTTTTGCTTGCGGCCAGGTACTCTAAAAGGGTGCACTGCATGGGCTGCATCAGCGTTCGCCTAAGGGGTGCTACCGTGTCTATCTCATCCAGGGTGCACTTCATTTCGAACTTTTTGGGGCCCCGTTTCTTAGGCGATTTTGGCGAAGTGGGCTCTTCTTTCTTTTCCTCCACTGCTTTTGCATCGGTCATTGGCTGGTCATTGTCGCCGCTTTTCACCTCCGTACTTTCCTTCACGCTTGCTTGGTTCTATGATGTCTCAGCCCCGACCTGCGTCCTCACCCTTAGTCAGGGCCTCTCCTCCTCGGCCTGTGTATCTATTAACTTGATGGTGGATGCTTGGGGTTCTCTAATGGACAATCCTCCCAGTGACTCCACCATTCGGATGTGAGCCGCGCTGGGGGAGCTCCCGACCTCCGGCTTCTTTCCTAGCCTAGCCTCTTGACCTGGATGCTTGGGGTTAAGGGTTAGGTAAGACTATCCCCCTTGGTTTTATTACCGATCCCGACTGCGGACCCGACTAGTGGGACCAAGGAGGTGTCGGCATTCCCTCTCCTTTCCCTCAGGTGTCCCAACCTTTTCCCTTTTTTTGTTCTCTATAATTATTTTCTTATGTAGTTCGTTGTTAATTTGAAAGTCCATTTTTTTTTTTGGGGGACAGGCACCGATGCTGGTTCCAGGACGAGTCCTAGGACCAACAGGCCTAGCTCAGTTGATACACCTATAAACTATTGAAATACATTCTGAGTTCGAACTCTGTGGGAGACAGATGAGTGAAATACTACGATTTTGAACTACCTGGGACCCGTTTGTTCCAAAATAGGGTGAGGCCCAGGCACTGTCCTTGGGGACATCCGTTAAAATTGGAACGATGCAAAGAAGATTGGCATGGCCCCTACGCAAGGATGACACACATAAATCGAAAAATGGTCTGGGCGCTCTGTTTCTTTTTTATTTTGCTTCCTACTATGAGGTCGGACCGCTCACTAGCGGCTGCGCTACGGGCAGGTAGGGGCGGGTTTACGACAACACCAGGAGGAGGGAAGGTGGTGGAGACGGAGAGAGAAAAAGGGGAACATACCACCGAGTACTAGCGATGCAGGAGGAACTGAAGAGACGAGTTGATGTTGAAATGCATGCGTGAATCCACAGGGAATTCAGCGATGTATCTTTCCACGTGCTCAGGGAAGATTCGTCTTTCTTATACGTATTGAAAGAGTTTTGTAGAAGAAGTGGTGGTGGAGTAGATGTGTGTGTGTGTGTGCACGAAAGAGAAAGAGAGGATGGAAGACTGATGCGTACCTAGCCAAGACGTGGAATCGGGGGCGTTGTACACCAACCACGAGCTACTGCGGGTGGTATGAGTGTGAAAGCGCCTGGTCCGACAAATGGTGAACTGCGCTAAGCGGGGCAAAGCTTGAGGAAACTGTGGTAGAGTCATGTAGTGGTACAAATGTGTGGATCATTCATCGGACTTGAGTATAGGGGCGAAAGACTAATCAAACGGTCTAATAACCGACTCCTTCCGATGTTTCCTCGGAATGACGAGAGCAGTTGACAGTGAAAGGAGAGTAGAATACAAAGTACCTGCTGGCGCGAGCCTCTACATAGTTTAGTAGAAGATCCACTCATATTTTGCGAGTTTTGGTGGGTAGTGGTGAAAAGCCACTGTCGTCGGTTGTGCCAGTCAAGATCGAGTCGGAGTGCAGATCATCATGGCCGCGAGTTTCGACCATTCCTCCATGTGTTCATTTCGCCACCATAGCAGTAGTGGTCGTTATCGCCATAATAGACAGCGGAGCAACTCTATTCGTTGTGGGAATCAGAGTGTCGGAAATTCGACAATGTATTTGGTCGTGTTTTGGCGACGATTCGTCTTTCACCTTCTCAGAAGTAGCAAGCGAACAAGGCATAGTGAACCTTCTTGGGTGCTAGTGGAAGGTTCACCCTCATTTCCGCACACTACGTAAGGGAACGTTGTCGTCGCCATGCGTCATCATCGGTGTCTTTGCGTTGGCCGCAAACGTCGTTGTGGTTATACAGCTCGTTGTTAGCATCATGATAGTCGCGACGTGTTCGTCGTCTGCGCTCGGGCCAAGATCTCCACTCCGGTACAAGTGTGCGTCGTCGTGGCGGCTTTCGCTCGACGGTCTAGGCCCTCTTTCTTTTCTTGCAGTCTTCGATTGAGTCTTCCCGAACCAACGACCATGTATGAGTGAGTTGCAACACTGCACATAGGAAGAGAGGGAGATTGGCAATGCGGGTTGAATCGAATGTCAAGCCATGAGACCACACTGCATACGTAGCTAAGCAGGGAGATTTGCTATGAATCCTCCCATGTTTTAGCGGAGGATTCATTCCTCGTTTCGTGTATTTGTGGGGAGGGGCAATCCCCAAGTTGTGACGATGATCGTCATTGTTGGTGCTTGTTGATAATCGCGATCGGTGTCATCTCGATTGCGCAATTTCTTGAATCCGAGTGTGGATCCATAGTATATCTGCATCGCAAGCCCAGATTGGAAGCTGTGTTCGTTGAGTGCACGACTCGAATTCATGAAAATGGTCGTTTTGCCCGTCGTGCAGTTCCCTCTGTTGTGATCTTTGGTCGTAACTATTGCGGGCGTGATGCTCATCATCTCATTGTGACCGCCTCAATAGTAGCCTTGCCGCCTTGGTGGTCACTCTTCCAGTATCCAACAGCTACGTCCTTGACTATGATTATAGGCTTCTGCACTGCAAGTGGGGCATGTTGAAAAGGAGAAGTGAGTCGAGCCAGAGAAGGGAAATGAGGGGCGAAGAATCTGCTCCCGTATTTGATTGCGTTGTCGGGGCAGAAACCCTGACAAGGGTATCTGCCGGATGTTTTTAAATGTCAGACGATGTCGGACTTAGTAAAGGGCTATCCGAGCTTCATAACTTGATGAGACTGACCTTTGTTAGAAGTTTATTCAGACCTAACATATGACAAAGAGACTAAAAGTTTTCAAGCTTTAGTTCGAACGCTTATGGCATCCGAGAGTAGTGGTAGTAACCGAAAGTGCTTCGCTTGTCGAGGCCGCAGAGGCATGCAGACATGGGAACATCAAAGCTAGACCTATTCTACCAAAATAGCAGCCGCGCGATTCAAGGCCCAAGTAGGCTAAAAAGAGGGATGCGCCGGGTATGGGACCGCGGCGCGGGGGGATATAAAGTTTTTTTTTTTTCCTGGGGCCGTAGGGTTTGATTTCGAGCCAGGGGGCCGATAGGCCGGTGCCGAGGCCTACCCGGGTAGGTGATCAATCAAGCCATGGTCACGCGGCCAATTGACGAGGCAGGGCCAACAAGCAAAGTCTGTTGGGCCTCAAGTAGGCGGGACCTGCAACTCTTCTTATAGAAGAGTTGCTCCTATCACTGCGATGATAGGAGCTAGCCCTGTAGGTTGCGATGTCAGACTTTCGCCCAGCAGATACTGGGATCAAGCCCGACCGCTCGCATCCTACTGGGCCAGCTCCTTTTAGAGCAGCCCACAACGTGAGGGCGATCGTACGCAGACGATTTTGGTCGTGCGATCTTCGAGATCACACGGCTGGAATCAGCCGCGCCGACATTTACATAGCCCGTGCACAAGGATGACACATATAAATCGAGAAATGGTCTAAAAAAAAAATTGATCGAACACAGGGGCGAGGTCCCATTAGCAGTCGGATAGGAGTGTGGCCGATCTAGTGTGACACTGAGTGGCAGCAGCCAGACATGTTCATTACAAATTTACGGGCTGAGAAAACAGGAGAAAGGCCAAAAAAAAACAAAAAAAACAGAGACCTCCCACCCGAAATCACGGCAGAGTGTTTCCCAGCCATCAGATCACAAATGATCTGATGGTGGTGGTTGCAACGACAGTGAACAAAGTAACTGCCACATTTTCTGGTATAAACTTGTCTTTTGTCAACACTGATCCTGACACCTTCCATATACTCCGTGATTGAAGGAGGGCTCCAACCAATGAGATAATTGCACAACAGCAAGTAAAATACTGAAAATCTTATATCCAGTGGGCCTAAGGCTAACCCCACCCTCCTTTGGGGTTGGCCACAACCCCAACCGATTGAAAAGATTATGTTCGGAAGCTTTCTTTGCACAGGCATGCCCAGTGTTAAGGAGAGGAGGGGAACGAAGATCTCCTTATTTTTTTGGGTAATACATGTAAAACACTGACCTTGGGATCACGAGTAGTGCACGGCAGGAATTGGGTCACTCAACTGCCCCACAAACTCGTTTCTATCCTATCCCGTTGCTAGTGGGACCTCGCCCCAGGTCTGCATTTTCATAAGGTCGTGGCTGAAAAGCCACGTGAAATGATTGGCCGTTGGAAAGAAAAAAAAAGAAAAAAAAAAAAGTCAAGCGCCATGTGGCGCATTTAGAACTGATGGGACCTTGTAGCCCCCATGAACGGTTGCAGGTGCCCGTTTAAAACGGGCGACCATTTTTACAGCAAGGTAAGTTTTTTCTTTTTGTTTTTTCCTTAGATTTTCTTTAGGATTTATTCTTTTAGATTTGCCTTGGATTTTTTTATTTAGATTTCTTCTTGGATTTTTTAAATTCTTTTAGTTGTTTTTTCTTGTTCGTGAATTTCCTAAGTGCCCGTTCGTTTCGACGAACGGGCTGGGACAGACATGTATAGGATGAGCAAAACCGAATGTATTTGCCACGACCTTGTGCTGGAGTTATGAGGGACTCTCTGCACATGATCAGGTGGCTTCCAGTTTGCGTGAAACGACCAAGTCGTTTTCTGCTGACCGAACGAACATTTTTGTGGCATCGTTCATGCCTCTCTCTCGAAAGGCTTTCACGACAGCTCGCTCGTCGTTATCAGAGGTTGCGGTTGTCGGGACCTAGAGAGAGAGAGAGAGAGAGAGAGAGAGAGAGAGAGAGAGAGAGAGAGAGAGAGAGAGAGAGAACGAAGACTCCAACTTGGCGTCGGCCTCATGGTACTTCCATCGAGGATGAGAAAACTCGAATGAATCTACCGCTAGAACATGGGAATATACGCTGCCACGTGAAACTTTTCCCCTCCCTCTCCTTATTTGCGCTCACATAGGCACCTGTTCGTTTTAACAAACGGGTTGCGAGTACGCCGAGTAGTAAGTATAGGACACCTTTGGTAAGCAACGGGCGTCCGTTCTGACGAGCAACTGTATGTTTGTGTGTGTTTTTTTTTTAAGTTTGTTTTTTTTCTTTTTTATTTCTCAGATTTATTTAGTTTCGTTTTCTTCTTTTTAACCCCCCTATTCCTACTAGAATGCGGCCGTTCCATTTTGAAAGAGGCAGCACTTTTGGGCTGTGCACCTGAATCTAGCACCCAATCTGTGCCAGATACAGGCGTAGGGCAGGGGTAGACAACCCTGCTGAGCTTAACTTTCGTTTGACTTTGTGAGGGGCGGCCGTTCATTTCGAACGACAAGCTGCCCCTTCCAGAGAAACGAGGGGTTGGAAAAAAAAGGGGGGGGGGGATCGAAGAAAAGTAACGGCCACGTATGTGGCCAAGGCTGCGGAACAGGTGCAGTCCCAGAAGGTTCTAGAGGGTGATGGGACTGCGCCTGTTCGTTTTGAACAGGCTGAAGTAAATGACTGAGTACAACCATTTATAGGAGAGTATCTAGCCTGAGAAAACTGCCAGATATTTCTGGGGGGTGATGACCTTGGTTCCCCTAGGGGAGAACCAAGGCATCGAGCTCCTGGCCGTTGATCTAGATCGAGGGCCAAGAGCACTGACGAATTTTGTCTGGCTGTGGGCAAAGCAGCTGCCCACATGCCTTCGACTGGCTATAAAAGCCAGCACTCCACCCAGCAGCCTCACACTTGTGGCAGTGCTGCTGGCGCATTCACTTGTGTGAATGCTGGCTAGCTGCCGCATGCTGTTGTAGAGGGGAAGTGGTGCTGGTGGAGGAAGTGGAGGTCTGTAGGATGAGGGGAGACGCTGCTGGAGGAGGACATGTCAGGGCAGCCATAGCCAAGGGCTGGAGGCTCTCTGCCCCACCCTTGTGCTTGTGTTGTGGTTGGTGTATGTGAGTTGTAGCCGCAAGGCTGCGACAGTCTCGAATCGTGCGGCAAGAGGCCCATGACGGGGAAGGTGCTACCTGACAGCCTGCACGGTGGCGAGTGGCGTTTTGAGTAAGAAGGTTGCGCCGCCGTAATTTTGGAAGAAGGTGTCGCCAAAATTTTTATGCGGCACAGCGAGATTTACAGCGGTAGTGACGGGGACGTGGCGTATTCGGCAGTGTTTTGAGGGGAGGTCCTGTCAAAATTGCGCAACACTGTTTGTGATTTTTGTAGGCGATATTTTAGGACTACGGCGGTGATTTTTTTGCAGCACAGTGGACCTTTCCGCTGTGGTGTATGAGCTGGTGGCGGTGCTGCTAGACAACTTTGGTACCGGTTTTGACGGCACGGTGAGCGGCAGTCCCACATCTATTTTTTGAGGTGCGCGACTGAGTGTTTTTTTTACTTCATTGTTTCTGGACGACGGTGGTAACATTATGGCGGCTCGACAATGGTGGTGTGGCCGTTGAGGTGCTGGCACTTGCGTCATTTGGCACCGGAGGGCCGATGTTATTTTTTTGGAACGCAAACTTTTTATTTTTGCCAAGAACCATCCGATGGTACAGCGGCAACGTGGGACCATCTGGGACCATTTTGGGACCAAGTGAAAACTCATTGTGGGAACACCCTCTTGGAGGGCTATCTTGCTTGAGTTTTTTTTGTGTTCCAACCTCTGTGCTTTTGAACAGTTGAGAGAGGACGCGAACCGTGATTCAGGAGAGAGGCCACAACTTGTGGAGTTGTGAGCCACATATTTTCATATTCTACGGCTATCGTTTTCTTTTGATTGGAGTATTAATCGACTTTTTTGAGTGAGTCAGGTCAATCAATTGATTGACTCGGGCTTCCCTTCACACCTGTGTGAGCCCACACTTTGCTTGACCCAGTTTGTTTTAAATGTAAAAAAAAAAAAAGCTAGAGGAAAGTTGTGCGAGTCATGCATGTGAACGGAAAAGTATGACTTCAGTATGAAATTGTACTGGTTTCCTTTTGAACTTGTTTGTTCTGCTTTGAGGTCTGTGCGAGGTATGTAGAAGGATGCTTGCAAAGGAGATTGACTATGCCTATTGGAGAAAAGGAAAAGGATTGTCTTCTTTTTACTTCTCATCTGCTTGCATGTCAAAAAGGATTCGGTGTCTTAAAAAACTTTAATTATGTGTGCACCATAAAATGAATTCAATTGAAATAAAGCAAATAAGGTCAAACGGATTTAGCTTTCTCCCCATGATTGACTCTTTTTTATCGCGAATGGCCTTATCTACCTATATCTGTCCAAATGATTCTCATTATCTATCTTCTTCGGTTTCTTTTTCGTTTAAATTAACCAGAACTTAGGAGAAATGAGAATATAAGAGCCTTACTTATGGTGAACACAGTCTCTCTCTCTAGGAAGCATCCAAGGCGGGGGGGTTCGCATGCTTTCGAAGTCGATCCTATTATCGACTTGGAGTGGGCCCAATCCGTCGAGAGTGGTACTTTGCTGACTCGGTGGTGATGACCCAACCTTTGAGATCCGGGTTTTCGGGCTCGGGCGATGGGAAAGAGTATCCACAGATCACTTCCTAGAGGGATGGGTATGTGACGACACAATGTGGATCAACCCTATTTCAGGGCGACGTGGGGGTTAATTGCGTTCTTGCGGGTGGTCACTTTATGTTCCACCGTTAAAATAAAAAAGTTGGAGAAATAAGAAGCTCCAACCCGCAAGTAGGTAATGAAGGAGACGGTTTTCTTTACGCAATGATAACGACTGCGGTTTTGTTTTTGGTATCCTTATGATGAATGAGAACATTTCATTATTCGAAGAATTGAAAAAGTAATTATTGCCAGGAGGATAAATCATCCAACAAAATTTTTATCCACTAGATAATACTTTTCTCCAAGAAAATTGCATATGATACGGAGGTGTGGTCGAACCGAGAGTTCAAAATTCGGTCAGGAGCCAGATCATTTGTTGATCTGCATGGTAGCAGTGAAATCTACTTGCAGAAGTCATTCCGGGCAGGGTTTGTTAGGTGTCGATAGACCCAACCGTAAGTCAAAAGTTAGTTTATCCTTTCCTAATCTTTCGTCAATATCGAGCCTCTGCCTCGGAAGCGGCGATATAAAAGTCTCTTCAGTCATATAGGTTGGGAAAAATAACTTTGACAAATCATCTCATCAAGTCAAAAACCCATCTTACATGATTGGATATAAGATGTATCGATTTTATTTGTTTTATGACCAAAGAGTTATAAAGGGACTGGTATTATATTGTGAGTTTCACGCTTGGTTGAAACCGTCTTAGTCGACCGACGTCTGTTTCGTACTTAGGAGATCAACGCCCTAAGGACGGACGAAGTTTAGGTCTGTTTGGCGTTAACCGTGCGTACCTATACTACAGCGAACGAGCAAAGACCCTCGGCTGACCTACCTCTGCAATTGCATCTAAAAGCTTTCGCATGTGGGTCAGTAGCTCGGTAGGGATATGTCCCTAAGGGTGGTGACAACCTCTTAGGGAAGGCAAGTTGTGCCTCGCAGGAACCTATCCTATTGTAGGGGACCGTGGGATGTATAGCTAGCGCAGCCGACTAGAGCGGCGAAGGAGCGATGCAACCGCGTTCGTCTCGGCGGTTCACGGGATTATTTTTGCGTCGTTCTCGAGTTATCAATGTTTTTGTCTTTTGTTTTAACTCCTGCGTGACATGGTCGGGAGGGCTCTCGCACTTTGCGAAAAAGGCGGGAGTCGATGCGCTCGACAGCGCTACCGCGTTTTAAGTTGCTGCAAGCATTCAAATAGAGCATAGGGGGTGTGCTCTATCCGAACACAACCTTTCTAGGCTGCAAGGCTGCGGTTTGGGTTGAGGAAGTCGTCAGGTTTTGCAAAAAGGGACGCTATTGCGACTTGTAAGGTTGTTTGACTACAGTAACACATTGTATTGGCGGCGGCCTGATCTTCCTACTGTGTTTTGATCACCATTGTGGGGCCCTAAGGGGATTGAAGGAACCAAGACCCTCTTACTCGAGTTTGAGCGCAACCCTCTTGTATCTGAGAGACTTAATGTTTTTTCTTTTCCCCTTCTCAGTTACAATTAGAGTTCGCAACTGAGATTTTCACGAATACTTGTACCTGACCTAACCACGCCCTCTTCGAAAACCAACCACCCATACCCACTGTATATCTAGCCTGCCGGACCTTACCCATCTCCACGTGCTTAAAAAAAAAAAAGTATACCCTCACCTACCCGACCTGAACCTCTTCAGCATGTACCTGGCCATACCTACCCATGAACAATTTTTTTCATAACCACTCATGGCCACCTGAACCCAAACCGTTTGTTAACCACCCACACGCTACCCTACCCAAGTTTTCTTTACCAGTACCCGCCCGTACCTACCCATAATTGTATGCACCCACCCGTAACCACCCGTGCTCGTCACCCATTCTCCCCTAACCGCCAATACCCGCCCCTAATTGTCCCTAACTGCCCCTAATTGTCCCTTACCGCCCCTAATTGTCGCTATCTTTTTTTTTTTTCTCCAAAAAATCCATGGTGTTGTAGAGGCCAGTCACTGAGTGCACAGGGATGATCACCTGGAGCAGTGGGCCGTGGGTGTCCTGGAATATGCCTTGGTTGTCCTGGAATATGAGACCACCTCCCCTCCCATCCTCACGTCAGTACTCCTAGCGCACCCCCAATCCCACTATCCTACCTCAGTGTGACCAACACTCAGCACCATTACCCTACCAATGGGCAGGCAACTTGGACCGAACAACAGTGATAGGCACCAGGGCTGATAGGTTGCCCAGCCGTGGTGGAAGCGGAATCGGACGAGCCTAGTTGAATGGGAACTTCAGACGTCAGGCCCATACAATCTACTACAGGCCCCAAGAGACTCTGGACCCTAGGTTCAGACAGGGTAGCACCCACTGAAGCAGTCTTACTGTCCTTCCCCTAGCTTACCCAAGGCCAGACGGAACTCGGACTGGTCTGAGCGACTTATATCTTTATCCTTACCTAACTGTCCCTAACTGTCCCTAACTGTCTCTAACCGCCCCTAACTTTGTTTACTTTTTTTTTTTTTTACCGCCCCTAACCTTCCCTAGTTGTCCTTAACCGCCCCCAACTGTCCCCAACCCCCTGGACGTCAGTGGATTGACGTGATAATTTTTATTATTATTAATATTATTATTTTATTTTATTTTTCTCGAGATGTGGCAGCTGCTGCAGCTACTGCCGCAACAGCAACAGTTGTTACATCTGGTCACTCTGGTGCTGCTATGGATGCATCTGGTGCTACAGCAGCCTATGCAACCTGTATAGCATCTGCAAATGCAACAACCCCCGGTTTGGCGCACACACGTACACTCTCTCTCTCTCTCTCTCTCTCTCTCTCTCTCTCTCTCTCTCACACAGACACACACACACACCCACGTAAATATTACATATACAGGTTACACACATATGAAAATAGTCTGAAAACTAAAAAAAACAAAAAATAAAAAAATAAGAGATATAAAATTCACCCTTCCGAGAAAAACGTTTGCTTTATGGGAAAGTGAGAAATTTGAAATATAAAAAAGGTGTCACGCTTGAGCAAAATACAAAACCTGCAAAGCTATAAGACTCACATCGGGTATACCAC
>BFEA01000114.1:439830-450157 GCA_003427395.1 Chara braunii | reverse complement strand
TTTTTTTTTTTTTTTTTGCGCTCGGGCTGCTTGGAACGTTGCCCGAGGGTCATGCCCGGTCGGGCACCCGGGCGGGTATCCAGGCACAAGTTGGGTGCCCGGGCGCCCGGAAAAAAAACCTAGTGAAAAACTATTAATTGGTTTTTTAATTTCAAGTTTAGTAAAATTTTTGGATATGAGCATAAGGCAAAAGATGTTAAGTTTATGTTTTTGCATAACATATTTTTTGGCATTTTTTGTTAGAATTTATTGTTATTATTATTATTATTATTATTTTTAATGGTCGCGAGCCTCGGCCATGACCGCGGGGTCTCAGCCTAGACCGCAACAACGGCCTCGACCACGCCTGACCGCCACTGCAGGGGATTCATAATTTTCAGATATACTTCCTTTGGTTTGTATGAGCCCACTATGCCCCTACTACTATATCTCTCTAGTTTATTTGAGAGGTATGAATGTGTTCCTTTATGATTTTTCTTTTCTTTTCGGAACTCGTTAAGAGAAGTAAGTTTCCCATATTTATACTAAGTCGGATATGAATTCAAGATAAAACCTTTATTTCTGCTAGGACAAAATTTAACTGACTCTTTAGATTTGCAAAAATTTCGACACAGTTTCCTGTAGGAAAAATGTTTTTTCAAAATTTATATAAAGTTAAATACGAAATTTAAAAATAACTTTGACTTCACAAAACCAAATTTTGTCTAACTCTCTGAATTAGTAAAAATTTAGGCAACATTTCCTTTAGAAAAGTAGGTTTCCCAAATTTATATCATGTCATACAGGGTTACTGGCGTTCGGGACGGGCCGAACGCCCGAACCCGAACACCCGAACGTTCGGCACCCGCTCTCGACGCGTTCGGTCGTTCGGTCGAACTCGGAAAAAAAAAAAAAAAAAAAATTCTTAAAAAAAATATATGTTATGCAAAAAAATAAACTAAACAACATTTGTCCTAACATTACATTCAAATTCTTTACCAAATTTGAAATAAAAAAGAAATACTAAAAATAAATAATAATAATAAAAAATAAAAAAAATAAAACAAGAATGAAATTATTGAGTGGGCGAGCACGTTTTTGACATCGTCATCTTTGGCGATTTTTCTTTTTTTTTTGGCTGTAACAAATGGTATGAAAACTTATACATGTGTATCTTACATAATAGAGAATCTATAAATAAAGTTTGAAAAAATAATAATTTTTTTCATGCCCCCGAAATAAATAAAAAACAAAACGTGAAAAAAAAAGAAAAAACAAATTAGTGAGTGGGCAATCAAGTTTTGACACCACCATCTTTGCCAATTTTTTATTTTTGTTTGGCTAAACAGAATGACTTCGAAATTAATAGGGAGAGACCTTGCATCACAAAGAACTCAAAAAAAAATTCAGAAAAAAAATAATGTTTAGGTGCCAAAATATTTTTTTGCGGGGTCCGAACCCCTTCAAGTTCAGACCCGTACGAGGACCCGAATGCCCGAACGTTCGGTGGTCAGCTTTGGGGCCTCCGTACGTTCGACCTAACAACCCTGATGTCATACATGAACTCAGACAAAAGTTGAACTTTGTAAAAACAAAATTTAACTAATTCTATTGATTTGCAGAAATTCGGGCATAACTTCCCTTAGTGAAAGTGTCTCTCCAAGATTTATACAAGCTAAGTATGAGAAATAAACTTATGATACTTATCTAAAAAATGTTGAAATCGAACCAAGTATGAAAAATAAACTGTAACTAAAATAATACAGGAATTGAAATAACTTCTATAGCTTCAGCCCGTGGCGAGCATCTAAAGACAACTACCTATCAAAGCTAAGGCATATAACAAGTAGAACTCTCACTCAACCACATGCAATTCCATATCACAATGAGTAAGTACTCTCACAAAAAAAATCCCAAGTTGTTTTTCATATAAGTAGTTAATTTACCCTCAGTTAAGTAAATACCAATATCTTAACTTACATATGGCATAACGAAGACTGGACCATTCAACTTAAAAATATTGTCCAGTTTTTGCCTTATTTATAAATAAAACACAAGGCACATTATTTGTAAACAAAACACGGATCCAGACCATTCAACTTAGAAACAATGTTTAGGGCCCGTTGAGAAACCTTTAAAAAAAGCAGGTAGACCAAACCATTCAACCTAGAAACAAATGTTTGGTTAAAAAAAACAACCCATGCACGTCCCCAAAACAAAGCCACAACGACCATACCATATAAATTAGAAGGACTTGTTTGGACCATCGAAAGGCAAACCAAAGAAACATAGCAGTTAGACCATTCAACTTAGAAACAATGTCTGACCTTCTGTATGACCCTCAATCTCAATAGAAACCACCTTCCTTCCATCTTCCCCCCAATTTTTCTTTCTTTTATTCTGAATTTCAAACAACATAAGAAAGTAAAACTGAATTTCATTCATGCGATCGTTTACTTTTCTATGAATTCGGTTCAAAAAGTCAAACAATAAATCTTAGCAGAAACGTATGCATTCACATTCAGATACTCATAAATGAATGTTCGTATGAGGGTTTTGATGGGTTTGCAGAAGGTAGGGGTGGTATACGTCTCAGTTCCCTGCCTCTATAACTTCTCATGAGTCCCGATAGAGTTCCCGCAATCGGTGGGTAGACCTCCCATAAGGTCTTGCTGCGGTCTTATGGGTTGCAATCCCACCTGCCACCTTCCTCCCTGAACCACAGACTAGACTTAGGGCGGGAAGGGTATGAGGGGTCTTAAACGTTGGAGATACGAGAAGGGGCCAACTCAACTCACATGAGAGGGCCTTGTTACCTTGATGCGCCTAAGGGCCTCGCAATGATGGCCAAAACGCAGTGTAACTGCCCTTTGTCAGTCCTTCAAATCGTGGCAACAACTCCCTTCGCCAACTGGGTTACTCCCTTAAGTCACAGTGCCCCTTCCTCTGACTATGCTGTCGTTACACTACCTAAAAATACTATATTCGAGCAGAGAACACCTCCCGTGCTTTATTCGAACGTGATTCGAAACACAACAAGAGTCAGCCAAATGCGTGCATAGCAAGCGTGCACTCCAGCCCGTGTACCGCGATGCCTCACAATGCCGAACACAGACACCACTGCCACCACAGCTATTAACACCCAACGCTAGCCATAGGGCAAGCCAACATTGTCAACAACTACACTACTATGCAGTCAAAGATTAGGCAATGCCAACAAAATCTCCAAGCAACAATTTGCACAACACTAGCTAACAAAAGTATAACAGTGTTTGTTCAGCAGCAAGCGACAAAATGCAGAACTAGCAATGAAACACAGCAATAGCAACCCAGCAGCAACGCACTGCATAAGCACAACAAAGATGTGCTGCAAGCTCCAGGATACTGGCAACCGATGATCAGGCAAGCACACACTCAAAGCCTCCTTCCAACAGTCGTAGCTTGTCGGACAGTACACCCGCAGACACCCCCACTGCTCCAGCTTCGCTCACCCTGTGTACCCGGTGTGTCTTTGCCCTACAATCCGCCTCTCAGTCGTTTAGGCCTAAAATTCCCCCACCACTCCGAAACTCACGTTGAGCACTGCACAGGCTCACGAGCCTGACCCAAACTCCGCTGTTGTGCCCGATACCGTGCGCGCTGGCTTCGATCGCTGGTATACTTAGGCGAGGTAAGTACGCACTCTTTCTCTCTCTGTGGGCAAGAATGGGCGATAACAATATGACAAAAATCCAAAATGCAAATTCTCACTAAAGGCCATAAAGTCCAGCGTGGTTCAGTAAGCAATGATATCCCATCAATCGGAGGACCAAAACATCGAGTCTGAAAGTCAACAAGAGCATACTCTTACCATCACCAACGTATGCGCCCAGACTATTACTACACTGCGACGAGCAACCTACAAATCGACAATGCATTCCGTTGACGTCAGCAGTAACAACCTAAGCACACGAAGATATCGACCTCGTAGACCATCGCCAAAACCAGGTACGTCCCCTCACATTATCATCCTCGTTTTTCTTTTTTTTTTCTCACACCCTGCCCCCTCACGCACTAGTCTGATTCCTCCCTCGTCCTTCTCCTTACTCCTCGACTTCTCCTTCTTCCTTTACTTCACTCCCCCCACCTTACACTTCTTCCAAATGTACCTAGCAGCAAACCCGACCGAAAGCCAACGGAACTTCACCGCTTACCGCACAGGTGAATGCTACAACACAAAGGCAGGGTGCCCGGGACAGAGGTTACTCACCACTTGTGGTGGGCGTCGTGCAGGAGGCACCACAACCCCACCATTGTGGGCGGGTAAAATGGTGAGTGTAGTCCCCAAAAAAGATGCCTTCCGACATCCCTTGGTGAGTGGTCGAACAAGGACCCCATGCACCAAAAGTCAACTTTGGTTAGGCGTGGAGTGCAGCCCACGGATTGGTTGAAAGGTGGAGTGTTGATTTGGCTTGCACAGAGTCTTGAGTTAGGCTTTGCCGATCAGGTTAGATAGGGTGGATACTTAGGCTCCAAGCCGTAGGATCTGCAAGATAGAGCACATTTTCCTTCAGTGCCCGGGTTCTATCCTGGTATGGTGGTGGTGGGACCGTATACGCGGACTCGATGAATCCGACTCGGAAGCCTGGCTGCTCCTTATCTCTTGAGTTCCTGCAATGGAGTTGGTGTGAACCTGGCATGAGAGAAGCGGTAGATTCCGCTCCTTCCTTTTTCCTTTTTCCTGTTATCACTCGACGACCGAGGCATGCGTCGCTCTTTAGCCCACAGCAGAATGAAATTTTGTTTGTACCCCACACCTCGGCCCTGTTTACCCTTCGGATTCTCTTGTGTTCCCTTTGAGTCCCTCTGCAGGCCTTAATTTTGGAACAACCTCAGACAGAAGCGAGAATCCCCCGTTCCGTCCGGGCAATTCAACCCCCGCCCCTATTACTCTGATCGGCGTCCCTCGGTACAAAACGTTGTGCGGGGCGTGAGGTTGGCGCATCACAAGGTGCCAACATCTTGAATGTATGAGGACAAAATCGTTGTGCCCATTCATCCAGAATTTTGGTGGAGGATGAGTGGTGCAACAGGCCCTCTTTTTCCATTTGCTGCCCATCATGGTCCAGCCCTCCAACTACGGGGCTCGCCACACCACTGTCGAATGGCTAAAAAACTGGACGACTGTCAGAATAAATTTGACAGCCTCCCTTCGACAGTTTGCCCCCCTTTAGCCACACAACACTGTAGAATGGACGCACTTCTGAATGCAAGCTGGAAAAAGACGAACGCGCCTGAGGGTATGACAAGCATTAGTCCATCCCGACCTCACGCCCACTTACTAAATTTCGAGGAGAAGTCAATCGCGCAGCCGAGGACTGTTGAAAGCATCGGAGTAGCAGGCTGGGGATTCAACAACTTTCGAAAGGAGGTGTCGAGAAGCATTCTCAGACAACTTACAAATTTTCTTCCCGTCTCCAATTTCGACAGTGCCAAGAGAAACTATCGAAAATCGTGTTTTCGACAGTGGTGTGGTGAGCCCCTACATTCTAATCCTCCAACTCCAGCTGCTTGGGGCGAACGAAGCCGCTCTTGCCATGCAAAGAAGGGGCATTGCTCCAGTACTCACCACATGCACACAAGAAAAAAAATATGGTGGTGTGATCTTTCCATGTTCTAGTGGAAGACTCATTCTCATTTTGCTCATTCGGTGAGTAGCGGAGAGACGCACAAAAAAAAGGCAATGGAAAAATCATGATAGATACCTTTGTTGGCGTTCTGGCTAAGATCAAGGGGCTCGCCACACCACTGTCGAAAACACGATTTCCGATAGTTTCTCTTGGCCACACAGCCTGTCAAAGTTGGAGACGGGAAGAAAATTTGCAAGTTGTCAGAGAATGCTTCTCGACACCTCCTTTCAAAAGTCGTTGAATCCTCAACCTACCACTCCGATGCTTTCAACAGTCCTCGGCTGCGTGATCGACTTCTTGTGGAAATTTGGCGAGTGGGTGTGAGGTCAGGATGGACTAATGCTTGTTGTACCCTCAGGAGAGTTTGTAGTTTTCCATCTTGCATTCACAAGTGCGTCCATTCTACAGTGCTGAGTGGCTAAAGGGGGGTAAACTGTTGACAGCCGTTGAAATTTTTAGCCTTTTGACAGTGGTGTGGCAAGCCCCCAGGTGTAGTATCTGTTCTGATCAGTTTAATATCTGATCTGTGGTCTATCAGGCCACAATGAAAGCAAAAAAAAATTCATGATAGATGTTGAGTATCCACTGCATTTGGTCATTCTGGAAGGAACCAGAAATCAAAGCAGCGCTCTCCCTGAAAGAATGTATGTGCCCTCGAGTACGACCAGTGATGGATGTATCTGACCACAATTGCGCCGAGAAAGGTGCCCTAAGAACCAGCTTAGCGCCAGTGCAAGTAGGATGTCCAAATCGAGGGTAAAAGGCTCACCCTCATAGGAAAACAGACAGAAAAATGCCAAGCTGGCAATCAAGAAACAGCAACAAAAAAGCAACATGGCTAAAAAGGGCCAAAAAATTGGGGGAAGCTTCTGGAGGCTTCCGGTGACGTGTTCATGCTGTTCTTGGGCTCACTCCGCCACTGTCCAAAATGCAAAAGAAATGGAGAGTGGTTCGAGAGTGAGGGGCAAGCTCTACTGAGCAATGTTTCATCCACCGCTGATGCGTCAATCAGTAACTCTGCCAAGGCTCCGTGTACTTGGCACGCGCTAAGGAAGACTGTCGGGTTCGATGCTCTTGGTTGAGGGCGTCCACCTTGGCCTCCTACCGTCTTCACCCGAAAATAACGCCCGGGCGTTGTGTACGAATATAACACCTGCCGGGCGTTATATTCGTTTATAACACCTGCCGGGCGTTATATTCGTTTATAACACCCGGGCGTTATATTCAGTAAATTTGTGGTAACTTCGGCGAGGCCCCAAAATTCCGAAAAAAAAAAAAAATCAAAAACTTCATGTAAAGAAAAAAGTGTTGTCTAGGATTGCAATGCGACCAACTTTTTTTTTTTTTTTTTTTCCACAAACATCGTTCGGGGCCACACTACTGCCTCCAGGGTGGTAAGAGCCCCTGGTGGTAGTAGCCGGCAGACACTCGATGGCTCCGGTCTATTCGTGGGGA
This sequence comes from Chara braunii, assembly GCA_003427395.1. NCBI lineage: Eukaryota > Viridiplantae > Streptophyta > Charophyceae > Charales > Characeae > Chara > Chara braunii. The sequence continues at coordinate 443,054 of BFEA01000114.1, read as the reverse complement.
GCTGCACATGCTGGAAACCGGGTCCAGCGTCCCTTGCAATCAAAACTTGTCCCAATGACGACTTCAGAAGACACTAGGTGCCCTACCCTTCTTCCAACATTTCTGAGTAAAACCCCTAATTGCTGGGGGAGTTCTGTCGGTGCTGCTATTCCTGACTCCTCACCCAAGGCCTCTTCACCCAAACGGGCGCCAGCTATGCCTTGGAAACTAGCCTATGAGTTGAAAAGACCAGAAACGGCAGAAGTTCACCTAGTAAGATACAGATTCGGTTCAAGGGGGTCTTGGACCCATCAGCCAAGGCTAAATGATAATCCTCGAGGCTTTCAGTTTCAGTAATCTGACCTTTCTCCCCCATGTGAGGAAGAACTTAGTTGTTGCCGTTTTCCTGTTGCTTGCTCTATTGGCCCGTCTCCAGTCTGTCCAAATAAGGGATCTGACACTGTCCAGGATCGCACTCATGATGTACCAATCCGAGTGGAACTTATTCTTGAAGACTCTGTCATTTCTTAGTTTCCAAATGATCTGCATGATAGCCGCCCTGCATGCACCTGCTACGTACACCCAACCCATCTCTACAGACTCACTGTTGTGTACTAGCCCTTCCACCACGAAACATTCATCCCATTGTATCTGATCCTCCACATGTTTCTGCCAGAGGCTGGCCCACCATGCCCATATTCTCTTTGACTCCACACAACCCCACCACAGGTGTGTTGCCGTCTCCTTCGTCTTCCTGCATCTTCTGCATTCAGTGTCTATTGGCATCCTGTTTGTGGCCAGCCAGTGCGCAGTAGGAACCACTCTATGGGATTGCAGCCAGGCTAGACTGCTTAGTTTTGCTGACGGGATACGTCTCAATTGCTGCCATAGTTTCCTGAGCTTGACGGAATTTATTCTGCCTTTCAAAACTGTTCTCTCACTATGTTCCACCTGCCACTTGTTGCTGACCCCAAGTGCCATTAACCAGGACTTGACCTGAGATTGGTAACCAATGCGACCAACTTTTGGCTGAGGGTCGGTTCAGAACTCCTTATAAAATCGGAAATAAAAAATACAAAAAATAAATCAAGCTGAAGTACACCCCTAAGGCTTGGAAGTCAAACCCCATTCAACCCAATTCAAAACCCACGTATACCCCCTTCCCCGCCCGGGTTGAATTGTGAGGTCCCCCGCCTCAGTTCATTCGTGTTGTTAAACCACCAGTACTTGGTCCAGCTATCGGCCGCGGTGCTTTCCCGTTAACACTCCGCGCCCTTAGGGCTTCGGGGTACCGGACCACAATGGCTGGAACTGCCAGCCAAAAAATTGGACCACAATGGCTGGAAGCGCCAGTCAAAAAAAATTGAAACGGTACCCCGGCGCTTCGGCGAAAATTGGCGCGGACGGGCATTCCAGGCGTGGCATCGATAGCTGGGCCAAGTATTGGTGGTTTAATGAGAGAGAACCATCTTTCAAAAAAAAAAAAAAAAAAAAAAAAAAAAAAAAAAAAAAAACCATGTATGCTTCTACCTCTCCAAGGCACTCTGCCCATGGAACATTCAAATACAACGCCCGGACGTTGTATTTGAAGGGGGGTTCTATTTGGAAAAAAAGTGAGTAAGAACGAAAATCTCATCTCTTTTAGAGTAAGTTGAATATAATGCCCGGGCGTTATTTTTGGGTGAAGACGGTAGCTATGTGAACCATCATGCGACGCTGCATACACATCAGAGTCGTCTGACCCTGGTAAGGAACGGTGCAAACAACCCCTCCCCAATTTTGAATCGAAAACAGGTTCCCCGCGCCCTCTTCGCACCATCAGAGTAGATTGATGTGCTTTGTGCTTTTGCCCCTCTTACTTGGTTGTCCTTTTCCGTCACTGTCCTCACCCCAGGTCTGTTCCAATTATCTCCTGCAGAGCCATACGTACAGAGAACTTTGTTCTGATGTGAGGGTCCTCCCCCAGTCTCCAAAAAGTCCTTGCCACACTCATATCTCGTGACCTTCCTAGGCCTACTCTCACTTCAATCAGAAAGGAGCGCCAGGCGTTGCATGTGACATGGTTGTCATAGGTATACCTAAATGACTCATTGCCCAACCCAAGGTTAACAGGGGTCTTGGACCCGCTTTCCAGCAGGTGTAGCTCCCCACCAATAGATTGGAGCCCCCTGCAGGATAGGTAGGAGTGTATGCATTTTTTTTTCTTTTTTCTTTTTTTCTTTTTTTTTTCTTTTTTCTTTTTAAAAATTTGGACTATTTCTCGATTTATGCGTGTCGTCCTTGCGCAGGGGCCATGCTAATCTTCTCTGTATCGTTCCAATTTTAACGGATGTCCCGAAGGACTTGGAGTGTATGCTTTCATCATCACTCCTATCTGTTGTTCGCGCGGGCCGTATTTTCTTGAAAAAAAAAAAAAAGTTTCTTTTTGTTTTTTTAGAGCCAGAGGACCAAATAAAAACACATGGTCAAGGTCTTTTTTTTTTTTTTTTTTTTTTTTTTTTTTTTTTTTCACATGGTCAGGGTCATAGTGGGCATTGCCAACTGTGTTGCATGGGTAGACCTAGCTTCCTTTTGCTGAAGAGTCTGGTCACATGAGGCGCTCCTTGGCCAGCACCACGTAAGTAGCTGATTGTCCCCATTGTGCTCCTCCTTCCCTGATCACCCCAGCGCACCCCGACACCCTGTGTTACTACTAACTGCTGCCTACCGTCTTCACCCGAATAGAACGCCCGGTCATTATAGCCGTATTTGGGGCAACTTGCAGTCCTGATGCAGCCATTATGACCGGGCGTTCTATTTGGGTGAAGATGGTAGCTATGGCAGTTGCTGGCCTACTACAGTGGATGCTTTCTTCTCCCTGCGCACTATCTGCAGTACTCCGGATCCGAGAGGCTAGAGCAATGCAGCGCATTGCAGCAGGGTCATAATGACATTCCATCTGCGGATGACGATGTGTCTCTTTGCCCCAACTTCGTGTTCGCAGGCAGTCTCTCCACTACCCTGTCCATCTTCGCGTACAGCTTGCTGATGGTTGGTTTAGTGCCATCGGCTAGCTTCAACAGCAGGACAATGTCATACACCACTAAGATGACGTTGTTGAGGTCCTCGCAAAAGCCAATAGACGGAGCAGCCCACCAGCCAAGGCCTCAATCCCGGCGGTTCTCTTACCACCCCCAGGATAGTGGACTTGCGAAAGGGCTTTAAAAAAAAAAAACAAAACAAAACAAAACAAAAAGAACACGTTC
>BFEA01000114.1:399352-414651 GCA_003427395.1 Chara braunii | reverse complement strand
TTGACAAACTAAGAAGGCAACTGGAGACTCTAGGTGAACAGGGATGGATTAACCCTTTTTTTCTATGTTACCAGCCAGGCCAGACGTTCGGGACCCCCTGACCGTCCGGAGTTGTTCGGTCAGACAACCGGTTGGACGTCCTCCCGGGGCAGTCTGGCCGAGCCCGAACACAAAAAAAAAAAAAAAAAAAAAAACGAAAAACTCCAAAAAAAAAAATGTTATGCAGAAAAATAAACTGAACAATTTTTGCCTTGGGGTCACATCGAAATTGTTTATCAAATTTAAAAGGGAAAAAAGAAAAAGAAAAAAACGGTAACAACCCTCATTTTTTTTTTTTTTTTTTCGTGTCCGTGAATTGCTCAAGTTGTCCATGATCTGCTCAAGCTGTGTTTTGTCAGAGGATTGTAAGGCTCATCACACTGGCACTTAGGGGAATGTATCCAACCATTTTCACGGTCGGATCCTTGTGTCCGTTTTTTCCCCCTTTTGTTCTCTTTTTGGAATCTGACAACCTGGCCACGGGGCTGAGATGCCCTCATTGAGGGCACACTCACCCTACCACTTCCAAGAATGTATACAACTGCAATCACGGCCAAAGCTGTGTTTCCTTTTTTTTATATTCTTTTCTGAGGTTCAAAACGGCCGCAACTTTTCTTCTTCCTTTTTTTTTTTTGTTATTTCCGTGAGAGTACCAGAAAGAAAATGAAGTGGTACCCAGGCTCGGCAAAACTTGGAGCGCAGTGAAATTCAGGGTCGGCAAAAACAGGCCCGGAGGTACTGGTGGTTTAAACTGCTGAAAATGGAATTGTCCGGGCCCGGACGTCCTGCCATCGGACAACTGGTAGCGTAGTTTTTTTTTCTTTTTTTTCTTTGAAAAGCAGCATCCTTGCTAGGAGAGGTGATAAGACCCCCTCCTTGTCCCTAACTCTACTGAGGGTGGGATGCCAATTCTCTTTGTTCCGAAGGGGAACAGGGAACTCATAATGTGGACTGACTATAAAGGCCTCTATGAGATCACAAGGAAGACCTCCCAACCCTTCCCTAGAGCTGATGATCTCTTGGACATGGTGCAAGGCTGCAAACTCTTCAGCAAAGTCAATTTGAAGTCTGGATATTATCAGATTAAATACACCAATAGAAATAAAGGACATGGAAATTGACTATTTTCTCACCCCTCTTACCATGACACTGACCCCCCAAGGGAGAGTAGCGCTGGAACAACCAATCACGAAGAATGAAATCTCGAAGAAGAGAAGACCCCTGGAGTGGATGGGTTCCCTAAAGAATTTTGGGCCGCCTGTTGGGATTGGTTGGCGGATGACCTCATGAGCTATATTATGGGAGGGTGTGGGAAGAGGGGTTAGTGGGGGAAGTGCTGGGGCAACGGGTGCTCACACTTCTATATAAAAAAGAGGACAAAAGGAATATACGAAACTATAGACCTATTACATTACTAATCATGGCTAAAAAAATGTTATCTGAAGCGCTGGCCAACCGGATGGCCCCGACACTGGAGCGCATAATACACCCATCGCAAACCGGTTTCCTCAAGGGTTGCCGCATTCGCGATAATATTTTACTAGTGAATGAACTGCTGCGCCTCTCTCGTCAGCCCGAGTACAACGCTCCATTTATTTTTATAGATTTTGAAAAGGCATATGATCACATCGACTGACACTTCCTCGATAAACACCTAACCAAAATGAATTTTGCAGAAACTTTCGACGATGGTTGCGCATCGTTCATGCCAACGACACCACAAAGGTGCAAATTAGTGGACGCTTGGTGCCAGAATTCCCCCTGCAGCGCTCGGTCAGACAAGGCAACCCCCTTGCCCTTTACCTTTTCGTTGTGGTTGTGGAAGCGTTGGCAGCAAACTTGAGGACCAATAAGGACATCCGTAGGATCCAGACAACCTTCATCCCCGAGGACCTAATGCAAGTGTGCTCCTTGTTTGCCAACGATTTGACTTTGATGATCGAGGCCTCCCATCGGAACGTGGAAGAGATTGAGAGTCTGATGAACCGTTTCTGTTCTCTGTCTGATATGTCAGTTAACTAGGGCGATAAAACCCTGGGGTGGTGGGTGCATCATGATGGCGGTACGCCCCCAGAACGACTATGGGTCACCTGGCCTCCTCTGGAAGCCCTGATCCGGGTACTGGGGATCCAGCTGTCGGCCGTAGGAAAACCCGATCCCTAAGACAACGGTTGGCGGCCTTCACACGTGGTTAACGGGGACCCAGAGTTTCAGCTCCTAATACTGAAATTACGGTTTGGGGGTCAAATTTTATGTTTTTTTCCCTTTTTGTTTTTTGCCTGTTTTGTTTTTGGTTCAAGGTTACTGTGTAGCTAATTTGGTCTCATTTGGAGCATTGGAATTTCCTCTGCTAAACCCAACATGTGATCAGCAGAGTCGCTTGGGAGGCAATAGTTCAGCCCAAAGCCCAAGGCAGCATGGGGATCCTTGACCCGTATAGTGGCTGAAAAGACAAATCTGCACACCAAACCTGACCCCTGACACTGGAACAAATTGCAAGACTTGCCCCCGAATCCCAGCCCCCCACACATCCCCTTGTTTGGTTGGACGATGAGTTTTGAACAGTCCGTAGGCCCTCTTTGCATCCTGCCATGCAGTCAGACCCCACATATTTGAAAAATGATAACTTTTGGGTCCGATTGATCCAAGATTGGCGGCCTCTTCCGGATAGACTGTTGCCTAGTAGGTGGGAGGAGGTTCTCCGCCAACCCTTATTCGACAATCGCTGGATAACGGATCGACAGGGAAGAGTCTTCTCAAGCTCGGGGGGGCCATGGGACTCTTGGATCAGGAAGGGAGTCCGCAAGGTGGAACACATATGGGACAATGCACTCAACGATTGGATAACAGAAGCCCAACTTAGAAGCAAATTGCCAAACTGCCACTGGATCGGGGGGAAGCTCAACAAAGTTATATTCTCCTGCCCTTTTGCATGGCTGCAGATTCTGCGGCGTGGTCCAACGATTTTGGAGGGGGATTGGGTGGCAATAGAAGGAGATGAGGCCCGCATCGGTCAGGTGCTGATAGCCAGCCAGGCGGAAGCACTGGTAAACCTGTTCTATAAAGCTTCCAGAACTGGCTGGTACGGGGGGCACCGGACAAGGCCTTTTGACTCCCTAAGACAACAATCTACAGGGTGAGGGTGCTGAAGGAGGGGACTCCTGGGTAGCCTTCAGACCCGAGCTGTCCATTCAAAAACTTCCCATTGACCCGGGGGAGTGGAGGTGGCAGATCCCCTCGCGAGATTCACAACGTAGGTACCGATACCTACACAATCTCGGGGTTAAGGCCACCTAAGGGACCGGATAGCGGATCGATGAGCAAGGCGTCTGAACATTCCACTAGAGGCACTCAGACCAATTAAATGTTACAAGGAGGTCAAGTGTAAGCCCGCCAAATTGGCTTCGCTGCAATGGCGAATAATTCACCGTTGCCTACCCACGAATGCATAGCTCATAGACCACACTAACCTAGAACAGAAAGGCGTGGCCCGGTCGTGGTGCAGAGCCTGCATGGAAGGATTTCCATCCTGGAAGGTAAACGAAACAATTGAACACCTTTTCTTGCAATGTCCGTCTGGGTGGCCTTAGAAAATGATGTGGAGTGGCCGTGGGAATGGAGAGCCCTGCTTTGTGGACACTAGACGACCCAAGCGTCAGCCTTCACCTCCAACCTTTCCTCGATTGGAAGGAAAGAGGTGTTGGTGGTTATCTGGCGCCGCTGCTGCACACTGACCATTGAGGGTGCACACATGGGAAGGGTTGAAATGGGAGAGAGAATCAAAGATATAATTGAAACAGAAATCAGGGCAACAGCAATCAGGGCTCGATGTACAAAAACAGTACAGACAATGAAGCCTCTTTCCAAAAAGGTGGACATCACCTGCCACCTAAATGAGTTCTGCATGGATTGGCTAGGAGGGGAACCAGGGGGAAGGATAGCACAGGTCCAATGGGATGGCTGGCACCTGGAGGACAACCATCGCTTGGAAGCCAGGCATAAGAATCACCGGCTCTGTTTTAACGATTGGACCATGGCCCCTGATGATAACCCCCCTCCCCCCTCCCACAGACTTCCCAGATCCCTTTCCCCTCCCTGGCCATACACTGATGGAACTAAGCTGGTACGGTAGGGAGTAGGGAGTAGGCAGTGAGAAGGGAGGGAAGGGGCTCCTATCTCCGGTCGCCCCCTGGAGCAAGGATCCCCTTGCCTCACCACTCCCACTGCCTTTGCCCATCCTTTTGATTTCACTTTCATCATCATGGGTTGCAGTAGGGCTGATGTGACCTCCCTTTTCCCTAACCCCCTGCATGCCTCCCTCGTAATCTCCCGCTCAGAGGATCAGTGTAATGAATGCTGGCAGGTCGTCACCGGACACTGAATACTTGATGTATGATGGGACGCTGGACCAAGTTTCCAGCACTTGTAACTTTTGCAGATGTACACATGGGACGCTCGACCCGTTTTCCAGCAGGTGAAACTCCCCACCAATAGACTGGAGCGCCCGGCGGACGGGTACTAGGGGGAGATGCTCTTATCACCTAGAACTGTGAGATGGAGTTTTCAAAAGAAAAAAAGAAAAAAGAAAAAAAAAAACAGGCTGAGTAGGAAGTCCACAAGACAACCTGCAAGACCAGGTATAAAACTTATGAGTACCTTGTCATGCCTTTTGGACTATGCAACGCACCTGGAACCTTTCAAACTGAGATGACTCAAAATTTGAAACCCTTCCTTGATCAATTTGTCGCCTTCTACATAAACAATATGTAAGGCTTCAACAAAATTGTCAAGGAACATGCAGAACACCTTCAGAAGGTTCTACAAGTCCTAAGTGAACATAAGTATAAGATGAACTTAGAGAAGTCAGCCTTTGGTGTTTCTTATGTTTTTCTACTTGGAGCATGTCATCTCTTCAGAGGGTTCGACCCTTCACGCCCTTCGGAGCTGCAAAGGTTGGTGCTGCTAGGTACTGCCCCTAACCCGAAGAACCAGAAATGTGAGGTCAATGAGGAAGTTTGTTAGGAACTTCTCTCAAATCACTACTCCCTTGAGTAACCTGCTGGCTAAGGATGCTCCTTTCAGCTGACCTTCACATGCCCAATGACATTAGTTGAAAAAAGCCCTTACACAAGCATCTCTGCTGAAGTTACCTACCCTACCTTGCCATTTGCGCAGATGACATATACAAGTCGGTACCGTGTTGGGGTGGTATTTCAGCAAAGGTGGTATTTCAGCAAGATGATGGGACTACTACGGCTCATGGCTGGTTCTGGATATAGTGGCAGCTGATCTTTCTGGGCCATCATATGAGCTTGACATTCCACCACATCTCAGAGCCTACCTTGTCTTCCATGGATCAAAGCTGTTAACGTTACTCCTGATGATGCATTCCCAAATAGGCCTCCTCAATTTGGGCCACGTATCCCAAGGAAGGGGTACGAAGTGCAGCAAATTGAGGCCCAATGGGCCACTAACCCCAACTGTGAATACCTTGTTAAGTTCCTTTTCCAATCGCATACTGCAAACAAGTGGCTTATGCGTAAGGAACTTCTCAAGATGGTCAAATCCATTGTGTTGGTTTATGAAGCAAAGCAGCAGGGGTTACTGCACTGCGACTCAGTTCGTGGTCAAGCGTATCTGGCTGCTGGGGCTAGACATTGTCATATCTGTCAGCGGTTTTCTCAAAGGTTCCCTCTTTCATCCTAGGGCTAGCAGTGGTACGTCCGGGTCGATTCTTAGGTGACGCTGGAGGTCAACTGAGTGCAGGGGGCTGAGGCTGACCGCTATAGCCGGGAGCAGGAGGGGGTGCTGGGATGAGGCTGCAATGTCAAGGGAGACTCTGAGGGATTGTTGAGCGGTGTTTTGAAGTGTTTTTTTTTTTTTTTTTTTTTTTTTTTTTTTAAAGCTAATCTGTATTCTTCTCTCAATCCTTACGTATATATTTCCCACATCTGACCTATCTAACTCGTCCTCTCACATTGAGGCCCAATGGGCCACTAGCCCCAACTCGTCTTCTATGCATATGACTAGGGAACACCAACCAACCCTAATCTCTCCCCAGCCCAAGGGGTAGGTTCGCTCCACAGGAGTGGAGCGAGAGCAAGGCTGTACCTGCCCCGGTGATGTGGGGATGGGCAAGCGTCACGGGCAGGGGAAAGGCAGTGCTAGTGCCGAGCAGTATGGCCAGTCACTGCACCTCCCCCTTCCCCACCTCCCCCCTGACCCACATTAGCGGTGTCTAATAGTCAACATCGCTGTTGCATAGCACCTCACAATATTGGCCAAGGTCCTGACAATGCTGCCCTAGGGGGCCAACAGGCTATCTCTAGATGGTAGGACACCAAGCATGCCCAGACGCGTACGTCAGGCCAATGGGGATTGAACCCACGACCTCCTAAATGCAACCTGTGTGCCTTCGCAACTGAGCTACACCTGAAGGTCGGTGTCTTTTTTTTTTTTTTTTTTTTTTTTTTTTTCAAAAAAAAAAAAAAAAAAAAAAAAATGAAGGCCGGTGTCTTAAAGCTTGTTCAACCTGATTTATATTCAGTTGGAATGCTTTCATTATTGTGGGACTTCATTTGGACTTTGAACAGGAGGAGATAATTTGAAGTGTTCATATTCAATTCTTCTTTTTTGGCTATGGAGCATATTTCTTCTCAGTGTGGTGCAAATCTCTCCAGATCACATCTGTCATCTGTGCATGTGTATGGGAACTTGGTGATGCTTTTCTGAGTTGTGACTCTTCACTTGCCGGTCTACCTATATATTTCCAGGCCACCTTAGTGATAAAACTTGTCCTTGATGCATCCCCCATCCATAGATGGGCAGGTGCCTTCCTTCTTAAACCACCAGTACACCCGGGTCTGGAGGCAGCTTTTTCGAACAGCCAGCAGCACACTTCTTTCCTTTTCTGGCTGGCGCCGCCAGCCATTGTGGTCCGGTAGGCCCAAGCTGGGAAATTTTCAGAGTAGGCAACGAACAAATTTCGTGTACTGTCGGTTTCACTCCTTTGTAAAGTGTTCAAGTGACTCCCAAACGGATGTCGACTAGCATTCACACAAAGGTTAAGAATTGATCACCAGGGCTCTACCCAGCAGGGAAATGTACACTTCCTGCCACCCTATGGACTTAATAATGACCCCATCTAACAGGTTACTAGTACTTCCTACCTATAATATCATTCACCCCTCATGAATCTTAGTGGTTCTTTTGGGCTCATCCATTGCAATCCTTGGGTAATCTGAGGGGGGTCTAGAAGGAATCAGCTAGCCACCAAGCTATTGTCTTCTCCCCATTGATCTTCACATCAGATGCAAGTTGGAATGCTTGCATAGCTATCGTTCGCACTTAAAAGTGTACACCAGTTGATTATCATGAGCTTGATGGAAGTTGATTCGAGGGTGACAAACTAGCACTGGCACTCGAGTAGGAGCTCAAAACCCGGATTTCCACCTTGAAGAAGTCACAGACGTCAATTTCCATCATCCTCAACTCTTGGCCATGTCTCAAACACCAAATGGTTTAGCCTCCTCTTCCCGGAGTACGGCAGCAGAATGCCACAAACATGAGGCAGAACTGAGGGAAAGACCTCTTCCTCTTACCAGTTACTTCCCTATGTCCTACCTCTAGGCCAGAACTCCCCAAGACCTACGGCTGATACTTTCCACAGTCAATATCGACTTCTCACACTCATGTACCAGTACCCCCTCCAATTCGGACAAGCCCTACCCAAATCCTGTCCCGGCACATCTGATAGCAGACTACCAAGGACCAACTGGTTCAGTCCTAGGCAGTACTGACTGGGAAAATTCCTTGTTGCCCATCGGAGCACTAGTTTAGGGTTACATGCAATGGTCACATGATTGATAGTCTTTCATATTGTGAAGTTCACACCATTGTATATTTCTTATCCTCCTCTGTTCAGAAAAGAACTCTGTCCATCATATTAGCTTCTCCTTCTGCTTCTACTGCTAGCACTGCTGCCACTCCTGCTGTCACTGAGACTGGTGTTGCTACCCCAACAACTGCTGCTGCTGCTGCTGCTGCTACTACCACTACTCCAGCTCCCACTGCTGTTATTGTTGTTGTTGCTGCTGCTGCTGGTATGGTACTACCGCTACTACTACCATTGCTACTGGTGCTGATGCTGTGGCTGCTACAACACCACCACTACTAGTATTGCTGCTGTTGCAGCTGCTATGACACTACCACTACTACTGCTCCTGCTCCTGCTGCTGCTACTACAATCTCTGCGCCTCCCACTTCTGCTGATTTTAGTGGTGTTGCTGCTACTACTGCTGTCGCTGCTACTGCTGCTGTTATGATACTACCACTGGTACTGCTCCTGCTTCTGGTGCTGCTATGACACTCCCAGTACTAGTGCTGCTTCTGCTACTGCTGCTATGAGACTGCCACTACTACTACTGCTGCTAATACTACCACTGCTACTGCTCCTGCTGCTGCTGCTGCTGCTGCTGCTGCTGCTATGACACTACCAGTACTAGTGGTGCTGCTTCTGCTTCTGCTACGATACTACCAGTACTACTCCTGACCCTGCTCCTGCTCCTGCTCCTGCTCCTGCTCCTGCTCCTGCTCCTGCTCTGCTCCTGCTGGTGCTACTACCATAATACTCCGCCTCCCACTTCTGCTGTTGTTACTTCTGTTGCTGCTGGTAATGCTGCTGCTGCTGCTTCTACTCCTGACTACTGCTGCTGTGTTTTTGTTGCCGCTACCACCGCTACGGCTGCTATTGCCCCTTCTACTCGTCGTGCAGGTTCTGCTGCTGCTAGCAACTTATTACCATTGCCAACCACCACTATTACCTGCCACCACTACTGGCATTGCTCCAATCACCATGAGCATGATCGGCACCGCTACTAAGGGCACCTCAACTAGTGTTACGAGTGCTATCAGTGCTACCACTACGTACCACTACTACCACTGCTACCACTACTATCACTGTTGCTGCTACTGCAACTGCTACAACAACTGCTACCGCTTTACCACGGCTACCCCTACCACCGTTACCCATAACTACTACTGCCATTGCCACCACTACCACCACTGCTGGCATAATAGCCATTGCCAATTTCTTCCACGATTCAGACCCCAAATTCGGGTCTCAGGGTCAGAGGCGTGGTGAAGAGAGGCCAAGTTCGTCAAATTCAGAAAAGTCACAACCGGGTACCTCAGGAGTCCATTCCAACAGGCACCCAGCAAACAGTCACATCTTAGGGGCAAGAGTCACGTCTCATAATGAAAAGTCATATGGAAGAGTCACATCCCTCGAGTAAAAGGGCAGTTCCACAGGCAAGAGTCGTGTCCCAGAGGCAGGAGACACAGTCCACAGTCAAAAGTCATGTTCACAAGTGAAAAGTCATGACCCAAAGGCCCAAGCAGCAGCAGACCAATGGAAATTCGGGAAGGTTCCAGACCTTGACATTCAGAAGCAGACAGGCCGTGGGGATGTGGTACCGGAACCAGTCAAGCCCCAGAAAGCAGAGGCTGGCACGAGTTGCAGTGCATTCCAAGACTACAAAAGGACTGGCCAGCCTACCATTCGGGGGAGGGCTCATTCGCAAGAAGTGTGGAAGTGCTGGTGCACTTGTGCGCTAATGTGAGGGGCAAAGCGTTGAAGCCAGAGTGCTGAGAGAGAGAGAGAGAGAGAGAGAGAGAGAGAGAGAGAGAGAGAGAGAGAGAGAGAGGAAGACAACACTGGTAGGGAGAAGGCAGTCATAGCTGTGCCAGTGCAGGGTGTTAGTGTTAGTATTTAGTAGTAGTCTTCAGAGAGTTAGTAGAGTTGACAATGGATGTATTCAAAGTAGATCCTGGAGTAGAAGTTAGTGAGTGTGCTTGTATGCAGGGAGAGAAGACACAGCGAGGACATGGTTGGAGAGAAGACCAGTAAGGAGAAGAGATTCACAAGAGAGAAGAGCAGTTGAGGAAGAGATACTTACTTGAGAGTTTATGCTGGTTACTGGCTACCTCTGGCATGTGCTGATGAGCGCTGGTGACTTGAACTCTTATTGCTCTTGTAATAACTTGTTGGAATTCATAAGCTGCGCTACTTGGTCTTAAGCTGCGCCACTTGGTCTTTATCTCTCTGATCTCCAGTGTGAACATCGTGTGATCTCAATCATCTCATACATGCATCTGGTGTGAATATGTGCGCTCACTGGTGTTGAACTAACTGGTTCATTGCACTAGCATTTCAAAAGACACTAATCATTTTAAATAATATACAGTATATACTAACTTCTCAATTGCAAGTAGGAATGATCGATTATAAAATTGACTTATTTTTTAACAATTTTCAAGTTCCAACTAATCTATGAGTAATTCAATTCCACCCTTAGCTAGTAGATTTTGAAAAACAATAAGAAACTTTTATAAATAAAATACATGTAAATAAAGTAAAAAATACAAAGGGTAAGTAATATTGGTATTAGACCCGCTGAAATCAGCAGTATCATCCGTAAAAAAATCGAAGAATATGACCAAGAAGTAAATTGTCTTCCCCAAATGTAATGCATACGCGTTGTATATGCGTTGTATATGCGTTGTAAGTAAATACAACGCGATATTTGAATACCATGCACATGCGTTCTACAATTCAAACCATCATTTTTTTTCGAAAACCCGAATACAATACATATGCGTTATGTTTAGGCGAAGACGGGAGTACCACTACTACCACTACTACCACTACTACCACTACTACCACTAACTACTACCACTACTACCACTACTACCATTACTACCACTGCTACCGCTCCCACCGCTATACCGTTGTTGTCATCACTCCTACCTCCACCACCACTAACACACCATCACTATTGCTGCTGATGCTGCTAATGTTGATGCTTCCGATTGCCGCCTGCCACTAATATAATGCAACTACAGTTGCTACCTACAGCAACTACGGCCACCACTGCATCACCTACTGCAACTACCCACTCACCTCCCAAAACCCTGACCCTGATGTTGGCTCTCACACCATCCTCATCATTGTCATCAACATCACCTACCATTTCCTCTCTTTTTTCTTGTTTTATGAGAGAAGCACAAAAAATGTGTGGTTAATGATGACAAAAGCTAATAGGGATCCAATGGTGTTTCATTGCCTTTGTTTTTTTTTCTTTCAAAACTAAACTAGACTCTTCTCTCCAATTCTTTTCATCTTTCACTAAGGCTATACAGGGGACCCCTGCAACTGCCAGTGCATCACCCAGGTGAACTTCAGTTTTTTTCTTTCCCAGCAGACTGACGTCCAATCAAATAACGTTAAGAATAACCACAATAGCTGCATCACTAGGTAAGGGGGCTCTTACCACCTCTCCAAGCAAGGACAATGGGGTAATTAAAAAAAAAAAAAAAAAAAGGTAGGCAACCTGGGCTTCTTGAGGGGATGTCATGAGGTTAGACCTTGGCTAGGGAGGGGCCATCAGACACTGCCTGTGATATCTAGGCTATGGTTCGACTCATACCCCGGGGCCCCAGGTCATAACAACAATAGTACAATACCAATTGGGGAACACACAGGGGGAAACCCCCTCAGGAAAGGCCTGTAGTCACACATTCACACCTAGCTCGCGAAGAACCCGTGCAACAGGGCTTGCACAGCATCCGCTTCAACCAGGGCTGAGTGGCTGTCTGGTCGGGTCACCTAGCCAAGTTGGTGATGGGTGATGGTCCCAGGTGGTCCACACTAAAGTAGGACAGAGGGGGTCGGGGTGCACTGGGGTAATTGATCATAGCAAGTGTGGAGGGGGGTCTTCTGAAGGGGGTTACCAAAAGAAAAAAGAAAAATAAAATAAAATAAAATAAAATAAAATAAATATATATATATATACAGGGTAACCGGCGTTCGGGACGGGCCGAACGCCCGAACGTATGGGACCCCTTGGGGATGCGTTCGGCCGTTCGGGCCGAACGCGGACCCAAAAAAAAAAAAAAAAAAAGAACAAAAGTATTCAAAAACATCTGAAAAAAAGATATGTTATGGAGGAAAATAAACTAAACAAGATTTGCCTGAGCATTACATCCGAATTCCTTACCGAATGTGAAATAAAAATAAAATATGGAAACCAAATACTAATAATAAAAATAAATAAAAATAAAAAGAGAATTAAATTTAGTGAGTACGCAAGCATGTTTTCGACACTTCCATCTTTGGCGATTTTTCATTTCTTTTTGGCATAGCTAAATGCCCTGAAAATCTACAGATGTGTACTTCACATAATACAAAACCCACTAAAAAGTTTCAAAAAATAATAAAATTGTTTAGACCCCAAACTAAAGTGAAAACAAAAAGTAAAAAGTGAAAAAATACGTGGGCGAGCACGTTTTGACACCGCCATATTTGGCGATTTGTAATTCTTATGCGGATTAGCCAAATGACTCGAAATTTTACAGGCATGTACCTCACGTCATAGAGAACTCAAAGAAAAAAAATCAGAAAAAAAATATTATTTTTAGGCCCCAAAATAATTTTTGGCGGGGGCCGAATGCCGTCGGGTTCGGACCCCGTACGGGACCCCGAACGACCGTACGTACGGAGGTCTGCCCGGGGACCTCCGTACGTACGGGCTGGTGACCCTGTATATATATATTCAGCCTCCTGATGAGTCGGTGAAACTCCGACGAAACAGTTTGTCACAGCCCCTCGTTTGTTGTCCTCTTCTCTCTCTCTGCCTACGGTTTTACCGGGCAGTTCTGTTTGTGACGATATCGTCACAAACAGAACTGCCCGGTAAAACCGTAGGCAGAGAGAGAGAAGAGGACAACAAACGAGGGGCTGTGACAAACTGTTTCGTCGGAGTTTCACCGACTCATCAGGAGGCTGAACCCTCAACAGTCTGCAGAATCCCCTCACTGATTACACTGTAAATGATAATCYACCTTAACCAAAATCAAAGTAGACTATCACTCACCCACACCAGATGGAAAACTCTACAGACTGTCGGYTCACASCCCATCACAAGCCAGCAAAACATCCACGAAACAAAGAAAGGTCTGTCACAGCCAAAAAATACACTCCAGACACATATATATATACAGGGTTGCCAGACCGAACGTACGGAGCCCCCTAAGCTGACCCCCGAACGTTTGGGGGTTCGGGTCCCCGTACGGGGCCCGAACGTGAAAGGGTTCGGACCCCGCAAAAAAATGTTTTGGCACCTAAATATTATTATGTTTTTCTGGATTTTTTTTGTAAGTTCTTTGTGATGTAAGATATCTCCCTCTTAATTTTGAAGCCATTCTGTTTAGCCAACAAAAAATGAAAAATCCTCAAAGATGGTGGTGTCAAAACTTGCTTGTCCACTCACTAATTTGTTTCTTCTCTCTTGTCACTTTTTGTTTTTCCTTTATTTCGGGGCATGAAAAAAGTTATTATTTTTTCAAACTTTATTTGTAGATTCTCTATTATGTAGGATACACGTATATAAATTTTCATGGCATTTTTCATAGGCAAAACAAAATGAAAAATCGCAAAATATGGCGGTGTCAAAAACGTGCTCGCCCACTCAATAATTTCTTTCTCGTTTTATTTTTTCTAATTTTCATTATTTTTATTTATTTTTAGTATTTGATTTTTATTTCAAATTTGGTAAAGAATTTGGATGTAACGTCGAGGCAAATGTTGTTTAGTTTATTCGTCTGCATAACATATATTTATTCCAGAGGTTTTGGATTTATTTTTTTTTTTGTTTTGGGTCCACGTTCGGCCGAACGACCTAAGGGGATGCCGAGCGCTCGGGCGTTCAGGTTCGGACGTTCGGCCCGTCTCGAACGCCGGCAACCTTGTACATATATATATAATTTTATTTTTTGCGTTCTTAATTTTTTTTTCAAATAACTGGTTCTTATGGCCCCGGCTCCATATCCATTATGGGGAGCGTCAGTGCAGGTCCTATTCCTCCGGCAAGTTGAAAGCAGTACAATTTTTTTTTATTTTTTTTTATTTTTTTTTCTTAGGCTCCAATCTATTGCTTGGGAGCATCACCTGCTGGAAATCGGGTCCAGCGTCCCTAAAACAATGAGTACTCTGTTTATTTAGGAACATAAATCATGAAACCAATGAGCAGAGGTCTGCCTCTTCAGTTCTATGAGAACCGCCTGTTCCACCGTTAAATTACTAGCATTCCGCCACTCAACTCAAGCCCTGAAGGAGTGAGGAATCTATCATCATCAGGTCCCAAATCCATCAGCAGTCAATCACCAGTTTGTAGTCTACTAGCATTCTGCTTCTCTGAGAACTGAGTACAGCCAATAAACTTTGTTTCATACTTGTCAATTTTTGTAATTCTATTCCTCCTCTCTCCCAAACCACTTAAGGTGTACCAACGCAAGTTGCGAAGGAGGGAAGAATTCTGGAAAATCACCAGCATCTTTTAATGTATCGTCAGGCCCCAAATCCCACCAGTGATTGAACACCATTTTGTAATCTCTCGTTTGAGTGGCATTTCAGAACCACTTTCCTCAGGCCATTCCACTTTCCCAATGTTCCTTCCCTCTGACTCCCCAAGCCAGGCTTTTTGAAATTGTGAGAGGATTTTTTTGATGTCTGATTTTCGATGAAAAGTTTCGAGTTTATTCTTGGTGTTAGTCCAGCGAACTCCGATTTCTGTTTCCACAAACTTCAAGCCTTCTTCCATAACACGCACACATCTTTTGTGCCATACGGACCAAAGTACAGCTTTCCTTCCTAGGTGCAAAAGATTATATTGCAAAGTAGATAGTGATAACGTGGAGGGATCCCAATGTCCTATTAATATCACCCGCCAATCCCATGGCCAATATAGTTCAGTCAAGCGTTTCCAAACGCAATCCCATCTCTTCCACAACAATTATTACATCCTTCCGTTTGGCCGAAGGATCCCCGACAAGCACAGTAGGATTGACAATCAGCTTGCCCTTCTCATTTATTCCTCCTGGTTTCCGTCTGAGGACCTGTCGGCTTTGGCTATTCACATCAAGAATCAGAAGAAGGCACTCTTTCTTCCCTCCTACTTCTGTGATGAGATGAGGCATCCTGTCACATCCTCATCTACTGATGTGGCAATCCTTCTGGCCATCCCGCACTCTTTCTGGGTTCTGGAACATCTCTGTCTGCAAATTTTTCTGCGATCAGTGGGCCGTTGATTGACGACTTGGGGAGTGCCAATTCTCCATCTCAAGGTGTCGTTAACAATGCATGCAATCTTGCCCTGGACAAGGTAGCCAATCTTTTTTTTTTTTTTTTTTTTTTTTTTTTTTTT
>BFEA01000114.1:359039-373842 GCA_003427395.1 Chara braunii | reverse complement strand
GGACTTCAGACATTTTGGAGAGGGATTATTTGGGACTTGTAACGAGACTTGGTGTTGACGACTTTCCCATCTCCCCCCTTCCTCTTCTTCGTCTGATCCCCTCCTCTTCGTTTGTGTATGTCTGGACCTGGCGCCTCTTTCCTGTGTATAGCGCCAGGCCCCTTCACACCTTGTGATGAGCATGATGTATGTTTGGTCTGCGTTGAAACATAGATTGGGCTAGTCATTAGTATTCTAGCATTCTGTTTTGCTATCTTGTACTACTTGAAAGAGGTCAGTCCCGGTCAGGTCAGGACTTGCATCGAAATCTTCCACTGCGCTATAAAACACCATTTTGTATGTGTCGGAATGCACATTGCTTGTTGAGATTCCACTTGCACTGCATTGTCCGTTCAGTCCTTTTTATCACATTGCGGATCCTCGGTTTATATGTACATCGCCCAACTGGGCATGTAACACCAGCCAAGGATTTTCCCGACCTCTTCCCGCCTCACCAACTAACACTGGTGGACATGAAATGGTATGGAGCTGATTGACCTGGATCGCAGGCCTAATAGGGAGGTAGGAGGAGCGAGGAACTGCAACGAAGGATGAATTTTGGGTATCAAACGACTGGGGGCAAAGTTAGCTGGGGGAGGGAGGATCTAGGGTGCAAAAGTTGGCACTTGGCGCCTGTAACAGGGCGAAGAGGCTCACTCCCCTTCTTGGTCAATCCTCAGGACTTCAGAGCATTCAATGCTGGCAGGCGTTTCCTGATTCCCTCCAACTTTGTTCTGTACAAGGGGCGCTGGACCCGTTTTCCAGCAGGTGCTGCTCCCCAAGAAAAGACGAGAAAAGACAAAAGTAATCAAGGCTGACAGACATTTTCTCAGTACATACTACATCCTCATAAGGGACAACAAATTGGCATGCTGTGGGAATGTGGGAATGGGGGAGGGAGGAACTAGGGTGTAGCAGTATATCTGGCGTCGGGTTTAGGGTGAAGAGGTTCCCCCTTCCTTCTAATGTCCTGCCCAGTCAATCCCCTGGACCCCAGGGTAATCAATGCTGGCAGGAACACGCCACAATCGTTTTCTGCTGTACTCCAATTTCAGTTTGTATAAGGGACGCTGGACCCGCTTTCCAGCAGGTGATGCTCCCCACCAATAGATGGAGCCTCTCCCCAGGTGTTAGTGGCGTCTGCTCTTATCAGCACCACTAAAAAAAAGAAGAAAGAATTGGAGCAGAAGAAAAGGTTGGAGGAGGAAATGTAGAATATGGACACTGCGGAAAGGTGGAGACTGAGGAGGACGAAAATGAAAAGAAGAAAGGGGGAGAAAAGGAGGAGGAGAGGAAAGAAGGAAAGGAAAGTGGAGGGGAAGGCAAAGGTAAAGAGAAGACCGAGTCCAGCCGACAGGCAGCACCCGGATTGAAGTCCCCGAGTACTCAGAGAAGTTCAAGCAGGTGAATGGGTTGCCCCAGGGGGCCCAGGTGTCAACGAGCATGGAGGCAGAGAGTCAGGCTGTGGAAGCTGCCATAGCTGCTGCTGAGGAGGAGACAGAGCGGATTGAGGCAGAAGACTATGGAGAAGAGGGACAGGGAGGCAGAGCAGAAGCCGACGTTGCTGCAAGATGGCCCCACTTTAGTCGAAGAATTGAAGAGACAAATGAATGAAGAAAGTGACCACAGACTGGCTCTCCTCTCTGAACTAGCCCTCCACTCTGCGAATGAGTCCACTGCCCAGAGGTTGATGCGAGAACATGTGATTAAGCGGACAGATAAAGTGACCAACAAGTGGGGAGGTATGCTTGATCAGACCTGCCGCTTAGTGCACGACACATGCCAAGGTATGCTGTGGGAAACGTATAAAACATCCCGAAGCAGATGGGAGGGAAGTTGATAAGGAGGAGACCAGATGGCGGAGATGGCAGAGACAAAGGAGATGATGATGATGATGATGATAGCAAAGGTAAGGGAGGGAGAGGAGAAGTCAAAGGAGTTGTGACGGAAGGGGAAAGAAGGGAGAAGAAGAAAATCAAACTCCCTTGGACGTACACGGGGACAAGGCGAGAAAATCTCAGGCAGTGAGAGGTGGCAATTAGGACATACCTGTGGGCCCAAAAATTTGAACATGTGGGCCAAGTACTGGTCATCGTCATGTTTTGGGGGTGATGCGGCCAATTTGGCCACATTTCAAGCGGAAGCGGCCGGCTGTGGATGCGATATCGCCTGGTACTCCCAGATCACTGACATTAACGACTTCCTAAAGGCCCTGTACCCCCGGTTCGAGTACAAGAATAGGGCTAGCTGCGCACAATTTAGGATATTAAAAATCGGAAGGCGGAACTGGGGAAGTGTGCCCCCCCCAAAGGCGGCCATGGACGAGTTGCTCCAGGCAGATGGCGTAGAAACCCTAGACATAGACACAGAAGCGAATGAGGAGGAGATAGACAACGAGGAGGAATGGGAAGATGAAATGGCTCTGGAACTGGAAGAGAACAAGACTCGGGAAGAGCAAAAGGGGACGGAAGGCCTGGAAGCTAGTCAAGGGGGTTACAGCTGGGGGTGAAAAACAACAGGGAGGACTCCAGGGGTCTTTCAATGAGAGTATCAAGGCAAGGCGGTGAGGACAGATGAGCAAACATATACCGGCAACCGAAAATCTTCAAATTCCCCTAAAAACAAGCTCTTAGATATATCCCACTCTCAGCCAACCACCTATTGAATCAACCGTCCTCTCTTCTCGGTTGATGCCATGTCACATAGATTGGGAAACAAAAGGTCTACACCTGAGAAGCCGGAATGTTAATGGTCTAAGGCAACACAATAACACAACCAGGCAAAACTAGTGAATTGTCTAGAGGGCTGCTGGGAAAAAATAAAGTGAGACACGATATGATCCTACTTCAGGAGACACGCCTAACCGAGGGCAAGGAACATGATAGACTCAAATCCACCCTACAAAAGAACTTAGAAGTTAGAAGGTATGCCATACACTCTCTGGGAAGATGCAAGGAATGAAAACTGGATGGGGACAGCAGTCCTCATTCCCAGGTCATCAAAAATATTATCTGAAGGCACCATCCTAACCTCGTCACAAGACTCGCTACAGGGAAGATGGTGCTGGATGGACATAAGATGGCAGAAAGAGGAATTTGGAATGACTTATGTTACGCCCCCATTGCATAAACCACAACCGATTTTTTTCATAACCATCTCTACTAATCTTTACGGCCCCAGGGCAACATAACTAATGTTCACGCTCTTAATCAGAAGTTGCCAGGGTGCAGGGTGAGACCTCAGACTCTGCCCCTGTGAAGGAGAAGCTCACTGTTGTGATCGACAAAACGCAAGAAAATAGCGAGGAGTCCGAAGATGAGAAGGCTAGGCTCAAGATCAACCGTGGCATCGATGGTAGGAGTGACAAGACAGTAGAGTACATGCAACAGCGGGTTGATCATTACATGGAAATGAACGGTAAAAACATGAAGAGCCTCTGCCTAAAATGAAACATAAAACGGGAGAGAAAAGACAAAGGTGCTTGGGAACTCGGCAAGCAGGATACAAATAAATTCACTCGTCTCATGCAGGGTGATGGTCATCCTGCGTCAAAACCAGAAGACAATGCAAACCCTGCTGACACCAACGATGCTGCCAGGTGTTAGATCATCAGACGTCAGGTTATCAGATGGCTCAGACAAATCAGTACGCAAATACATCGGGCTGATGACGAGAAGAAGTGACTCTTGGAGGAGGCCCTGTTTAGACTCGGCACGATATTGTGTTGTTTCCTGGGTTATTTGAAGTGGGGTAACACTTACATCAAGAATCGGGATGGCTTCCACTTAATAAATTTCTCGATTTATGGGAATATTCATCATGTGTGTACACTGTGTACCTACTAATCTCTCCTTTCTGTCGATAGACGTACGATCGTAAGTTGAAGGGGAAGGCACCAGCTTAAGAAGCATCTCAGCGGACTTTCAAAGCTAAGGGGGATGGAATGTGAGGAATGTGTCCTCATGGGGCCCTAGCCAACATGCACGTGTTCTGGACTGTGGCCCCCAGCAAGCCTCGTGCCCGCCCTAAGTGAAAACGGGCCTGAATATCCACGAGAGGCCCTTATCTCAGCATTTTCCAATGTGGGTATCAGACAGTTGCAGCACGCCAGTAGGTTGAAGTGCAACCTGGGCCTCTCCCTGGGCTCTTTCCAGAAGCAGCAGCTGTGTCAAGCAGTTGAGCCCAGGACGCAGGTAGTTGACCCCTGGGCACACGTAGTGTGAGGCCAACACATCACGAAGTGGCCGAGGGTCAATGAGAATGCAGCATTGTCGTCATACCTACCCCGCGGGCCAATGCAACCACGACAAACACTGGGAGCCTGGAGGCATCCTGAAGGTGCCCAACCGAAGAGGACCCAGGCCCTTAACTGTAGGAATGGGCCTGGGCGCAGACACTGGGGCCTGACCGGAAGCTACTGGAAACTTCCTCGGCCAGGCCCAGGCAGCCCAGCAGGGCAGCTGCTCCCATATAGGGAGGAGGCCGGCCAGAGGAAGCCATTCTTGCCTCGGCAGGCAATGCGGACACACTGCTACGACGCTGTGCAACTTCAGCGCAAGTGTCTGCGTTAGCACTGCTGGCTGGGGCGCATCCGGGCGCTATGAGGTGAAGAGGGGCGCTGCAGGGCAGCGGGACACTTCGCTTTTATAGCCGGGCTGCAGGGGCGTGGGCAGGTGATGGGTGACGGTGGTTTTCAGGGAACGAGGCACAGGAGTGGGTGGTCAAGGTCTGATGGGGGCAGCAGAGAGACCGTACCTGATGTATGTGGGCGGTCGGCATTGGTGTTGACGTCATGTACATTAGTCTTCGATGGCGAGGTGATCCTGTTGCATGAATGTAGATAGGATAGGTAGGCTGAGTAGAGTTGGCTGGGCGCTGGGTGCCATACAGTAGGAGCGACATTGGATACTGCGTTGGTGTGGCCTGAGGGCCTGGACATTGGCTCATGAGTTCACTGTATCGCTCTTATGTCGATGGAATCTTGGTGCATATGTGCTCTCTGTTTGGTACATGACTATCTGGACTTCTGCGTGATTTTGCAACTGAGTTTTATTTCTATCGCTCTCGCTCATATTCATTGCATTTAATTATCCAGGGGCTATAATCAATTGATAAATAGATTGAATATAGCTGATAAAAAATGGTGCGCAGGGGTGTTCTAAGCCACACACCGTGTATACATGAAATCAGCCTTGGAACTTCGTTTTTTCGGCTGATTTCAGGTATACAGGGTGCGTGGACACTAACCAACCCCGACCAAAAAAAAAAAAAGTACGGGCCCCCTCCTGTACGAGTAGCGTCCACGTACGGATTCGTACGGCCGTACGTGTATGCGGTGCCATATTGATCGCTAGGGAGCTCGTAAAAATGGTGGAGACAGAAATCAGATGCAAGTGGGAGAGTACCAAAACACAGGCCCTGTGCAATCAGACTCGCTTTCTATCTCACTTTGCATGCATGCAAAGAGATGACAAGGTACACTGGCGCCAGGCGCCCACACAAAGCTCCGAGATATTCAAGTCGTGAACACAGTTTAGATACAAACTCGCTTCAGGTTGACTATGGCGGCTAAGCGCCCAAACCTGTACTTCCCAAGTCTGTATCCACAGCGTCTGCACACACACACTTCACACTGGATCTCCCTGGATATCCCACGCACACACACTCTTACTGCACACGCTTACACACACATGCTAGCGCAGCTATGGCTGCCTGCTACCTCTACCTCTACTAGCAGCTAAGGCCGCTCTATCTTCCTCTCAGCCCACTTCGACTTCGGGCAATCTGCGGACCACCTCACACAAGGCGCTCTGGCCACGCTTCCGCATGGATCGCAACAGAATGAGTGAATGGTTGGACGCTGCCTCTTGATTTATACTTCTGTTCGTCGCTGGTCTGCTCCTTTCCACCGGGCCCTTGGTGCACACAGTCCCACATGGTACCTGCTGACTGGACAAAGTGGGACTGGGACTGGATACTGCTGACTTTACACCGTTGGACTCCCCACTTGCCCACTTGCCTCTGGCATAACGTGAGCAAACACTCGAAAGGCCACTTCCGGACCTTCCGGAAGTCTGTGGACTTGGCCTTTCGGGACTGTAGCAGCTACGACCTTGACCTTTCATGACTGTAGCAGCTGCGACCTCTTACATAGCTGTGACCCCTACTCTACAGACCTACAGATCGAACCCCTACAGCTACATGGACCTACGACAGACAAAAGTCAATTACTAAACACAGGTCACGGGTTTAAACACACAGGAGTCAACTCGATACTGTACACGGGTGCAGGTAAGGTCTAGGGGTCGAGCCCTGGGATCTGCATCTGCAAAGGCGAAAACAGTTTCACCCTGGCTGCCCTGACTCGATTAGAACAGGCGTCAAAAAGAAGGCTTTCTTCAGAGAATGGTTACTGGACGGAAAGGTAGCAACAGTGCAGGATCACAGACTGCATTAGAAACCATCGGACCCACACAGGACAATTATCGGGCAGATCTTGCAGGGAGCATCTGATAAAAAGACCAGGCTATCAAGACAATGATCAAACAGGTGATTAGCAGATTCTGTCAAGGGGAAACGACTGATAAGAAATCGCGAAGATGTAAAGGAAAGCATGGCTGAGGAAGGGATGAGCTGGGTGAATCAAAGGCAGGGGACTGAATTTCATGGTAAAGTGTCAGAGAAGGCAGCAAGACAGATATAACACACACTCCTTAGACACATCCCAGTTCAGGTAGCCCATAAACTCGCTAAGACGCAGAAGACATCGGGAGGAAACAATGGTTAATCCTTCCCGAAGGCGAGCACTCAAATACCTTCGGCTCAACTACCGTCTTCACCCCAATAGAACGCCCGGTAATTATCACCGTATCTGGGCTGAAAGTTGTGCCAAATACAGCTATAATGACCGGGCATTATATTCAGGTGAAGACGGTAGTAGAGTGGAGATTATTCAGCTCAATATCAGAAAGCTTCTATCAGGCAGCGTGGAAGGCTCAAATGAGCGACTTAGTGGATTTCCCGACAGGGGTAGAGCGGTGGTAAATCCTTTCCCAGAGGGAAGCAATCAATACCGCCGTCTCAGGGTCCTTCAGCCATAATGGAGCTCGGGTGAGTCACCAATGTAAGGGATGCTGGACCCGGTTTCCAGCACATATAATAAGGATGGATGTTTTCTTAAAAAAACGAAGGGCTAGTGTCCTTTACGACTTCCCAGATCCGAACAGGCACAACACCTTTTCAGACCAGTGGCAGGTCCAGTTCACACATTTTGGCCGATGAGGCCCTGAGAGACTTTGTCCAGATCAGGACCGGTTGTCCGTTTGTAGGCAGGCCTAGGTGGGGAGCACCGTCTGGTCGGGACCCAGGTCACACAGTTTTGAGCCTGGGCCTTTAGGCCAGTACTTGTAACGAAGGGCGACGTTGTGCGTGTCATGGATGTAAGGGACTCTGCCCCTGTTTTCCAGTTTTATGAATATCACAATTCTGTTAAAACAAAAAAAGAAACAACGGCGGACGCGGCAGGTTTTGAGTTCGCAAAGGCAAGAAAGACGTGCGCCCACAAAGATATCAAGGCGTGAGTTTGAAACAGCAATTTGGGTAGAAAGCAATCCGTTAGGCTTTTTTTTTTTTTTTTACTGCCTTTCCCCATCTGACACCACGACCGACCCCTGTAGTTATGACACCCGGCCTGCCACCATGGCCGTTGGTACTTTCATTGCTTTTTCTAACTTGGCGCCTGTTTTCTTTGTCAGTTTTGCTCATTTCATACTCGTAGGTGACATCAACATACTTGCTCCCCCCCCAAAGAAAAGAAATAACGGCGGCCACGGTATGTTTTGAAACCCTAAAGGCAAAAAAAACTTGTGCTGGCAAAGAAACCACGCGCCAAGTTGAAATGAGCAATTTCGGTCCAAAAGTATCTGTTGGGCATTTTCTTCTTCTTTTTTGTTTGCCCCTCTGACACCACAGCCACCCCCTGTAAATATGACACCCGGTCTCACACCAGGGCTGCCCCCTTACATATGACACCCGGTCTGGCACCACGGCCGTCGGTACTTCCGTCGCCTTTTCAAACTCGGTGCGGTTTTCTTTGCCGACGCGTGTTTTTTTTGCCCATTCCATACTCAAAGGTGACATGAACATACTTCCCTTAAAAAAAAAAGATTTCTGAGTCTGAGCACTGTGCAGCTTAGTGAGCTACCGAACACCACCATCACTTGCATGGTAACCCCACTGAGATGATAATGACACAAACAACACTGGAACACAAAGGCTTACATCTGAACATCCCAATTAATACCAGCACTGTGTTCCCAGGTGCACAAAAAGGGCCAAGAACAAGGTCAGGGAAACACAATCAGACATCTCAAACAGTACTACGCTATTGCTACCACGATGATCCCACTGAGTAGGAAAAGTGGAGTGTAGGACGCATAGATGGTTGTCAGATCTTACTCTGCTGGAGAGTGGCCCATGCTGACGCAGCAGCGTTCTTCTCTGCCTGTTTCTTTGTCTTTGCACATTGACCATAAAATCTCATGCCAGCAACCTCCACACTTGCACTGTACACAGGCTGATGATCCGGACCCATCCGCATGGCATGATAAACCGGAAGCGCCACGCCTGCCCTCTGCGATGTTTCCTGGAGAAGGTTTTTGCACATCCCTGTTCCAGACTGAACAGAGACAAAATGCCAAGCAGACAAGTTTCACATTGCACAGCATGAGACAGTACTTAGTATGAAAAAGAAAAATGCACGCACAGACACATAAATACACCATGTTTCGGGGTGGCTTCATTACACACTCACACACACTGTCTTGGGGCTGGCTTCATTGATGGAGTTCCTGTAAACAAATGAAAAAGTTGGCGCACACACACATACACACACCTTCCGGTCTTGCTAGCTCTCTGTCTTGGCAGATTCAACCAGCTAGGATCGGGCTCGTACGAGCAAGCCACTCAGAGTCTGTGGTTGTATATGTTTTGTTGGTTTTGTTTATTATACACGGCCTAATTATTTGCCAAGCTTAAACCACCAGTACCTTTCCCATATGTCGGCAGCGGGCAGTGTTGAAGGCCCGAAACGAAAAACAGGCCGTTGATTCGATATATCAATGGCAGGCCTCCCCCGCTTGGCTACCGCGTTACCCGGCGTGTCTTAAGACCTCAAGCGGGCAAAGGTACTGGTGGCTTAAGAGCATGGGCTGTTTGGATATCTACGGGTGGCCACGAGCTTTTTTTTTTTTTTTTTGGGGGGGGGGGGGTATGTTTTGGGGGCCGGCGCGAAAGGCTCTCCAAGTTTTTCGGACTTTCGGTGGGTCGGGTCGGGGCTTTCTTGCTGGAAGAGTCTTCTGTCCTAGGTAAGTTGTTGTTTACCTTCCACCCCTTTGGTAGTGATATGAATGGGCAGTTTGGGATGAAAGTAGTGCCAGTGCTGTCGTGCTTATGTTGTGTTTGTGTAATCGAGTTCGTGGTTTTGTGGACCGATGCAGAAGGCTCTCCAATTTTTTTTCGGCCTTTGGAGGGTTGGGCTGGTGCCTTTTTGCTGGAGGAGTCTTCCGTCTTAGGTTAGTTGCCTTTTGCCCTCCATCCCTTTATCGACTATGAAATATTCATGTATACATATGTATATGTGCAAGTGTGCCGCTTCGGCGGCAGACGGGTGTGTGGGCAGAGAACCACACAATCGTGGCCAACCTTTTTACTACGTTGCCTATCTCTACTGCTTTTGTTTTATGGATGGTTTACAATGATTACTGGAGGCAATGAGAGAGAATCTGGGGTTGCTTAAAAAACACATATTACACACACACGCACACACGGGGGAAGAGAGAGAGAGAGAGAGAGAGAGAGAGAGAGAGAGAGAGAGAGAGAGAGAGAGAGAGAGAGAGAGAGAGAGAGGGGGGGGGGGGGGGGGGGTGGCAGTTAGTAAAGTCCATCAACTTGGGCAATGTTTAGCAGATAATATTAAAGAGTTAATAAGGTGGAGTGATGATAGTAATTCTGCTCATATTAAGCTGTTGCAACAAAAGGCCCACTTGCTACCCGGGAGAAGTACGCAAATTGCTCCTCTCCAAATCCGGCGCCATCACATTATCGGATCCAAGAGGGCTATTTGCGTGTCCACTCGTGGGGGAAGGATCGTCATTGCATGCCAAGTGACCCACACTTGCGTACGCGGCTTCTTGGTGAGTTCCACGACGCTCCCGCCACCGAACACTTTGGATTCAATCATACGATTGGCCGACGTCGCAAGCGCTTTTGGTGGCCCGGCCTTCTTGGCGATGTCACACGCTATTGTGAGTCATGCGAGGTTTGCCGGTGTTGCAAATCCCACAACCATCGTCCGTACGGCGAGTTGTGACCACTACCAGTCCCCCTAGGATGACGGGAATCGATTGCCATGGACATCACCGGGCTGTTCCCCAAGCACAAGACCGGTGTGGATGGGATTCTGGCGGTGGTCGATCGACCCACCAAGTTCGCAATGTTTTTGCCTTGCCGATATCATGCCAAGGCACCGGAGTTGGCCAAGATTCTTTATGCCGGTTGGATTCGAACCAAGGGTTACCCCAAGGAGATCGTTTGCGACCGCCACACTCCGTTCATGTCTGACTTTTGGTTGGCGCTCATCAAACAATGGGGCTCTTCTCTCAAGCCGAGTTTGGCTCGTCACCCACAAACCGATGGCCAAACGGAGAGGGCGCATCAAGCCGCATAGGTTCTTTTTTGCACTCTCATCCGTCCCGACCAAAAGGATTGGGTTGAACCGCTGCCGGGCATCGAGTTGGCGTACAACTCGTCCATTCATCCGGCTATCGGGATGTTGCCTTTTGAGTTCGAGCATGGCTCGTCAGTCACATCGTCGTTGGATGCTATCATCCCACGGGCGACCGAGAGCGACGAGCACCTTATTTTTATTCGATGCATGCAAGAGCTCTTGGTCAAGGCACGTGCCAAAATGTCAAAAACACAGCAACGCATGAGCCATCAGGCCAATCGCCAGCATCTTCCGTGTCCATTTCACGACGACGACCTTGTTTGGGTCTGAGCCGCAGAATTCAACTTCGAACAGGATCTCTCTCGCAAGCTCCTTTCGAAATGGATGGGGCCTTGGCGCATTGTGGCACCCGCTAGTGACACACCCAAATGACCATCATTTGTCATTTAGGTGCCCGCCGACTGGCCCGTCTACCCGGTCTTTCATTGTTCAAAGTTGGCTCTTTCTGTTTTGGCGGAACGCGACGACTTTCCCGGGCGATGATCGCAAGATCCACCCTCCATGGACAGTTTTCAGGAGGTTAGTGACATCATTTCGCAGTGGCGCTACGACACCAAGCCGACGGAGTACTTAGTACACTTTTCTTATAGCCGTAAGGTTGACCGTTGGTTGACCCATGCGGAACTTCAGGCCACAGCCCTCGATGTCCTCGCACGTTACGAACGCAAACAACAAGGGAACCGACACCTTTGGCTCCAAGCCGTACTTGCGTCCAGGTTCCACCATCGGATCATCAGCTTCGCCATCGACCCAGCTTGACTTCACAAGGAGGGGGGCTGTTACATGCTGAGCCTGCACACGGGCCCCATTTCAGGGGCCCAACAACCCCAGGCTGCACGCCCTTCGAACATGCGCCCTGGAGGCCCGCGGCCGACATTAGGGCAGTAGGATTCAATTTAAGGCAGCATGCTGTCCTATTTTTGTCTGTTCAGGCGTCGTTCCGGACTTGCAGTTCGTCCCAACAGATTTTTGGTATGTTCGGACAAAGGCCACATTTTGGGCCTTGTACGGTCCCAGGCAAGCCCTTTTCGGGCCAGGTCCGTTGTTGTCCAGATACAGACACTCCCTGCTGCATCAGCAGGGAGGGCCTGGACGTCCCAGCGCTACTTATGGCTGGGCCACACCTGGGCAGACACACAGTTCGAGTAGCTCACTTCTTGGGCGACACACTGTTGGAGCAGCACGACAACGCTACGCTAGAGGTAGAGGTGTAGGTAGGGAGTGAGGCGGAGGCCATACCTACGTCGGCGGAGATCTTACCTGGGCGCCATAGCTGGTCTTCTCGCCAGCGCCCTGCAGCACTAAGAGACGTGGCGACAGTTACCTGCAGGTGAGATAGCGAGGAGGACGACCTCTTCTTCTTCTTCTTGCTCTCGCCCTCCATCTCTCCTTCTTCCTCCTTTCCTCTCCTTCTTCTTCTTCTTCTTCTTCTTCTTCTTTCACAGAGAGAGAGAGAGGTTACATCGGGCCGTGAGGCCCAGGACCCATTTTTTTTTTTTTTTTTTTTTTTTATTAAACAGGTCCTTATGGCCCTGGCTCCATTTCCATTCTGGGGAGCATCAGTCCGGTTCCTATTCCACCGGCAAGTCAAAAGAATAATTACATCATAGAACACCCTCACGCCTCCTTCCGTCTGGCCGAAGGAGCCCTGATCAGCATTGATTACTCCAGCATCGTGGAGGATTGACTTTCAGCTTGCCCTGCTTCCAACTTTCCTCTCAGGACTACTATAAGAGCCTGTCAGATAAAACATAAATAGCAAGGAGGTCTAAGCAGCTGCAACTGCTTCCAATTCTGTCTAAACCCTAACCCCTGCATATGAGTCTCGTGAAATCTCTAACATTTTCACCCTTGCTCGTCTTGTTTGTGTCCAAACCCTCAACCCTCAGCCCTAAATCCTAAACAAAATTAATCTTTTACCATTTGTTCCCATTGAAACATCGGCTGCCCTCTGTCGCTCGTGTATTTTGCGTGCTCTTCTAGGCCTAGATTGGAGCTGGTTCCTCATGTACCTGGGTATTCAGCTAGACTACAGACTTGACATAATTGTTTTTTTTTTCGCTTTTGTTCTTTTAGAACACACCCACGGTCCCTTCCGTCTGGCCGAAGGGTCCTTGACCAGCATTAATTACTCTATTGAGATGGAGGATTGACTGTCCGTTTGCCTTTCTCTGAGTTACCTCTCAGATCCTCCAAACAAAATCTGTCAGGTAGATGAGCAAGCTAGAAACCCAGAGAATCACCATCTGAGTTGGGCTCAATGGAACTTATGTTGCCCTGAAGTCCTTTTGCTCTTCCTGGTCGGAAGTTGTCCTCCTCCAGGGGAACAACGAATTGTGCCAGTCTTGCCATCTTATTTGTGGACCCTAGATCTCAACTATCTTTCCTTGGACAAGCCATACTTTGTTGAAGTTTGCGACCAACTCTTGCTGTTTCTCTGGATTTTGTTGAGCTTCGCGTCTCACCTTCTTCCATTGACATTGGATATCGGTCTCCATGAACTGTTTCGTAGTCACCCATACTTGTTCAGTCGGATTAGTCGTCTTGTCAATTGTCCTGTTGCATCTCTCCTTCCAGATGGCCCACAGTGTTACCTTCCTAATAATTCCGAACCAGACGCGTTCCAATTTGAGGGCAAGAGATGGGGTGTTAGTCCATTCCTTTAGTAGCGCTTTTAACTGATTCTCATTTATCCAGTCTTTCTTTTCTTCGTCCCATATGTGACTTACCTTCCAAATCCCATGTCTAATCCAGGAGAGCGGCCTCCTGCTAGTGACAGTGGCTGGTTGCCTACATCTTTAATGTTCTAGTTCCCGAACAGAGGTTGTCGCAACACCTCTTCTTTGGATTTGGGTTTCTTAACCTGCTTAGGCATTATCTCCCTCCAAATCTTGATAAGTGTTGTCCAATACGGGGTGGGGGGTTATGCCTCATCTCGCTGCGAGGTTGCTCGGTGTCGTCCCCTTTCGGTTCTCAGCGTCCAATCCTTATTCATTACCCAAAAGAGACCTGACATGTTATCTGGGGTCTGAACGGGGCTAAGGATCTGATACTATCCATGGCTACTTTGTGCCACGCCAACCTGGGTTGGGTTAAAAGTTTAACCACCCATTTGATCTCTAGAGCTTTGCTTTCTTGTCTAGGATCAATTATCCCCAGTCCCCCCTTTGATGGCCTTCTGGTTATGTAGTGCCAAGCTATCTTAGGAATGTACTTCGTTTTGTTAGGGTCCCCTGACCAGAGGTATGCCCTTGCTCTGCTGTTTAATTCATTAATAGTAGAATTTGGTATGATCTAGATGGAGGCTATATAACACATCATCGAGAATTTGGACATGTTAATTGTTAAGGCTCTTCCCAGCGGTGAGGTGAAAGTGTTGCCCCATCTTCCCATTCTTTTTATTTGACTTGTTAGCAGACTTTGTGCCATTTGAGGGGATGGGCCCTCCTCGGTAACCAAGATTCCCAAGTATCTCGTCAGTTCCCCGGGACTCTCCCACGTCATGTCAACTTTTGGGCCTGCCCTAGGGGGTATCTCCTCCTCTAACAACCACCACCCCACCGTTTTTTTCCAGTTTATCTTCATTTTTGAAGCTAATCTGAACGCTTTCATTGCCTTGACTATTGCTCTTACTGAGGAATCTAATGCCCTAACGAGAACGGTGAGATCATCTGCGAACATTATCACCGTCGGAAACTGGATATGGTGGGGTGAACCGGTGTTGAGCTCTGGGAGTCTGTGGATCGATGGGTCCTTACGCAAGAAGGATGTTATGACCTCCATTACGAAAAGGAAGATTGGCGGGGCTAGGGGATCGCCTTGCCTCACTGACTGGGAAATCTGATATCGGTCGGATAGCAGCCCATTGACTTGTACACATCTCGATGCCTCATTGTAAAGGACTCTGACCCACTTTCTGAAGTTGGGTCCCACTCCCATTTTCTCCATGCTCTCGTCGAGGAAGGTCGAGTTCACTTG
>BFEA01000114.1:334747-358664 GCA_003427395.1 Chara braunii | reverse complement strand
GCTTTATTTAGTGTGAGGACATTTTCTAGTATATACCTCCTTGGGATGAAGCCAGATTGGTTTATGTGGAAGCATTTGTCTGCGATATCCAGAATCCCTAGAGTCAAGTGTTTTATCCAAAATCTTGTAGGGGAGGGTAAGTAGTGAGATTGGCATGTAGTTCTTGATGTCTTCCCGGTCCCCCTTCTTGTACAGAAGGGTGACCACACTGCTGCTTAGCAGTTCTCCCATTCCTCCTTTCTCCCAGCTGTCCTGGTAGAAGTGGAGAAGGTCAATTCCCATCAACAGCCAGGCTTGTTCCCAGAATTCTTTGGTTAAACCATCAATTCCCAAAGATTTATCATTGTTCATGCAATGGACAACCGCTTTTAATTCATCTATGGTGATTGGTTTGTCCAAGTTAGTAGCCTGCTCCGTTGTAATCGTTTTGTCTAGAAAGTGCAACATTTTGGATCTGGCATCCCTTACTGACGCTGGTGGAGTGGAGGCTGTCTTAGACTTACATAGCTCTTTGTAGAACCCTCTGGCTATTTCTAGCATACCCTCACCGTCTTTCCTCGTGATCTGGCTCCCTGATAGCTCTTTGAGTCCTATTGAATTCGCCCTTTGGTTGGCTTTTATTTTCGCCAAGAAGTATTTGGTCATTGACTCATTTAGTTCGTACTCTGTCATTCTTGCTCTTATTTATAGGCCTTTCAATTCCGATTGTCTCCATAGAGCCAATTCTTCTCTTGCATGATCAAATGTGGCTGAGTAAAGGGTTGAGGAGGGTTGGTTTATCAGGTTGGATTCTGCAATCCTAAGCATTATTTCCAATTGTTTCCTTGCCTTCCTATCCCTAGCCATTTTCCTGGACAGACGGGCCACCGATTGTGATACTAAGAGGTAGTTGTCTTGGAACCATTTCCATTTGTCTTATCCCTCTTAGGGCATGCCTTTCGAGTTCTGCCAACACTCTTGAACTCCATCTAAGAAGGCTTTGCTTAGGAGCAGGGAGTTGTTCAACTTGTGGAGGCTAGATCCTTTGGTGATATATTGGTAAAAAATGAAGATTAACTCGATTGGTTTGTGGTCCAGTCCTGAGTAAGATGCCAGCGCCAGGATGTCGGTCTCTTTAATGGTACCCATTAAACTCTCAGAGGTAAGGAAGTAGTCGATCCGGGAGAAGGTTGTCTGGTGTGCATGATTCTTCTTAACAAATGAAAAGACTTTCCAACTGGGGTGTAGGGTCCGGAACGGGTCCACCAAACTATGGTCCAGCATAAGTTTAAGCATCAGTGCCGCTTCATGGGTGGCTTGGGAGGCTGCTGCCCGAGAGATCCTGTCGTTATTTGGGTCAAGGGTCGCATTCCAGTCCCCTGCTATGATGCACGATGTGAGTGGTAATACGAGCTGTCCAACAGTTTGTATAAAATCCGACCTCTCAGTTAGGTTATTGGGTGCATAAATGTTGATAATTTTGAACTCTTCTTCTTTCCATTTCATATTCATTATGCACCATATTCCCGTTTCGCTGCCCGCATCCGTTCCTTGTACTAAACATGTCGTGTAAAGTCTTGACGAATTCGGGATCAGGATCGTTGTGCCTTTCGTGCTTGAGGTGTCGTCTGACGCCCACACTTCATCCTTTATTCCTCATAACCTCCTTGTGAAAAGTTTCCTTATTTTTGCATGTTCCATTGAGTTGGTTAGATGTGTCTCCTGTAGGAGTATAATATCGGCTGGTTTATTTGAGTAGTCTTTGAGGCCTTTGATTATGTCATTTAATTTATCCTCCTTGGTTACAATATTTCCCAACCCATTCACATTCCAACTACGAATTACAATTCCCTGTGTTTTCCAGTTCACTTGTGCACTCCTTTCATTGGCATCCTTCCTCATCAGGTCCATACCCTAACTTCGTTGGATGGTCGAGGGAGAGCCTATCCGATTTAGGTGGCCCCCGAGCCCCCAGTCTCCATTGACTCAATCACACCATCCGGGGGGTCCGACTGAGTGTGCGTCAGGGAGTCCTCCACCCTGTATTCCCCTATGTTGTCGCTTCCACCCTTTGTCGGTGGTCTCCTCTCCTCCTGATACTCCTCATCCATGTCCCACTCATCTTCTCCCTCTTCCATCTCTCTGTCAGAGCATTCATCTCTGTAGTATCTTTCCATGTCAATTGCGTAGGATCTGAATTCCAAATCATCGTCCCCCTCGAAAATCCCCTTGCTAATCAGCTCAGCTAAGGCAGCGGCCGGTAGTTCAACGGGTACGTTGATCCTTGACAGCATGTTGTAAGGGATGACTGTCACCGTGTTCCACGACCGCCATTTCATCCCGCTCCTCAACTTGGTGCCTTTGGGCATTTTTGTGATGAAAGGAGTGAAAAAACTAGGTGATATGGGGTCCATCTTGTCGTTGAGCTCACATTGATCCTCCTGGGGTTTTCTCAGTGTCCTGTTCCCCTGTTCAGAAGTTGTGGATTCAATCTCAAAGACCCCGGGTAGGTAGGCTGTTGTGATTTTCACTTGGAGAACCAATGCGACGTTCTGCCCTTCGTTGATCCTAGGGATTGCAAACGACACATTAGTGGCGACCTGCCATTGTCTCTTCTCCTCAATGAACCGAGCCGCCAGTAGAGGTCTTCTTCCCATCAATGCCAACCTTGCAGATTGCGCTTGTCCCAGTACCTCTGGGGCCTTACCATCTGCAATGTGTTTGAGTGTGAAGAACTCCGACTCATAGGCCGTGTTCAATTTCTTGAGCTTCTCTGTCTGGGCTTCCACGACCGCGATTTACTGCTCAAGTTCACTTCTTGCTGATTTCTTTGTTGGTCCCTTTTCAGCCTCGCTTCTGTTGTTCCCTTTCTTGTTCGGGTTCATGGAGGTCTTCCATTTTTTAGATCTCACATCGCACAATGCATCCTTGGAGTCAACTTGTGTTATGTCCTTGTCCCTAATTCCTTGTTCCCTTTCCCTCTTCTTCTCAGCATATCTGAATGCTGCATACTCAGGGAACTCCTCTGCTTTGACCAGGAGGTCAAACTGGTCGGGGGAGGTCTTGATGCCTAAAGTTGTATTCTTTTTTTGATTCTGCGTTCTTTCCATGTGCTTCAGGCACGCTGCTCGGATGTCAAAGAGGTGTTCTCGGTCTGCATTCCTCTTCTCAACGTACCCCCTCAGCCATTGGAGGGATCTCCTTGCTGGATCGTCCTCCTCGCTGCTGGGAGCAGAAGTTCAGGTGGTCTCAGTAGACTTTCCGTTGCGCCCCTGATCTTCTTCAGTTTGGTCTACTTGCTGACCCTCTTTAGGGGGGGACAATAGCTTTTCGCTATTATCAATCTTTGTCCCTCTTCTCTTTTTAGTGCCAGGTTCACCTCCCTCTTTGTTCCTTCCCTCTTCCAACGTTCACTTAACCTCTGCTTGTTTCTGGGCTGCTTTCTGTTTTGCCTCGTCCTCCCTGATGATGATGAGATTTTGGATTATGGTTTGGAACATCTTTGTTTTTTTTTTATATTCTTCTTCCACCTGTTCCCGTACCAGATCCAAGTCCCACATCATGTTCTCTCTTGCCTTTTCTTCCCGAATGACCCGGGAGTCATTGATCGGGACTGCTCCGATCTTTGTTGGGTTACCTGTCTCTTTCCCTGTGACCTTCTTCTGCCACCTGCTGTCAGCCGGAGGGAAGATGTCGGGTTTCTTCGTCGTTGGTTCCTTATCTGTGAAATGCCATACCCACTCCGGTTCCTCCAGGTTGTCATCGAAGACCCAACCATCGTATGTGGGATCAACCATGTCCCCGGAGCATCCTCTACCCCGACTAGCATGCTGGGATGCAACTTTTTCTCCGGATGATTCTTTTGGTACTTGGGGCACGCGGGATCCGATCCCACATGGCCTCTTTCTCTGCATCTGAAGCAGATAGGGGACGTTTTAGTGGAGACCATGATTTCCTGTACCGTCTTGGATTTGGAATTCCCACATTGGAGGGAAGACCGGTGGATCGTCGTCCTTCACTTCCAAGACTGCAGTCATCGTTCCCACATGGGGGGACAAGAAGTCCGACATTGGTAATTTGATGATTTTGTTTGTCGGGTATTGTCTTTCCAGTCTGTCTACCACCAGCCCATGGTATCATGGCTGGATTCTGTCAAACTGGACCCAAAACTGTTATTTTAACAGAGTCTGTTTATATGAAACTGAGAAGGATGGGCTAGGTCTTGCATTCGTTTGTTTCTTCCACTGTGTTATCGTGCAGATTGACCCGCTACAGTTTCTCGATTTCATTTCTGCTGCGATCCTTGCGTGCTCTTCCGAATTGAAGATCGCCATTACTGTTGTGTGACCCAGGTTCATCAGTGAAAAGGATTCAATTGGAGATTTCAATTTGTCTTCTTTTCTTATCGTTTTAGTTATCCACTTCCTTTCCTCTGATGGCATCAGGTTCGCTCCATTGCTTGCAAAGATGAAAACAACTACGTGTTTCTCGTGAAATTCATCAAGTTCAGCTGCTTTGCCGTTTGGATATTTCCTAATAATTGTTTCTTCTGCATTCCCTTCCATGTTGTGTTGCTTCTTGATCACTCTTTCCCCCTGAACTTTAGTTTTTTCAATGATAAATTTCAAAGCTTCATTGTCGATGACCTTTGTCGATCCTCTGTTTGGCTGTGACGTGCGGCCGTTTGTAGACGTCCCTTGGAGAGTTTGTTTGAAGGACCCTAGGGTCCCATTGGTCCCAGGGCTCTGCATTTTTGTCTCTCCTAGTGACGGCCTTGCTAGCGAGGTGTGGCACTTGATCAGACTTAGTGAGCTGGCTTTTCTAGTCTGGGTGCGGTCTGAATCTGTCTGCTTGTCGTCTGAAACGTTAGTAGGGGGATAGCCAACAGGAGGGGGAGAGGTGGAGAGAAGGTGAGCTGTAGTTCTGGGATCGGGATTGAGTTGTGCTAGACAATGTTGTAGCGGTCTGGGGATTTTGTGGGGGTAGGATCGGTGTAGCTACGCAGAAGGGACTGTCGAGGGGCTGGGGTGCGAGACAGGGTGTTACCAATACTCCGGGATCATCTCCTTCGATGGATCGCTGAGGAGGTGATCTCTGTGGAGGGGTGTGTACTAGGGATTGCCTGCGGGAGGGTGGGTCAGGTTAAAAAAAAAAACAAGAAAAAAAAAAAACCCTGCTTGTGATATAGAGATTATTTATTTGTCTTTAAATTCTTAATCAATACTGTTCGTTCTGACAGGTGCTCATTCAGATGTCCAATTTTGATTGGAGAGTAAAGGAGGCAATAGGGGATTCACAAGTCATGGAGCTGGCAAGTTGGTTGGGAGGGAGGGGCGTTGCTACTGGGTAGTAAGTGGGGGAGATGAATTCTGCGGTCGAGCGCGGTAGTGAGTCGGATCCAAGGGATGGGGAAGCAGGGTATAGCCACCGGGAGGGGGGGCCGTGGGCCTTGATGGGCGAGGGGGCAGCTATCTGATTGGGCTGTCGCGATTGTTTGATAAGGAGGGTTATTCTGGATGTGGACCGCTGGCCCGGGGGAAATGGGACTCAAGTGGTTGGGTGATTGGGTGTTTGGGTGACGACGATTGGTTAACCTTCCCGGATACGTTGGTAGGTTGTGGCGTGGTTTCAAGTAAGCGAGTTTCGGAGAAAGATGTAGAAGAGGTGGGGGGGGTGAAGAGACGACGGGGGTTCAAATTGGCAGGAATCGGGTGATCTACTGGAGGAGGTGGGTGGGAGATGCTAGTTGACCTGTATCGTGTGTTGGTGGGAAGAGATTCTTCGAGGGATTGGGGAGGTGGGTCGCTTGGGGAGAAGCTTGGTCAGCAAAGGGGGGGGGGAGGATTGTAATAGCTGGTGTATGTCGCAGTGGTGGAGGGTAGGATCATAGGGAAGAAATGGCAGGGCTTAGAATGCTTTTATTGGGGGGGTATTTGCAGATGCGGGTCGGTAGTGGGGATTTGGGCGGGTGCTGGGAGTGGAAATCACCAGCTAGTGGGCAATTCGTACTATGGGGCCGAAAAACGAAGGACGGTCGTCACGTTGGATGGAGCATGCTAGTGACAATGATGTGTCGTGGGGGGAGGTGGGTAGGGGAGGGAACACTCGTTTGTTAGTAGGTTTGTTTGTGCGATGCGGAGTGGTGGGGAGAAGGCCGGGCGAGAATGTCGGGCGATGGAATGATGGCGGGCAGTAAATCTCTCACAGTATAAGACCGATTCTCTTGTCCTTTGTGTCTGATACTGTCACTTGCAGTTGCTTGAGTCCTAGGATTGGTGATCTTTGTTGATCTTCGTCGTACGCTGGTTCCCATTGCTCCGTCGTCTTTGGGTTGCTGTGTTCCGCCTCTGGATGCCTCTACTTCGAGCTACAATCGCCCCCTTGGTTCCCGCCCAAAGGTCGGCCACCGGCCTGGAACAAAAGTTAGCGCTTCCTTGTCACATCCATTCCCTCCTTTGCTATTCCTGGCTTGCTTCGACGACTATACTCCCTCTTAGGTTTTTCTTGGACGGATTCAGGGTGGACACACCTTCATTTTAATTCTAGAAAACTTGGATGCCTCAGTCCTTTTTCGAGTTGTCGTGGACAAAACCTCGAAAAGTCATGAGTGCACGCGCTGCGCGCGTGCACGTGGCACTTCTTTCGTGGCCAGATGGGCTATGGAGAGTCGGGGTAACCTCGCTGAAGTGGGGCGTGACGACGCGGCACGTCGTCACTTTTGAATTTCGAATTTTCGAGCACGCGCGGTGCCAACTTGGGTGCGGGGGCTGAGGGCACGGGCGTGAGAATTAGCGCACCGCTGCCGCCCAGGATCTGATTCTACAGTTTGTGGCAGACATTGATTGGACATTCAGTAGGGAGACTATTTTTGGACTTCGCTATCATGATCTTGGTCTTCTCCCTCATCTCCATCTTCGTCTCGCCTCTTCCCCCCATCTCCTCATCCGTCGTATCTCCCCATGTCCGTGATAAAGGAGGGACCCTTCGTCCATGTATGCGGTCTTTCCTCTCTCTCTCACATGTGTCGTGTATGATGGCGTGTCGCATCGGTATCTGACACGTCAGGTCATATCTTTGAGTCTTCCGCTGCGCTACATTGTACTATTTTCACATGTATCTGGATGTACATTGCTTGTTGATGCTTTTCTGACACTGCATTGTCCATTCGAGTCCTTTTCATCACTTTGCGGATCCTTGGCTCCCCATACATCGCTCGACTGAGCATGCATCAGATATGACTGATGCCGATCTGGGGCGGCATTAAAATCCCCTGCAATTAGAACCGGAATACCAACTGGAAGATTATTTTTGAGGGATTCAAAAAGATTTTGTCCCTTCCCTCTTTTGGTCCATAGACTGACATTATGTTGATCACCTCTAGTTCCAACATGGCTAGGGTATATACCCACCTACCCTCCAAAGGGTCTGCAGCCCAATTGAGCACTTCGACTTGGAGTCCGGGGGGAGCCATATGGCTACCCCTGTACTACCAGGCCTAGGTGCATGCGTACTGCATTTTTGATATGGCTAAACTTCCTTATGAGCGGGAAGATGAGCAACCGTATCCATCAAATGTGTCTCCTGGACACATGTGACATCCGACCACTCCCTTCGTTCTACCCCCTTCAGCTGATCATAGATAGCTTGCCGTTTTGTTTGTTTGGCAGATGCTAAGCCATTGACATTTAATGACCTTAAATCCAGATTAGGAGATCGCTTATGCAACTTCCATTCTTTGTCTTTATTATAAAGTGCATCAATAAGATTAATCCCATTCATCACACTCATCCAATAACAAAAAACACAATGAATAAATAAATAAACGCATTCAGTCCTCTACAGGTTCTGCCATGTACCAGAGTCCAACCGACTCCCTTTCTCTAAGGTACCGCTGTCAGGCGACTGCCTACCAGCCGAAGGCTTTTTGTTCTTTGAAATGAAAAACAATTTTCCCTTTTTTTGCTGCTTTTATGTGGTTTTGACGTATGCATGCCTGTGGATATGGTGTTTATGGATGTCCTCGGGGGTCCGGGTCTTCGTACTAACCTTTCGGTTGGCTGGAGTGGCGATCCATACCTCGGTCGCAAGAAGGCACAGACGGATCTCAAGAGAATGAAGTTTTCAGCGTCAGAATCTAAAAACGGGGGGGGGGCGAAAGATCCGCGTCAAGACGGGCCTGGAGCGGGTTGGAAAAGGGCAGCCGACGGAGAACCAGGGCTTCTGTTATGAGTGACCGCCGGACTACCGCGGAGGAACATGACGGGGTCCGCCCGTACCTAGCCTGGTCTACGGTACCGAGAGAGACGCCGCGACGACCGTTCGGACACCACGACTACACCGGAAAGCGCCAAGAGAGCTGCCACATGGCGTCGGCTGCAAGTTTGGGGGAAAGGAGGTGCTCGGCCAAG
Source organism: Chara braunii (assembly GCA_003427395.1). Lineage (NCBI taxonomy): Eukaryota > Viridiplantae > Streptophyta > Charophyceae > Charales > Characeae > Chara > Chara braunii. The sequence continues at coordinate 350,277 of BFEA01000114.1, read as the reverse complement.
GCGGAAGCGCGACCGTGCGGATTCAAAAGAAGTAGGGGGGGGGGGGTTTCTTTTTTATTGGATGCCGGGAATCGAAGAAACGGGAGTCCGGAATAGAGGGGCGCAAGGAGGGCGCAGACGGACTGCGATGAGTAAGGAAATGCTACCATGGTCGAACACGCGGCCGAGAGAGCGATCCGGGGAGGGGATCAGATTCCTTGACAGCTGAACTTGGGAGATTCATCAGGTGGGCCACGGAGCGGTGATTAAGCCAGGCGGTGACACGCTGGCGACTGCACGAAGGGCGGCGCAGGCGGATCGGCGGCCAGGCTGCGGGCCCGCATGACGGGCAGGGGCCAAATGAGTGGCCGGATGGGCTTCGCGTGCGGCAGAAGGACTCCGGGCTTGCATATGTATGACCTTACGATCTGGAGGACGGCGGGCCTTCGATCCTACAAGGAGGCCTGGTGTTATTCGGTTCAAAGTTTTCTGGTATCTGAAGTTAAGAGAAGCTTCGACGCTCGGGAAGATCGTTTGAAAAAAGGGTCAACCCGGGAAGCAAGAAGAGGAGGGCCCATGAGAAAAAGCCAAAGAGCAGTTAAGACGAGGGGTTCCCGCGCTCGATTCTTGGTAACGAGAAAAATTGACTAAGTGAAGACCAATCCGGGTGAAGGGCTTAAATGTTCGAAGTTTGAACCCGGGAAAGCAGTTGAGGCGTGTGCCAGATTCTTGATAACCGTCCGAACGGAGGCAAGAGCAGTGCCAAAAGAGCTTGGATGCATCCAGACCCAAGAGGGGGCCCGATACGGGGTCCGAGAACCTTGGTTGACAAGTCGCGCTAAGGTCGGGGGGGAATGCACTGGGTCTATCGGCAAAAAGAAGGAATCCACAAAAAAATTTATAACGGGCTGCGGGAGGTGTGAACGATCTGAACGGGGCGGAAGCATGAACCGGAAAAATCCGAGATGGCATGCGAACGGTCGTTTGGTAGATTCTTGGCGACTCATTACAAGTCGAAAATCTGCTGAACAAGCGAGGAAGGCAAATCGGCTGTTGAAGGCGAGCTTTCAGGGCAAGAGAAAGGAAATGCACTTCCTTTCGATCCGAAGATGATCGAGAGAACGCAACGTGATTGGGGAGGGAGAACGCGAGCGGATCGGGAAGGATGGGAGCAGCGATGGGGCGGGAAGCGAAAATTTGGGGAAAATTTAGAGAGTCGGCGCCGGAAGGTTGGGCTGGAAAGCATCTGCTGCGGACGGTAGAAGATATAAAAGGAGTAGGTGTGGAAAAAAAAAAGGGGGAGGAGAGGAGAAGAGGGGCAGAGCCGGGGCGTGCGGATCGTTCCGTCGTCCGGTCGCTAGCGCACGGAGTGAGGAGTCGGGCTCGAGCCACGCTCGAGAGAAGGGGGGGGTGGAGCGTACGAGATCGGGACACGCTCTCGCGGAGACACGATTGACCGGGGGCAGCATTAGCGAGCGCGGAGTGGTAGCGCACGGACGGAGCGCACATCTGCGGGAGGATCCAGGCGGACGCCAGATCGCCACTCGAACTCGAGGGAGAGAGGGAGAGAAGGTGAGAGAGAAAGAGGGGAAAAGGAGAGGGAGAGCGGCCATCTCCGGAGGAGGAGAACGGGGGAGCGCGGAGCGCACGTACCGGTCGATTGACTGCCCGTGCGCAGGCGAGGGAATCTCGGGGGCGCACGGGGTCTGAGGTTGGTTCCCGCCACCGGGGCCCTCAAGGGGGGGGACCTGCCCTGGGAGGGAGAAGTGAGGAGTCGAGGGGGGGGCTCTCGTAGAGACGCCCGAACGAGCTAACTACGGCCTGCAGAGCAAGGCACACTCACGAAGAGAGAGAGAGAGAGAGAAAGAGAGAGAGAGAGAGAGAGAGAGAGAGAGAGAGAGAGAGAGAGAGAGAGAGAGAGAGAGAGAGAGAGAGAGAGAGAGAGAGAGAGTGGAAGAGAGATAGAGAGAGGGAAAGCGGGAAGGAGGGGGAGTGAGAAAGCGAGAGTAACGGAGAGAGAGAAGGAACCGCAGAGAGTGCGGCCATAGCCGGTAAGAGAGAGGGCAAGGGTGGGGGCGAGAGTCTGTTCAACTCTACACGTACGACCGGGCTCGCTCAGCACCCGGACTGAGGAAAGTTTCCCTAGCTGGCTGAAGCGAGCTCCGCGCACCCGGGTTTCATCAAGTTCGTAAGCCGGCTCGAAGTGAGTCCCTCTAGCTTGCTGTTACGAGCTTCGCGCCGGTTGGGGTTTCCCTCGAAGACAGAGCGACTCGCCCGCTGTCACGCTTTCAGTGATCTCCGGCTTCTTTATGACCTTCGACCTGCGCTAAGAGAGCGCTTCTCGCTCGCCGCTTCCGCACCGCGGGCTAGCTGTTCCAGAAAGCGTTTCGCTCTCTCTATCCGGAGCCGCGAGCATGCAACCTGGCACCTTACGAGTTCCGGCGCGCCCTCGGCTACCTTTTTGGTGGTCCGTAATCCTTCACCTCGGCCTGACTACTAAGTCGTTATTCTCTCGTACCTTGTTTAACTGTTTTGCACAGATCAGTTTGCTGTTCGAATCCTCTTCGGTAGTGCGTTATCTCGGCCTGATTACTCAGGTACCCTGTTCAGTCGAATGATCAAATTCCCCACGGGTGCTCAACCACAGTCAGATTAATCAACTGTTTTTGCGCAGCTCAGCTCGCTGTTCGAGCCCACTTTGGTGGTGCATTATTTCGGCCTGGCTGCTCAGTTGCCAGACGGTGTTCGACCACGGTCCAACTATTTAACTTTTCCGCACAAATTCAGTTCGCTGTCTCATTATCTCAGACCGGCCTCGGCTGGAGTCTCTCTGAAACAGTTGTGAATTGAGTTTTGTTAGCCGCTGAGTCTTTCTGAAATAAGCAGCAAGAGGAGTTCTGTTTACTGCTGAGTCTCTCTGGTAAGGAAGCCCTCGTGTTCTTGTCTTCGAGTTCTGCTCGCTGCTGAGTCTCTCTAGTGGCTCTGGTAAGAAAGTCCCTTAAGTTCTGTTCTCCGCCGAGTACTTCTGAAGTAAGCAGCGAGAGGAGTTCTGTTTTCTGCTGAGTCTCTCTGGTAAGGAAGCCCTCGTGTTCTGTTCTTCGAGTTCTGTTTGCTGCTGACTCTCTCTAGTGGCTCTGGTAAGAAAAGTCCTTTGAGTTCTGTTCTCCGATGAGTCCTTCTGAAGTAAGCCGTGAGAGGAGTTCTGTTTACTGCTGAGCCTCTCTGGTAAGAAAGCCCTCGTGTTCTGTTCTCCGAGTCCTGTTTGCTGCTGAGTCTCTCTGGGAACTCTGGTAAGAAAAGTCTTTTGAGGTCTGTTTGCCGCTGGGAAGAGTTCTGTTTGCCGCTGAGTCTCTTTGGTGGCTCTGGTGAGGAAAGCCCTTTGAATTCTATTCGCCGCTGAGTCGCTCTGATACGAAAAGAGTTCTGTTTACGACAGAACCCTCTGTTAAGACCTCTCCCCGCTCCCGAACCTGTCCGGGGCTGTCGTGAAGAGGGTTGTTCTTGGTAAGGTGCCGTTGGGCGGAAAGGAGACGGCTGGAGGCTGGACACCGCGCCCAAGGATTCTGGTGAGTAGGATGGTGACATCAATTTCAGACCAGGACCTGCTGGATTTGATCTTAAGCTGCTAAAAATCACGAGGTGTGGTCTGGCTGAACCACCGCATCCGTTTGCCCTGTATGTTCGTACATCAAGTATACATCTCTCTCAGCAAGTCGTCGTGTTTCTGTAGATAGTCAGGGTAGAAATCCCTCCAGGAGGGAACTGATCCTGGACAAACTTCAATATTTCATTTCTCAATCGGGACTCCCCTGCAAGTCTATCTGTCAGATAGGAGAGGGATAGAAAACAGGAAGAGGTCAATTGAAGAGTGTTTCATTTCTCAATCGGGACTCCCCTGCAAGTCTACATGTCAGAGAGGAGAGGGGCAGAAAACAGGAAGAGGTCCATTGAAGAGTGACCTTCCCATGTGTTGTATTGGGAGGTTGTGATAGACCTGCTTCCCAGACTCCTTCCTTGAGTCTGACAAGCAGTATCAAGATCCCTGTTTTAGATGAGATCTGTTCACCCTGACCTTTTGCCAACAGGAGTCGAAGCTTCTGCCTTCGACTAGTAAGCTCTGACTCAGGGGGGGGCGGTGGAGGGAGATCTGTTTGTTGTATTTGGAGTGGAGCAACCTTCTCCTGATCACCAGCAGTCAAGACAACACCTAAATCCTGATGGTGACCAGGGAGAGGGGTTGGCTTTTCCTGATCCCAAGCAGCCAAGGCTAAACATAGTTGACCCTGCTCTGGACTGCTGATAGTAGGCTGATTCAACAGAGGCATATCAGATCCTGCATTACAATGTTGTCGATCCTTTGGCTGCTGATTACCTGGTTCCTCCACCCCCACCCCATCCAACAGTCCCGTTTTTATACAGGGATTTGCAGAATCTAGTTCCTCACCTGGACCCAAAATATTAGTTGTTCATGTGACAGGGACTGCTGCAGTGTGGTTGCCGCCTGTAGCATGAGGGACTGCTACAGCGCGGAAACCACCTGTAGCTTATTTCCAGTATTTTCATTATTCTTTATTGAATGGTGGGGTGACAGTGAGGCTGCAGAGAGGGCAGATGATGTTGCTGTACCTGCCACTTCGCTGGTATCCTTCCGCTGTGCACAGGGGTGGTGTTGTAATGGTGAAAGAACGTTGAGCTCCAATGATAGCACTGTTTTTTCTACCATTGCTCCCTTTCCAATTACCTGTGCACTGTCCCCCCCCCACTATGACCTGGCTGCAGCACTGAAGGTGCGAAGGGTGAACCCTCGTCAGTCGATGCAAAAGTATCCGCCTCCATGCCCCCAGTACCAGCAACCACAGCTGTCTCATCTTGCAGTAAATGAAGTGCAGGTGATTCAGCGTCCGAAGTCCCTGAGCCTGACGAAGATTCCTCTGACTTGTCAACCCTGTTCTCCTCTCTACTGAGCGATCGAAGAACTAGCATTACCTTGAAGCACAAGTTTTCGTTGGTGGAACAAAGGCGGGCTTACCATTGGTGCTGCTAGTGGGGACGGAGAGTAAACCGACTGGTGAGGAACGTGTAGCCACAGCAGTCAACAGGCAGTGAAACGTGGACTATTTGCTAGCATTGGCACCAATTCCATGTACGATATATCCCAAAATCTTCTGATACGCCACGATATTACATTCTCAGATTTTCAATCAGCCAGTCTGCCACTTTATACATATCAGGTGAAATGCCGGCAGACAGGCCCACTTCTACCGCCTATGGGATAACCATTCCTGGAGGAGTGGAGCACCAGCTACCTGTTCTGCAGTAGGGCTCCTTTGAGGTTGCCAGACGTGCGGCTATTGCTGGCCACCAGAGCTTAAGGTTTGAGGTGTCGACATTGGGGGACGGAGAGTGAAAGACAAACTGCTTTCAGAGGGAGAGAGGGTGAGATCGGGTGTGGCATGCACCACATAGCTGCCTGGGGCATCCTCTGCCAGGCAGCTTCAGAACTACCGGTGTGAAATGGCTGGTGGCGCCAGCCAAAATCGAATCCGTGCTGGTTCATTTTTCTTTGGGCACGCAGGCCGATTTTAGGCTCGGCACCGATAGCTGAGAAAGGTACTGGTGGTTTAAGTTTTTTTGGTTTTCTGATTGCACAGTCATTTGACATTTTTGAGTGTGCTTTTGGTCCTCAATGACCTGGTCAAGTCCTTTTTTGAGTAGAATTTGCTGAGTCTTTTGAAGTGCAACATTTTATTAACCTTGACAATTTTATAAGGCTTGTTACAGGCATTTCATTGAGCTGTCCACAATTCAGTGGACTGTGGCCAAGCAGATTGCTGAGTACCTGGGTGGTGGTATCAAACCTAGATGTACAGTTCTGACTAAAGCAAGGCCAGATAGCAAGTTTGGTGTCCTTCGGGACATCCGTTAAAATTGGAACGATACAGAGAAGATTAGCATCGCCCCTGCGCAAGGATGACACACATAAATCGAGAAATGGTCCAAAAAAAAAAAGAAAAAAAAAAAGCAGGTTTGGCCTTCACAGGTGTATTGCCTGGATAGATGAACGAGACAGCCGAGCGACCAGGAAACGTCCAGCTGGAGTACATATTGAGGTGCCATCTGTGTGAGAGGCAGCACTCTTTGCTCACCCTTGATGTGGCCAGGAAGCTAAACTGTGTGACCTTCGGGGTGCAGTAGGCCTCCTCAGAGTCTGAGGTTGCAGACGTGGCTATAGCTGGCCACCAGAGCTGAAGGTTTGAGGCTGCCTGGGGCGCCCTCTGCTGTGGCTGAATGGTGAGATACGTTGCTGCCAGTGGTTCTTTATACCATGGCAGCCAGAACTGCTGTTCCACCTCTGCGGTTCATATTTTCGGAGAGAGAGGGGGGTGCGGGGCAAATGAGAGCTTTCTGAATATCAGTTCCTTTATCATTGTTTTTGGTGGAGTTCCAGGAGTTTAGTTATTGGTGGTGGAGCCCATCCACCATCTTCACCTTCATCAGTGTTTGACTCGGGCAGAACACCTTCTTTGTATGATTCCCTCCCCTTCTTTACGGTTCCCCTGTTACAAAAAGGCAAATGGAGGACTGGGATCGCACCTATATACAGTCACTTCACAGCGAACCATTCAATTTGCAGTCAAGAAATCACACGAACTACAGAGGGGGCGAAACCCTGACTTTCCGCATTCATAAGTGGAGAAACTACTTATGATGCCAGGAAATGGCTGAAAGAGAGAGGCACAGCAAGCCCGAACGAGATGCAAGGACAAAGAAAAGGATGAACAAGGGTGGTGTTTTATAAGGGCAACTCTTCCCAGGGTCCTTGTGCTTATCTGATCAAGCATGAGGTTCCTAGCACATTTGAAAGACTATAATACTAAACAGACTGTTTAACCGAGACCTTCAGCAGATGGAGCTCAAAGTCATATGACCAGTCGAAATGCCAGTGCTCCTCAGGAAAAGAACAGATACACGCAAACGCTTTAGGCCCACTCCTTACAGCTGATAAATTCAATGACAATTGGTCTACGAAGATGAGTGAAAGCAGGCACAATAACACTTAATATGCTAATTAATGTTTCACCAGGGATGCTGATCACAAGGCAGATCAATGCACTACTTATTAATCACATACAGCATGAAATGATATGACCATAAGCATAACAAAACTAACGTTGGCATGTGGGTTTGTCCCAATCAATTGTCAACAGCAATGAAAGGTGCTATGCAGGGGATCACGTTTAGTTAGAATGGCGGAGTCTAGCGAGCTTACATTTGTTGATACGGTTGCGGCCGAAGTCTGTCCTATCGGTTCTTGTTCCACCTTTCCCACATGACAATGTCACCTTCCAATAGAACTACAACCCCTGTCACATCTCGGTCCGTCCGTCCGTCTGTTGATCTGTATATGACTGTCGATCCGTCCATTCATTAGTTGGATTGACTGAGAGCTAATGTCCTGGACAAACAACACAGACGAACAGAATAAAAGAGCGAAAGAAGGCCATGGGAATGATGTGAGCGCATGGAAATGAAATGAGTCTCCATGACAAATGATAATTCCATCAAAATGTGGTTTAATACCAGATTGGCAGAGTCTCAACCAATGCGATGATGACGCTGCAGTCACCCATGCAAATTTTGGTGTGGCATGCACGGGGCCTTGCACATGGGCTATGCGAGTCTTGGGCCTGATTTCGGGCACCCCTATGGCCATGCAGTCCAGTTTTGGGCGTCCATAGTGCAGCAGTATATTATCTGGCCCTTGGCTCATTAACTCGGACAGCATGAGTTCTTTTTGTTTGCTCTGGTTACCTTTACTTCAATTTTCCATGTGATTCCATGTTTCTGAGGTTCTCTGACTTGTCATTCCCTTCTGATTGTCTGATCCAATTGTCTGTCCTAGGATGGTGTCATTTCGGATTTCTGAAGTCCTAACAGGCACTTGCCTTTTCAGACCTGAGGTAGATCTGGTGCACACGTTTTGCCCAGTGGGGTTCGCTGGAGACTTTGGCCGCATCAGAACCGGACCTTTTCTTGTGCAGTTGTGCCTAGTCCAGCCATTGCCTGTTCTACCAGGCAAAGTGGACCTTCAAAGACAGCAGGTGGGCCTGAGCATTCGATACGGACCCAGGCCACACATTTCCATGGCCTCAGCTACTGGAACAGGACTTCGGCCACTGTCCTTGAGCATCAAATCGATCCAGCAGGTTGGTGGACAGCAGCACTGGTGTTAGCATGCTACTTCTAGAGGCAGTACCGCCAGCGAGGAGAGGCGGAGGACTAACGAGAGTGAATGTTTGCTGTGGTAGAGAAGTAGGCAGACACGTTACATTGGCGACATAGTTTGGGGAGTTCAGCCGACCCTCATCAAGCTTCCACTATGGGGCCTACAGTGCCTCAAGGTAGCGCCTCTCATCAGTCAGTATCTGAGTTGACATACACAAAGAGAGAGAGAGAGAGAGAGAGAGAGAGAGAGAGAGAGAGAGAGAGAGAGGTTTGTTTTTCTTCTCCTCTTCTCTGAAAGGATTTCAGGCTGGAACATGTCCCGAGTTATGGTCCCGGAGTCCCAGATGTGCAATCAGACTCGCTTTCACTTCCACTTCACATACATGCAAACAGATGGAGATTCACACTGGCGCAGGGCACCCACTCAAAGCTTAGAGATATGGAAATCAAGAACACAGTTCAGATGCAAGTTCTCTGCAACAGTATACCTTTCTTGGCCTTTTGGCTAAGATCAAGTGTAGTATCTGTTCTGATCAGTTCAATATCTGATCCGTGGTCCATCGGACCACATTAAAAAAAAAAAAAAAAAAAAGGAAGTTCTCTGCAACAGGCTATGGCGCATCGGCGCCTGAACATCCCAACCTTTGTCACTGTGTCCAACCCCACTGTTCACACACACTCACTCTGGATCACCCTGAATACCACCACACACACACAATCTCACCTCCTCCTACAGCGGCTATGGCCGCGCTACCACTACTGACTATGGCTACGATCTCCCTTCAGCCCACTTCGTCTTCGGGCAACATGCAGACCACCTTCGCACAAGACGCCGTAGCAGCGCTTCCGCATGGCTTCCGCAGCGAATGAATGAATGGCTGGGCGCTGCCTCTTGATTTATACTTTTGTAACTCGTTGGTCTGCCCCTTTCCCAGGCCCTTGGTGTACACAGTCCCACACGGTACTTGCTTGACTGGACTCTGACTGACTGGGACCGGTACTGCTGACTGCATGGGTTTGCACTGCCAACTCAATGCAGTCGCACTGCCGACGTAATGCAGTTGGGCTCACCGCTTGCCCATTTGCCTCTGACTAAACGTGAGACACTTCAAAAGGCCACTTCCGGACCTTCTGGAAGTCTGGACTTGGCCTTTCGGGTACTGTAGCAGCTACGACCTTGACCTTTCAGATCATCTACAGCCACAACCTCTACAGAGTTGTGACTCCTGATCGACAGACCTACAGATCAAACCCCTACCACTACACAGACCTACGACAGACGACAAACAACTACCAAAACACAGATCACGGGTTCAAACACTCGGGTGTGACTCAATACTGTACATGGGCAGAGTGAGGTCTGGGGATTGAACTCTAGGGCCCGCATCTGTGACTGCAGAAAGGTGAAAACCGTTTCACTCCTGCCGCCCTAAATTCGAGGCCCTCCGATAATATTTTAGTCTAAGGCAGGACCTTTACCCTTCTTATCTCTTTCGTAGGCTCGTACTATATCGGGAGCTGTCGCTAGAAGTTCTGTTGGCTTGAACCAGCGGTCGTCTTCTGGCTCTTGATAGGCAAATCTGATTTTGTATTGCTTCTGGGGACGACCTCTACCTCCTGTCCTGAAGATATCCTCACCTACTATCCCTTCAATGTCATATCTTCCATCCATATCTGGAGGAATCATAGATCTGCGTGATGGGAACTGTTGACTTGTGACTCAAGGTAACAGCTTTGACGCATGGAGCACTGGGTAGGTGTGGAGGTGTGCTGGGATCTCAATAGTATAGGACGGTCCATCCTCTCCGCCCTTGACTTCTAGGACTGGCCACGGTCCTCTATACGCAGGCAACAACTTTTGTGAGATGTTTTCCTCAGGGACAAACTCTTTTGACTTGACCCAGACTAAGTCGCCTACTTGAAACTGTGAGGGGCGACGGTGCTTGTTAGCTTGTTCTATCATTCTGTGCTGGGCTTTCCTGAGGTTGTCAACAATGGTAGCTATTTCTTTCTCGTGCTGTATCGCAAACTCTCGTGTACCGGGCAGCAGCCTCTGAATCTGATCCCGGTTAAGTCCTTCAAATGGTCTGCACGGTCCAAAAGACTTGTGCAATTTGTTGGGAGTGCGACACGTAGACAAGTGCACGCTATTATTGTAGGCACTGGCTACCTTTGGGAGCATCTCATCCCAGTTGATCTGATCGGGCTTAATGTACATTCTAAGAACGTGCTGCAGGAGCTTGTTCATCTGTTCAGTCTGGCCGTTAGTCTCAGGATGACGAGCAGAGGACATCAGCAACTTTGAGCCATAAACTTTCATCAGCTCCTGCCAGTTCTGACTAGTGAATCTGGTATCCCTGTCACTAACTATTGACAGTGGTATACCATGCTCACGGACCCAGTAGTCAAAAAACTTTGAACTACTAAGTTTGTGTGTGCCTCTGCAGGCAAAGGAACAAAAACTACATACTTGCTAAATCTATCTACTATGACCATGACTTGACTTTTGCCATGCCTACTCTTGACCTGCGTGTCAATGAAGTCGATGGACAGAATCTTCGGGTCTGTCCGGAATAGGCAGGGGTCTGAGAAGACCAAGAGGGGCGTGCGTAGTAGTCTTGTTTTGCTGACAGACTTTACAATTGCGGACATACTCTATGCGGTCGGCCTTCATACCAGGCCAGATGTATGCGCACATGAGGTTGGCTAGTCTCTTTGGCCAACCAAAGTGTCCCTCTGTATCATGGCATTCCCCTAAGATCAAACTACGGATCTCTTCACTGTTGGGAACGCACAGGCAGTCAACTACATTAGTCTTCTTGAATAATAAGCCATCAGTAGTGCGGTAATTTGGCTCAGACTTTGGGGCCTGGCCTAACTCTCTTGAGGAGATCACTATTGATAGGGTCTTATGCATATGCCTTTCTAACTTTCTCCTGCAGGTCTCTCCTTATATCCAGATAGTGAACTATTGCCCCAAAGTAATCAGCTCTTCTACTCAAAGCGTCCACTACTACATTATACTTCCCTTTAACTGGCTTCAGTTCAAAGTCATAATGGTCTAACTCTGCGTCCCACCTAGTAAGCTTAGGTGTCATCTTGGCCTGAGTCTTCAGCCACCTTAGAGTCTCGTGGTCTGAATAGACTTTGAAGTGCCTCCCAAGCAAGTAGTGTTGCTAATGATCTAGTGCTTGCCTGAGAGCATAGAGTTCTCTCTCATAGGTTGATGTCGCCACCTTCTCTAAAGGCATCCTGGCGGGCATGAACTCTACGGGCCTATATCCATTGCCATCGTCTTGATATGAAACAACACCTATGCCATACTCGCTCGCGTCAGTGGTAACAACGAAATGTAGGGATAGATCGGCTAGCTTAAGGACTGGATATTCTATGAGGGCTCGCTTTAACCTTTTCAGGGCAGCTGTATAGTCCTTGTCCCACTTCCAGATTGCCTTTTTCTTTAGCAACCTGCGAAGGGGTGCAGCGATGGTGGAGAAGTTTCTTACGAACTTCCTATAGTAATTAGCTAGCCCTAAGAATGACCGCAACTCTGTCAGTGTGTGGGGCGTTGGCCAGTCTCTAATCGCTGCAATCTTACTATCTTCAGGTCTAACGCAGTCTCCGTCTAAGACGTGGCCCAGGTACAAAACATGTGTTTTGGCCCATTCGCACTTCTTTGCGTTGATCTTGAAGTTAGCTTCTCTAAGTTTCTCCAAGACCTGCCTCAGATTTGCCCTCATGCTCCTGAAGGGTCTTACTGAACATTAGAATATCATCTAGATATACTACAACAAATTTATCTAACCACGGCCTAAACAAGTCGTTCATGCAGTGCTGGAAAGTAGTTGGCGCATTGGTTAGTCCAAAGGGCATAACTATAAACTCGTAGTGCCCATATCTAGTCCGGAATGCTGTCTTGTACTGGTCATCAGGATGAATCTCTATCTGATAAAAGTCGGACTTCAAATCTATCTTTGAAAAATACTTGCAGCCCTGCACCCGGTCTAGCAAATCGTCTATACGGGGCAGTGGTTCTGCATTCTTCACTGTGATAGCATTAAGACCCCTATAATCTATACACATTCTAAGCTTTCCCTCTTTCTTGGGGACAAAGAGAACAGGTGCTCCAAATGGGGAGGAACTGGGCTTAATCCAACCCTTCTCAAGGAGCTCGTCTAACTGCTTACGTAGCTCCTCTAACTCCTTGGGGGACATTCTGTAAATCGCACCCTTCAGAGTTCTATTGCCAGGCTCTATCTCTATGCGATGCTGGATCGGCCGCGGCACTACTACTGTAGGCGGCTTAAGGTCGGCATTCTTCCAGCAGCTTGGCAATAGCAGGGTCTATGGGTGTCTCCTCCTTAGGCTCAGTGACTGGCCTCACGTAGGCTACAAAAACCTGCTCTTCTAACTGCTCCTTTACTAATCGCGCGAACGCGGGAACACTGAGGCAGCAATGTGCCAGGGTGTTGTCTACTCCGGATACATGAAATAGGCGAGCAATCTTAATTTCACCTATAGGACTAGGTTGCCTACACTCATGCTCTCTCAAATGGAGTATGCCCCCTGCTGCCTCTCCCCAATCCATTCCTAGGACTATATCGAAGGGAAGGCTATCTTCTACGAGGAGAGTCTGAGAATGGAGAACTTTCTCCACCTTCCCATCTTTCTCTAGGCGAAAGTACGCCTGGACTCCCTCGACTCGCATAGTGCGATTGTCTGCGAGGATACTAACTATAGGGTCTTCTAGTTTTTGAACTTTCAGGTTTAGCTTTAACTTCTGCAACGCTTTCCTACTAATATAGTTGCGGGTGGCCCCACTGTCTATAAGGGCCCCTACTCTACCTCTAAAAATCTCTACATCTACTAAAACTAGTTGTCCTTTGTTACCAGGATCACCGCAATCGATACACTGATCCTGATCAATCCACCTTTGCCACAGTGACTGCTCTAAGCCCAAATCTTCCCATGGCCTGCCTTGCGGCAAGCTTGGATGCCATCCACCTCGACGTCGAGGTGACCTATAGGATCGTGGGCGATTTGGCGGGGTACCTTGACCCCTACCTCCCTCTTGGCGGTTTCCTCTACCGCCAACCCCCTGAGCTCCCTGTCCTCGGCCACCTGAGGCCCCACCCCCTTGGTCCTGGCCCCCTCCTCTTCCTTGCGGCCTCCCTCCAGCCGCGACAGCAGCATAGGTCATCCCCTAACCCCCACTACTGTCCTCCTCATCTAGGCCCCACTCTATCTGGCTATACGGGACATCATATGTACCACCTTCATCTAACGCTAGGATCAGATGATCCTTTCCTTTTACCTGTCCTCAAATGGTACGGCCTTTCCACTTTTTACGCTTATCTAGGTCCTTGTGCCAAAAAGTGGAAACTGGCATGGATTGTGCCTCGAACAACACCACGTCTCCACTCAACTCATCGTATGTCATGAGGTCCTTGTGCCAAAAAGTGGAAACTGGCATGGATTGTGCCTCGAACAACACCACCTCTCTACTCAACTCATCGTATGTCATGGTGTGCTGCCAACTCTTCTCAAAGAAGTGCACCTGTAGGGGCTCTGGCATGGCACGATAAAAGAGATTGACCGACTGGGGCTCAGTGACCCCGTGGTCTGGGACGGCTACAAGCTCGTCCATTACACCTTTGAATGCTCTGGCACTCCTCCACTGGCATGAGTGGATAGTCTGCAGTTTGTTAGAGGCCCTAACGTGACATCTGCGAATCACTCCTTAAGGAGCCGAAAGAACTCAGGGAGAGGGGTGACCTTGGAATAGGTAACCATATTGTTCTCGCACTGTGCGGCGCGGGCAAGCAATCTAGCGAAGCTGGCGGCCTCATCCTTAACGGCCTAGAAGGCCATGAGGACTTGTTCCTCTGGTACGATATGCTGTAAATAAATGTATGTATTTACGTTGGCCTCCCAATTATCAAAATTTTCTTCTTTCTTCCCACCGTAGGAGTCAATAACTTTATCTTAACGGGCTCTCTACGGAGGCGTGGCTCTTCCTCCTTCGGCAAGGCCAGCTTTGCGCCCTCAATGGCACCTGTGCAACTTCTCAGTGCCTTCTATCCTTGCCTGCATTTTTGCGCCCACGTGCCGCACCATCTCGCGTGCGAAATCCCTGAAGCCTAAGCGAATGGAGTGTAGGGTCATATCCTGCGCTCTCGAAAACTGATACTGCTCATCCCAGGCCTTAGCCAGGAGCTCAATAATTCTAGAGATAATATCTAATTTCCCCTGTATATCGGCTTGTGCCTGAATCTGCGCTCTTTGCTCTTTAATCACCTCCAACTCCTTCGCTATTTGGCTCGCCTCGTCCATCCTTTTTTTCCTCTCCCTAATAAGACGTAATTTCCACTCTAGCCTCTGCTCCTCCTCGATTGTCTGGCATTTTAAGGGATCCTTTTCTGCCTCCCACTCCCTAATAACTGCTTCCTTCTCTTCTGGGGTACATACAACATGGCGGACACTACAAGACTTACTACTGATCAGGAGGCATTTAAGGAGATCCCCCATAACTCCTCAGGAATTATTTAACGTCGCAAACAGCACGACACGATCAGCAAGTCCTCTCAAGACTTAGACAGCTTGTTGTGCAGTGCCACACGGAGCAGCCCACCAGTATGTACCGGTCCTTGGGAGGGTTCATGTCCTACGGGTCAGTCGAGTCGTCAGACATAGGGCCTACTGTGCCACACGGAGCAGCCCGCCGGTATGTACCGGTCCTTGGGAGGGTTCATGTCCTACGGGTCAGTTGAGTCGTCAAACACAGTCTTTAGCCCTACTCAACCCATGTGGGTTTGGTCAACAAAGCTCTACGACCACATACACAAAGTTCCTATCACCTGGACAGAAGAGACTCAATGCAAAAAGAAGAGAAACAGACTTAGCAAGTACGATGGGGTGAGTGCACATCTATAGGGCGAGGGAATAGGCTGAAGGCTTGGCGAGAATATACCAACTCCAGCTTGGTCAACTTCGTGGTCAACAGCACCGGTCAATGCCTTGGTCAACGCTTGGTCAACACCCTGGTCAACTCCAGACAACTCGCCGGTTAACTCTCTAGTCAAAGTCTTGGTCAACGTTGGTCAACCCTTCGGTCAACACCTTAGTCAACCCTTGCTTCGGCTATGGCTGCCGCCACTTTCTTCCTCACCAACCCTTGCTTCTCTTTCCCCCACCTTTCTTCTTCCTCACCAACCCTTGCTTCTCTTCCCCCCACCTTTCTTCTTCCTCACTTTCTTTCTCTCTACACCCCCGGCTATGTCTTTTTTTTTTTTTTTTTTCGTCTCCTCCTTCCTCAGCTATGGCTT
>BFEA01000114.1:318994-334571 GCA_003427395.1 Chara braunii | reverse complement strand
TCTCGATAACCCTGTGTCCGAGCTCCGCGGCTATGGCCACTTTCTCCTTGGTCCGCACAACAATCTTGTCTCTCTCTCTCTCTCTCTCTCTCTTTCTCTTCTTCGTCGTTTTCTGTGCAGGTACGTGGCACCTCCTTCCGCAGCACAACTATGGTGGACTCCTCTTCTCCGATGTGCACCTCGGCTATGGCGCCTGACTGGGGCAGGACTCCTTCCCCGCTAGCAATGACTATGGCGCGTGGGGTAACGGGAACCAGCTCYAATACCAATGCAATCAGACTCGCTTTCACTTCCACTTCACATACATGCAAACAGATGGAGATTCACACTGGCGCAGGGCGCCCACTCAAAGCTTAGAGATATGGAAGTCAAGAACACAGTTCAGATGCAAATTCTCTGCAACAGGCTATGGCGCATCGGCGCCTGAACATCCCAACCTTCGTCACTGTTTCCAACCCCACTGTTCACACACGCTCACTCCGGATCACCCTGAATACCACCACACACACACACTTAATCTCACTTCCTCCTACAACGGCTATGGCCGCACTACCACTACTGACTATGGCTACGATCTCCCTTCAGCCCACTTCGTCTTCGGACAACCTGCAGACCACCTTAGCACAAGTCGTTGTAGCAACACTTCCGAATGACTTACACAGCGAATGAATGAATGGCTGGGCGCTGCCTCTTGATTTATACTTCTGTAACTCGTCAGTCTGCCCCTTTCCCAGACCCTTGGTGTACACATTCCTACACGGTACTTGCTTGACTGGACTCTGACTGACTTGGACCAGTACCGCTGACTGCATGGGTTTGCACTGCCAACTCGATGCAGTCGCACTGCCGACGTAATGCAGTTGGGCTCACCCCTTGCCCACTTGCCTCTGACTAAATGTGAGACACTTCGAAAGGCCACTTCCGGACCTTCCGGAAGTCTGTGGACTTGGCCTTTCAGGTACTGTAGCAGCTACGACCTTGACCTTTCAGAGCATCTACAACCACGACCTCTACAAAGCTGTGACTCCTGATCGACAGACCTACAGATCAAACCCCTACCACTACACAGACCTACGGTAGACGACAAACAACTACCAAAACACAGATCACGGGTTCAAACACTCGGGGGTCAACTCGATACTGTACATGGGCAAAGTGAGGTCTGGGGATCGAACTCTAGGGCCCGCATCTATCACTGCAGAAAGGTGAAAAACATTTCAGATGGTCCCAGTCCCACTGTTTGCCAATAGGCCATGTCCCAGGCTAGAGGGTCTGTAGGGTCTGGTAGGTCTTAGTGTCGAAGCGTCTGAGGTAAGTCGGGCCGGTACCAAACTGTCAAGTTGATGAAAGTTCATTTCGGTACTCGACAAGAGAAGTCCAATCACGTAGTCCAATTTTGTAGCAGTGTACCAAGAAAGCCCAGAACATACCGGACCGACAGAAAAGTCACGCAGCAGAAAGGCCACCAACGACCGATACCGGTGGGAAGCAGGCGAAGACAAGTGAACACTCCTATTTATAGCTGCTACCATGCGGCGCTCGCGCACGAGAGAGAGAGAGAGAGAGAGAGGTGGAGAAGGAGGGATGGGATGCCTGGCAGGCTATGGTGGTGGGCATGCACTCGATCATCGTTTGGGGTACCCCTGATCATGGCATGGCGGCTTCATCCTCAGTTTCATGGAGCGGTGTTGTCGAGCACATTGGCTTCCGTCTTTTAACCGAAGGCGAGAGCCCTTCTGACCCATCACATAGGAGTAAAAGAATACCAGAGTTCAACGCGCAAGTCATCCCGTGAGCCGACAAGGCAGATATGGTCGCACTGTCACCTTGCTGCTCTAGCCGGGCGTGCCATCCCTCTGCGACAGGACAGGTTCCCTCGAGGCCTAACTTCCCTTCCCTAAGGCGTTGTCACCACCCTTAGGGGCGTATTCCTACCAAGCTACTAGCCCACGTACGAAAGCTTTTAGATTCAATTTCAGAGGTAGGTCAATCGAGGGTGTTTGATTGTTTTGTTGCAGTAGAGGCACACATGGTTAAAACGCCGTTTGACCCCGAACGTCGTTCATCCCTAGGGCGTTGATCTCCTAAGTACAAAGCGGACGTCGGTTGACTAAGACGGTCTCAACCAAGTGTGAAACCCATAAGAAATCCTTGTCCGTTTGCCACGATTCGAAAGAGAGTTATCATGATACTTTAACTACATTGAAATAGATCAGCTTCGATAACTACAAGTATTTCACAGAGTTGACCTATTCCTTCCGCGTTGCGGCCACATGCTCAACACGCCCACCTTTGTTTTTCTCATTTAGGCCCTGAATGGCACGATTACTAAGTCACGGGTTAGTATTTAAAATAGGATAGGCTTAGAAATCGCCACCTCTGCAGCCTCACGCCCCCGTACTATCGGTCGGTACGACGATCTGTCATTCATATGTCATGTCTCTGCTATGACGCAAAAACAAAAACGCCGCACACTTGACATACCATACAAAGCATTTGCCGTGATCCTTGTGCCTCTGCACCCAATTTTCAAAAAAATCGTCGACGTGATCACTAAACGTCGAGGTTACATTTATTCTACATAGCCTATTTAAGCAACTTATGACATGCTGAAAATTTTTCAATCAAATGTGAGTATGGCGACTACGTCGGTGGTCGCCACATCAGTCATACCTATCATTTCTGGATGTCGAAAGATGTCCAAAGCAAACTTAAAAAAAACAACCTATTTTTCAGTCGTCGGTCTAGTTTGAATAACTTTAGGAAGGGATCCCGATCTCATCAATTCATTTTGTTCAATGAATTTTCAATAAATGGTCGAACTGTGTCCGATATTAAAGATCCTGAGCAGATACGCTTATAAGGGTTTCCACTCAAACAACTTTCGCGGATCCTATTAAACGACGTCCCCGTCGTTACAACCCGCCAACAATAAACAAATACTTAAGGAGATAATTAATAAAACTTCGAACTTATCAATATTGCCCCCTCCCCACCCCACCGGATATAAATATCATTGGAGGGGTGAACAATTCTTATGAATATAATAGTCCTGTTCGAATTACCGGATACAGCCTCTAACGAGTTCCCATATGCAAAAATATCAATAAAGTCGCAAACTGATTAAGCAACTTTGTGTTAGGACGAGTTACAACGATATTAGTTTCCCAATAAACATTAAACATTCAAATTAACAATAATTATTTATAGCTGCGTCAGACTTTTTATTTATCAAAATTAAGGATAGTTTTTAATAAAAAAATGATTTGTAGCTACTTTTAGAAGTTTGTGTCACTCGTAGCAACAATTTCCTCAATAAAAGTTTGACCAATTCCATACATTCGGACTTAGCTGAGAAATGGAAATTTGTCACATACCACACATCCAAATTTTGATGAAAAATGAAAAACATCATAATCATACTTCCAACCTGCCCGAAAAGAAACCATGCAGGCATAAAAACTATACATCCAACATCGTTGGGAAATAACATATTTTGCCTAAATGTTATACCTTTTGTGCAACATGGGAAAATGAATAATACATCACACATCCTACAAAAACTAGCGAATCAATATTCAATATGATAACTATATATTTATTCGAAAAAAAAAATTGACATTCAAATTGAACTCCAGAGAATGAATGGTTGCATACCATACATCCAACTTTCATTGAGAAATGGAAATTCCCCCTTGAATTCATACACCCAGAACAAACCTTGAAATAGATATATATGTTGGACACCATACGTTCAATTCAAGTCAAAGAATGAAGAACCCTAATGTGCACCATACATCAGACCTTCTTTGAAAAAAGGAAGGCTTACCTGAAATTCATACATCCATACCTGCGTAGAATTGTGTTTGCGTTCGGAGGCAAACACAAATATGTCCCCCCGAACGCGAACGAGCGTAAAAAACCCTCCGAACACAAACATAAAAACAAATATTAAAAAAAAAAATATATATCATAAAAATCTGAAAAAATATATAAAATGTAAACAACAATACAAGCGACGTTTGCCCGACAGTCATATTCAAATTCATAGCCAAACTTGAGTTAAGACTTAAAATATATATATATATACCGGGTTACCTGACCGAACGTTCGGGGGCCCCCGAACGTTCGGGCGTTCGGGGTCCCGTTCGGGGGCAGAACACCTCCCGGTTCAGCCCCCGCCAAAAACACTTTTGGGGCCTAAAAATATTTTCTTTTTTCTGAAGTTGTTTTTGTGAGTTCTCTATGATGTAACCTACACACCTTTTAATTTTGAAGCCATTTTGCTAAGCCAAAAAAACATTAAAAATCGTCAAAGATGGGGGTGTCAAAACGTGCTCGCCCAGTCACTATTTTGTTTTTTTGTACTTTTAACTTTTTGTTTTCACTTTATTTCGGGGCCTAAAAAAAATTATTATTTTTTGAAATTTTTTTTATGAGTTATTGATTATGTAAACTACATATCTGTAAATTTTCAGAGCATTTGTCAATGCCCAAAAATAATTAAAAATCGGTAAAGATGGCGGTGTCGAAAAGGTGTTGGCACACTCATTCATTTTAATTCTCTTTTTATTTTTTCTTATTTTTATCAGTGTTTATTTTCTGTATTGGATTTTTAATTCAAATGTGGTAAAGAATTTGGATGTAGTGACCAGGCAAATGTTGTTTAGTTTTTTTTGCTCCATAACCTGTGTTTTTCGAAATTTTTTGAAAACGTTTTTTTTTCTTTTTTTTTTTTGTCCGTGTTCGGCCCGAACGGCCGAACGCCTTCCGAAGGGGTCCCGTACGTTCGGGCGTTCGAGTTTGGGCGTTCGGCCCGTCCCGAACGCCGGCAACCCTGTATATATATATATATATATATAATCACAAATAGAACTGCTCGGTAAACCGTAGGCAGAGAGAGAGAAGAGGACAATATATATATATATCGGGCGTTCGGGTTCGGGCGTTCGGCCCGTCCCAAACGTCGGCAACACTGTATATATATATCGTCAAATAGAACTGCTCGGTAAACCGTAGGCAGAGAGGGAGAAGAGGAGGATAACCGGCGTTCGGAACGGGCCGAACGCCCGAACCCAAACGCCCGAACGTATGGGACCCCTTGGGGATGCATTCAGCCGTTCGGGCCGAACGCGGACCCAACAAAAAAAAAAAAAAAAAAAAAAAAAAATCATCAAAAAAATCTGAAAAGTAAGTTATTTTATGGAGAAAAATTAATTAAACAAGATTTGCCTGAGCATTACATCCGAATTCCTTACCAAATTCTAAATAAAAATAAAATACGAAAAACAAATACTAATAATAAAAATAAATAAAAATAAAAAGAGAATTAAATTTAGTGAGTGCGCGAGCATGTTTTCTACACCGCCATCTTTGGCAATTTTTCATTTTTGTTTGGCATAGCTAGATGCCCTGAAAATTTACAGATGTGTACTTCACATAATACAAAAACCCACTAAAAAGTTTTAAAAAATAATAAATTTTTTTAGACCCCGAACTAAAGTGAAAACAAAAAGTAAAAAGTGAAAAAATACGTGGGCGAGCACGTTTTGACACCGCCATCTTTGGCAATTTTTAATTCTTATTTGGCGTAGCCAAATGACTTGAAAATTTACAGGCATCTACCTCACGTCATAGAGACCGCACAAAAAAAAAAATTCATAAAAAAATAACTATTTGTCGGCCCCGAAATAATTTTTGGCGGGGGCTGAACGCCGTCGGGTTCGGACCCCGTACGGGACCCTGAGCGCCCGCACGTACGGAGGTCTGCCCGGGGACCTCCGTACGTACGGGCTGGTGACACAGTATATATATATATATATATATATCGTCACAAACAGAACTGCCCGGTAAAACCGTAGGCAGAGAGAGAGAAGAGGACAACAAACGAGGAGCTGTGACAAACTGTTTCGTCGGAGTTTATATATATATATATATTTACAGGGTAACCGGCGTTCGGGACGGGCCGAACGCCCGAACCGGAACGCCCGAACCCGAACGCCCGAACGTATGGGACCCCTTGGGGATGCGTTTGGCCGTTTGGGCCGAACGCAGACAAAAAAAAAACGAAAAAAAAAAAGAAAAAAAAAAAGAAAAAAAATCTGAAAAAAAAAATGTTATGAAGAAAAATAAATCGACCAATATTTGCCTGAGTATTATATCCAAATTCTTTATCAAATTTAAAATAAAAATAAAATAAAAAAAGCAAATACTAATAATTAAAAACAAAAAATAAAAAAAGAATTAAATTTAGTGAGTGCGCGAGCACGTTTTCAACACCGCCATCGTTGGCGATTTTTTATTTTTTTTTGGCATAGCTAAATGCCCTGAAAATTTATAGATGTGTACTTCACATAATGAAAAACCCACTAAAAAAGTTTCAAAAAATAATAAAATTGTATAAACCCCAAACTTAAGTGAAAACAAAAAGTAAAAAGCTAGGCTACCAGCCGGGCCGCCCGAGTCCCGAGTGGCCAGCCCGTGCAAGGATCACGTAAGGTCCCAGCAAAAAAACAAAAAAAAAAAAATTACAAAAATTCTGAAAAAGAACTATGTTATGCAGAAAAATACACTGAACAACTTTTGCCTCAGGGTCACATCGAAAGTCTTCACCATATTTAAAATAAAAAATAAAATGCAAATGTTTTTTATTATTTTTTTTAATTATTTTGGCCCGGTCGGGCAAGTGACCCCGGATCACTCTGGTAGCCTAGGTAAAAAGTGAAAAAAAAATGTGGACGAGCGCGTTTTGATACTTCTATCCTTGGCGATTTTTAATTCTTATTTCACTAAGTCAAATGACTTGAAAATTTATAGGCATCTACCTCAGGTCATAGAGAACTCACCAAAAAAAACTCAAGAAAAAAAAAATAAAAAATTAAAACCCGAAATAATTCTTGGAGGGGGCCGAACGTCGTGGGGTTCGGACCCCCATACGGGACCCCGAACGCCCGTACGTACGGAGGTCTGCCCGGGGACCTCCGTATGTACGGGCTGGTGACCCTGTATATATATATCGTCACAAATAGAACTGCCCGGTAAACCGTAGGCAGAGAGAGAGAGAAGAGGACAACAAACGAGGGGCTGTGACAAACTGTTTCGTCGGAGTTTCACCGACTCATATTACGAAAAAAAATGATCTCTTGAACACGTTCGCGAAGCCGTTTGCGCGAATACGAAGGGACGCGAAGACGTTCGTTGTGGTACGCTTATCCAGACGAACAAGGAAATATATGCATATGTCAAACACCATACATTCAACTCAAGACGAGAAATTGACAACTCACGTTACCTAAGGAATGACTTCACACTTCTGTTTCATATATCCAACAATGAATGAGGAGTAAAAATCTACTTGGAACCTATACATCTTAAAACGCAGATAGATAACCGAGACTCAGTAGACCTTATACAATCAGTCGTGATAAAATAAAATAAAATGATGTCAGAGATAACACCAATATTACCACAACCTTTTTCATCCAATAAAATCATAGACTCGCTCATCTATAAAATCTATCAAAACAACCCTTTCATGCCTTACTTGCTTTTTGGTGGGAAGGGTTTTGCTAACTGCCTTACTTATACCATCGCTATGGATAGTAACATGGAGTGTCTTTTTAAACCACATAGTGACACCTCACTTTCTTCCAACAACCGCTTGTACATCGAAAGCGATGATTGTCATAATTACCTTTAGCCACTTTCTTAACATTAGCGAATTTCGATGCATTTTGGAGATCAGGTTGAACTTCCTTTTATCTCCACCTTACATTTTTGAATGAATCGTCAACTATGTGTTTCCCCCTTCCTATTATATTGTTCCCTCGACGACCTCTCTATGGTTGCCTTTACAAAATCTTCTCTATCATATCCTTAAAAGACTCTGAAGAAGCTCTTTCAAAATTTACTCCTCACTTCGTTCCCTTGATTAGTATCACTGTCAGAAGCTAACTTTTGACGCATGTTTTTCAAGTCTCGACGGATAACCTAATCAAAACCATCTTTTAAGGCATTCTCTCGGATCTTTTAAAAAACGAAAGAAGATCCGACACCTTCAATAAAACTCAAATTTCTACCTCTGAAAAGTTAGCAAGGAACATCTTGTTATTATCAATGTCTGAGAGGTCTGAAACTATATGAGCAACTCGTTCAAACACAACGAGGAACTTTCTAGATGTAGGGTATTTATCCCGTCATACATTGCAAATATCATAACGAGTGAAATTCTCATCGACTGATCAAAAATCATTTCAATCTTTGGATTATGAAACTAACTTTGCTACCTCATCACACACGTCTATATATACCTATGCCATCACCCTTTTAAACATTGTCTACTCATCCGACTTATGAGCGACAACCAACTGCTCAAATACTAAAAAACAAATTTTAACATTATCTCCATAAAAAATTAAAACATTGATCTTTAGAGCAGTAGCTTCCCTTTTCATCTTCTTTCCGAGCATTTCGATGAACTTCTCAAATGTGTCGTGAGGACCACCGCTCGATCCGCTACCTTTAACCATCTTATTAGAAGAGAATTTGACCTACAATCGATAACGCACAAAGGTAGAAAGTCGAAATGACTCGTTAGGTCAATCAAATATCAAACTATAAATTATTGTTACTATACAATTAAATCGAATTTTCCTATTGTGTTAAAGAGGCAGGTTGAATTTTCAAAAGTAATCAATTCGTACCTCCCCCCATAAGGAAGTAGCGCTAATCAAAAATGAAACTATCCTTTTGAAGGTGAGTCTAACGATGGTCCATCACCGTGTCTATTTTCAAGAGAGATTAATTTGAATTAGAAGATGAATTATCAAAATAAAATACCCGAGTGTGGTTCCACTAAGGACAAATATAGTTGTTGTGAGGCAACATCGCCACCTGTCGAGCACATCGGTTCCCGCCTTTTAGCCAAAGGCGAGAGCCCCCCCTGACCGCATCACGCAAGAGTATAAAAAAATTGTTGTCAACTTCAACTTAACTCGTAAGTCCTCTCATGAGCCACCAAGGCATACGGGGTCCCGTTGTCATCCCACCGCTTTATCCAGTAAGTCAGCCATACCTTTTGCGGTCTCTGCGACATGATTGGTTCCCGCATGGCACAACTTACCTTCTCTAAGAGATTGTCACCACCCTTAGAGATGTATCTGTACCGAGCTATTGGCCCACGTACGAAAGCTCTTAGATGCAATTGCAGAGGTAGGTCAGTCGGGGGCATTTTATCGTCTCGCTACAATAGACACAGACATAGTTAGAACACCGTTTGACCTCGAACGTCAGTCGAGGGTGTTTGCTTGTTTGGCTGCAGAATTATCATGTGTGGTTAGAACGACATTTGACCCCGAATGCCGTTCATTCTTTGGAGTGCTCACGTTCTAAGTACGAAACAAACGTCGGTCGACTAAGATGGTCTCAACCAAGCATGAAACCAATAAAAAATTATAGGCTCTTTGCTACGATTCAAAAGAAAGTTATCATGAGAACTAAACTTTAATTACATTGAAATAGATTGACTTTTTACAACTATCGCACATCCGTACCATCAACGAACAATATTTTCGGGAACATGCCATCCCTAAAAAAATCAATACACTTCAGATCGAATCGTCTGATAGCGGCTCAGGTAGCTTCGGAAAGAACGCCAAGCCGACGTGGAGCCGACCTAGATGAGACGATCTGTCAAAATCATTCTTTCCCACTCCCTAGGTGATCGAAAATACGTCAATTTCGCCTTTTCCTAGGCGACGACAACCCGCAGACAGACGAGTTGGAAATTCTTCAGAAAAAAACTTAACGCTTGATGGATGGGTAAGCACGTCGGTATGTCTCGATGACCTCATGTCCATTGTGGTCGAAACAATGTCATACAAACATGACTCACACGCACGTACATCGTCTTCCTCGAGCCATGCCTTCAAACATCTTGCGCATCTAGGATGCATCCGCACGTTGCAGCTGGCTGATTATCAATGTATGGCGATTGAACCCGAAGGTGCCCTTCGTCTATTCATTTTGGGTCCGCGCTTCTTATGGCTTGGACCTTCCCCACGAGAGTAGCACCTACGTGCATTCCACTCCAAAAGTGTATTCCCAAATGGACTCGACTTCTTAAGGCACCAACTCTCCGTATCTGCAGCGTGGCAGAGTGTTGTGTTACCTACTGGGCCAACTCCTGCTTTGAAAGACGTAGGAGTAACCCTTCTATACGAAGAGCCATCTCCCAGCGGCCCGCCCATCTGTTGCATAGCATGCCTCGTTTGCCCTAGTATTTGACAAGGTTGGCCTGTTCCTTCTGCGTCGCGGTCACGTACCTGACGCGACCATTTGTTTTTTCCATTGAGGTCTAACTCGTGCGACTGGTAAGCTGCGGATCAGTATTTTAAATAGGATAGGCTTAAAACCACCACCCCTGCGGCCTCACGTCCTCGTACTATCAACCAGTGCGACGATCCACCATTCCTATGCAACGTCCCTGCTGTGACGCAGAAAAAAGAAAGTCGCACACTCGATATACCCCGCAAATCACATCTCGTGATCCTTGTGACACAGCGCCTAATTTTCAAGTGGCCCGTCGACATGATCACTAGATGTCTAGGTTATATTAATTATGTACAACCTATTTAAGCAACTTTTGACATCGTTAAATTATTGCGACCATTTGTGAACCTGGTGACTGCGTCGACAATCGCTGCATCAATCGTCAACTATCATTTCCGAATGCCAAGGCGTTCTGACTAAAAGTTGAAAAACATTTTGCCTCTTAGTCATAGGTCTGGTATGAATAACTTTCGACAAGGATCCCAACCTCGCCATATCATTTTATTCAAGAGATTTTCAATAAATGGTCGGACTGCGTCAAACACTAAAGATCTTGAAGAGATACCCTTGTAAGGGTTTTTGCTCCACACCCGTGTCTTCGCCATGAAAAAGCGATGTCCTATACCCCTAGACAAAAGGGACGAATGAATGTGCTTGTAGCTCAAATGGATAGAGCACCAAACTACGGATTTCGGGGTTGAGAGTTCAAGTCTTTCCAAGCATGGGCCTATAACTCGGTTAGAGTATACGCCAAATAAGTGTAAAGTCAGTAGTTCAAATCTACTTAGGCCCACTCTGCTCTGCTAGCGAGCCGCGCTCGGAGGAACGCTTTCTTTTCTTTTATTTGATTTTCTTTCCTTCAGCCTCTCATCTCACGGCGAGCGCACCACAAAGTGGATTGATGGCGGAAATAACTTAATGGTAGAGTATAGCCTTGCCAAGGCTAAGGTTGAGGGTTCAAATCCCTTTTTTCGTTCGTCAGCTTCCTTCGCTGCCTGGCCAAGAAAAAAATAGAGCCGACACCACCCCACCCTAGGGTGGGTGGGAAAGATGAACGCTTCGCGGCGGTTGTGTCACCAGAGGCCACAAAGTGGGAGAAAGTGGTTAATGAAGAAACGCGACACAAAGGAGCATTTGGAGAACACGACGATGAGCAGACCATGTGGCGGAACGCACAGGGTTGGCAACGTTTTTTAGTCACGATGGACACCCTGCGACTAAAAATTGAACGAGCACGTCCAATTTTTAAACACACTTTCAATAATTTGAATGGGTGTTCAAATCTTCAGAATGCAACTGAACGCGAGGATCGACGAGGGACACACGGACCGAGTGGGGTCGGTTCCAGGTTCGTGGGGCTAAGTGGGGACGTGGCCCGTGCCACACCAGGTCTGTGTGGGGCGGGGGTTTTGTTTGGTTCCATTTCGTAGGGCTCGGTTGGTCGAAGACGCCTGTGAGGACGAGCAATAAAAGAACCAAAAAAATTGTTGCGTTTACAAGTACATTCGTATCAGTCACGATCTCGACGAGAAGTTTCATGGGAATTGCATGTTGAAATGTCTGTTCTGCGACCACGGGTTTCCAGGGGAACCTATTCATTGCGGCTGCCATTTCAAGTCAGGGAATGGGTGTCTTTTAGTGACTACAAGGAACCATGGATCCACGTCATGACGAGGGAGGGGAGGTTGTGGCAAGGGGCGATGATGACATCATCAATGTGACGACGATGAGGAGGGTGGTGGACGGGGCGACCACACGAGGTTAAAGGGCGTCGTTCACTAGCCAAGGGGGCAACAAGGGCCATGTTTTGTGGATACACACATGTCGGGTCATACACAAGCACACCAGGATACATAGAATGCGACAACGATTGTGGGGAAGGGGAGGGAGGGAAGGAGGGGAATGAAACAATGGCCGCATTAAAGGATGAGGCGAAACACCATCACAAAATTGTTCTCATCGCAATGGCAGGTCTTCAAGAGGAACTTCTTGCAATCCGTTTATCCATGTCGAGCCATGGAAGGACCTCACCCGACATGTTGAGGACTTGCCTGAGCCTATTAAGGTGTTGTGGCCTTCACACAATCGGACCGCCGCCATGGACATAGTGGTTTGCATAGCGAACAATATCGTGACGGATTTGGAGGAGGTCAAGGCTCCATCCTGTCTGCCGACAAATAGTTATGCAATGCTAGATCTATCGTAAACTTGCTCGCCGTAGGGCCCCGTGGAGTGATGATGATCAGGTCGATGAACAGGGAGGGGGAGAAAGATGAGGCGAAGCGACGACTGCGGGTGTTCAACAATTTTCCTCCGAGGTGGGTGAATAATATGCATGGATTCCACCTCGGCGCACATTGCCGTGACAAACTTGCTGGTTAGGCTAAATATGAGGCTGGAGCAGCGACACATCACCTGGATCCCATACTTCGTACATCTCCGTAACAAGTTGTTGTGATCTGCATGACGAGCTCCTAGACGAAGGACATTATAGTACGGGGAAGAGCACTGAAAAATATGGAATTATAGTTCGCTTAGATTCATAAACTTGCATTAGCTATTTCCAAATTTTCCAGCGCTCGCCAGAAACCTAGTATCTTGATCACTAACTATCGTAGAAGGATGCTTGTAATCTTTGACCCAATAATTGAAAAATTCGCGAACGACTAAGTTTGTTTTTGCAGCTAACGGCAACAGAATAAACAACTTCAAATTTATTAAACCTGTCTACAATAACCATAATCTGACTCATGCCGCTTCTACTCTTAACTTTAGTGTCCATAAAGTCGGAGTCTTCTAGGCCCAACAGCATAGGCAACGATTTCAAGAGTACTAGGTGGGACTGCATTGAATTCTTGTATTGCTGGCACACTTCACATCCTTGGGACTATAGGAGGTTAGCATATGTCTTCCTCCACCCGTAGTGGCCCTCGGAGTCATGACACTTCCCCAAGATCAGACTACAAATTTCTTCATTGTTTGGGATACCTAATCGATCATGGACAACTATCTCCTCAAACAAAAGTTCATCGACCATCGAATAATTAATAACTTAGTTTGATGCAATGTTCACTTTCTTTATGATCTCATTATAAACTTTGTCATCAACATTGGTATCTCTAATCTTTTGCTGCAATTATGCATCTGCATGTAGGTAAGTTGCTATCACACCAAAGAAATTTGCCCGCCTACTCGGCGGATTTGCGACAACGTTATACTTACCTTTGACTGGTTTCAATTCAAAGTCAAACTCGTCGATCTCCATGGTTCATCTAGCTAACTTTGGACATACAAGCTTGAGTTTTCAACCAGTGAAGTGTTTCATGGTTTGCCTACAGTCTGAAAGGTCTTCCCAATAGAAAGTGTCGCCAATGAGTTAACACTCGTAGGTTGAGGCAGTAACCTTCTCACAGGGCAACCTACGAGACATACATTCAACGAGCCTACATCCCTGTTTGTCAATTTATTGAAATATAGCGTCGATACTATATTAAATCGCGTTAGTAGTCATGATAAAAGAAAGATACGGATAAACTATGTTCATGATCATGTACTCGATTAAGCACTTCTTCAGTTTTTGAAATGTTGAAGTGTAATCCTTATCCCAATTCCAAACAATTTTCTTTCTCAACAATCTTCATAATATAAATATGAAGTTTCTTGAAAACTTCCTATGTAATTGGTCAGTCCGAAGAACAAACGTAGTTCCGTCAATGTATGTGAGAACAACCAATCTCTAATTGCTGCTATCTTAGTGTCTTTCGGTCTGACTTCATTTCCATCAACTACACGTCCAAGGTACAAAATCTACTACTTGACTCATTCACATTTCTTCGGTTTAATCTGAACTTAGCTTCCCGTAGCTTGTTCAAAATCAAGTGAAGGTGTTTCTGATGGTCTTCTAATGATTTACTAAACATTAAAATATCGTCCAAGCAAACAACAACGAACTTATCTAACCATCCCCTAAATAGTTCGTTCATGCATCTCTGAAATGTGGTAGGGGTACTCATCGACCCAAATGGCGTGACCATGAATGCATATGGAGTCCTAGAGGTTGTCTTGTGTTGATCCTCGGGTTGTAGCTCTATCTGGTGGTACCACGATTTCACGCCAATCTTCGAGAAATACTTAGACAATGGTTCTGTGTTCTTGACAATCATAATGTTTAGACCCCTATAATCAATAAACATTTTGATTTCGCCCTCCTTCTTAGACAGTAAACAGACTAGCGTGCCGCATGACGATAAGCTAGGTTTTAGACACCCATTCTTAAACAATCGTCTACCTGCTTGCGCTACTCATCCAGTTCCTTGGAAAACGTTCTACACGTGGGGCCCTTGGGAGTCTTACTATCTAATTAAATTTTGATTCGATGTTTGACCTCCTTCTCTACTACACTCGTTGGGGTTTGT
Organism: Chara braunii; assembly: GCA_003427395.1. Classification (NCBI taxonomy): domain Eukaryota; kingdom Viridiplantae; phylum Streptophyta; class Charophyceae; order Charales; family Characeae; genus Chara; species Chara braunii. The sequence continues at coordinate 319,827 of BFEA01000114.1, read as the reverse complement.
CCCACATCAATCGATTCTTCTAACAAGATCTATACTTAGGGTAGTGTTTTTTCCCCTCTTCTTTCTTGACTTCAGTAGTCTGTCTCACATAGGCAAATAAATACTTGGTCAACTATATCTTCTTTGACCACGTGCCCAGCGAATGCAAGGGAATTCATCCAACAAAGGACAAAGAGGATTCGACTTCAGATTCATGGAACAACCGCATTTTCTTCTTCCCTCTTTTATGACTTAGCAACCAGCATTTTAGCTGGCCTATCTTTACACCAAGTTGTGTAGTTTTTCCCCAATCCATCCCTAATATTAAGTCCAGGGGTAGATTTTCTTCCACTAAAAGGGTCAGAGAGCGCAAAACTCTAGCTACCTTCTTCCCCCCGGTCCAATATGAAGTATGTCTCGATCCCTTGACGTACTCTCATACTCTCATCTCGCAATTGTCTGCCAGCTTGGTCACTACCAGTTCATCCAATTTCCGTGCTTTCATGCCAGCATACATTGTCAATTTCTTTAAACCTCTTTTACTAATGTAGCTACGCGTGGACCCTTTGTCAACTATTACGTCTACTCTCGTCCCGCTTACCTCTACATCTCCCAAAACTAGTTGCCCTTTTGTTTCCTTCTTCATTTTGAGCCCCGACCTTGCCTCAAGCGATCAGCTAATTGTCTACGTCTGGGTGGGATCCATCTAAAGAAACCTCATTACACGCGGTCTCTGAACAGCTACCTAGTAGGTGGGGCCCTACTTTAGCCTCTGTTGTTGGGTCCTTCAAACAGGAGGTTTCCACTTCAATGTGTGCCTCTACTTGCCCATCAAAGTCTAAGGCCCCATTAGG
>BFEA01000114.1:278368-313426 GCA_003427395.1 Chara braunii | reverse complement strand
CACACACACACACACATTCACCTACCAACCCACCCACACACACATACCTGCGTGAATGCACACGGTTTCTTTTTTTTTTAGCAATCAATCAATTTGAAAGGATTCAGGCTGCAGACATCCCGAGTTCTGGTTCCAGGGTCCCAGTCCCAGGCTGCCCCAATAGGATATGTCATAGGGTCCATAGGCTGAAGCGTCATAAGTTGGTAGGTGTCCATACCGAAATGTCAGAGGTCGGTAACAATCAGTCCGGTACACGACAAGAATAGTCCAGCCCAGTCTAGTACAGTCCCAAGTCCTATTTTGCAGCATGTCCCAGGAAAGTTCGGAAGCTACCGGACCGACAAAATGGTTGCAGCAGACAGGCCACTACGGACCGGTACCCGTCTGAAGCAGGCCAACGCAAGTCAAGTCCTATATTTGGCTGCTATAGTGCAGCGGCGCATCACTTGTCCAATTGCAAGATGCGAAAGCGCTGCTGCTGCGCCTGAAGGAGGAAGGGGACGCTCGAGAGTTACTCCATTGCTAGGGCAGAGGAAGATAGGAAGGGGGGGCGACCATAGCCACAGAGTGTGAAGCTTACCTGGGTGGGCGTATCCAGAGGCATAAAAATTTCTTTGTATAATAATCATGATTTTGAAGACGACTTCCTCATGTGTTGATTGTATCTCAACTTTGGCTTCTCACGTGTAAGCTCTCGTGTGACTGTTCATTGATGTTTGCGAGGTGGAACTTAATGAGAACCTGGTTCAGTTCAGTGGTACCGGAGCTGGTTCTCGCTGAGTTGAGGCGCTGGCAATGAAGAAGACCGGCGGGTGATAAAATAATAATAATAATAATAATAATATCAGGGTCTGATTGGGAGGAGGAGGGCCAAAGATTCGGCGAAGAAGAAGGGGCGAAGCAAGGAGCAAGAGGATCACACCTGCCAGCGAGGAGCATCACCGAAGGAGCGATTGAACACCTAGTGAAGTGCTTCTTGCCCCGTCCCTTTTCCTTTTTGCAAATCATTTTTTTTGTGTATGGTACCTTCCGATGTACTTTCTTGGAGACCTCTACTGCAAATTAGGTTATTTTGTTGACGTCATCTGGTCGCACTTGTAATTCGTCAATTTGGTCTGCTTGTTGACTGGTGAGTCAAAGATCGATCTCTCCTGGAGGAAAGGTTCCTCCCCTTGTGGGGAAGTGGTTAGGGTTTCCGGCCTACCTAGGGGCATGTGTACCCAGTGGGACCCTAGCCCCGTGCGAGAGAAGTTTTGTGTGTGCTATAGGTCGGTCTAGGGTAGGAACTCGCCAGCCGGAGGTATCCCCAGACAAAGGACGGAGCACGGGCAAGAGCGGTGGGCACTAGTAAAACAACCCCACAACTGAAAGTCAACGGCACGCAGTGAGGAGTTCTAGAGGTATGGTAGAGATTCGGTAGCTGGCTAGCGCGCATGTAAAGTAGGGGTGAGGCGTAAGGTCCACCAGGGAAGGAAGCAAGGGAAATCGCCCAAGGACCATTATTGACCAGCTGGAAGCCCATCTGGTGGTAGTTATGCATGAGCCATGTGGCACACAACGAGGAATCTGTCCAAGTGTTGAGAGCAAGCCTTTGCATGGTGGCCACAACGTCCTGATTGTGTCGTTAAATAATTCCTGAGATCTGTGCTGGTGGACCTTAAACAGCTGGTTGGCCACCAGTCCTTTAGGTAAGCTGTAGTAACGTCGTGGGGAAGGGAATTAGACTGTCATCCCTGATTTAGTGAGGAATAAGTGTTGAGGTGTAGGTCGAAACGGTGAGGAGGCAGAGTCTAAACGGCGAGGAGGCAGAGTCTAACTTACCTGTGTCATCCCTCATCATGGACGACCTGCCTGATGTTCTCCTTGAGCCTGTCCGTGATATGGGGGGCGCTACTCCGCTTTCTATTCCTGTTGGGTTTTGCTCGGACTTTCGGGATACACGTAGTCAGCAGTTCTGGGAAATTCACCCATCCATACTCAAAGGAGGAACATATAGAAATTGACAGACGGCTGGTGGAGAAGAACAAGGAGGAGGAGGAGATTCCAAAGAAGAAGAAGGTGAAGGCGCAGAAATAAAGAAAGAAGGGGCAAGAAGAGAAAGGGAAGAACAAGGAAGAGATGAAACAATTATTGAAGGAGATGAAGAAGAAGCTAGAAGAGGAAACAAAGGCAATCGACGAAGAATAGAAGAAGGGGAAATATTGGAGAGAAGAAGAGGAAAGCTTGGAGAGAAGAAGAGGAGGAAGGCCAGAGGAAGAAAAGCATGACGGCGCAGGAAACAGCCAAGCTGGTCAGCTGAGATTCCTCCAAGCGGATGATGAAGATTGGGTGGAAAAATTCAGATTCCGCACTGAGATGTTGGAGGAATCGAAGAAGGAGAGAAGGGGGTTTGTACTAAAACTGGAGGCGGCCACTGATGGTGAAGAAATGGATCAGATTCTGCCAATTGCAGAGAGGAATAATATCCTCCATCATCGACTGTTAGCCCAAAAAATGAGGGACTTAGATAAGAAGACGAGGATGAACTTTAAGGAGGAAAGGGGAAAACCCCCAACCAAAATCGAGGGAACAATGAGGTAAGGAAACCAAAGTTAAAGAAAGTCTGACCCTCGTAACTGATGCCTTGCTGCATACCGCCCAAGAATTGACCGCTCTGCAGAGAAACAGAAGGAAAAATTGTACATCACCAATACGAGTTACAGGGTACCTGGAACAACTTCCTTTCTACCTCCTCCCGTCGAATGAATGATAGCATCGTCGACTACGCCCATCAACTAGACAGTCTCTTCACCCAAATACCCACGAACACCATGGTCGCAACGATAAGGTTAGGTGGCGGTGACAGAGGTGGAAATGGATATGGTGGAGATGACGATGGCAACAATGGGAAGGGAGGCAAAGGCCTGAAGAAGGAAGGAGACCGAAAGGGGGATGTAAAAAAGTCCGATGTGGAAGAAAGAAGAGGGAAAATGAAGGTAAAAATCCCATGGGCTTACACCGAGAAGAGAATTTTTTTTTTTATCAGTGGGAGGCGCACATGGAAACATACCTTTACGCGCAGTTGATTCTGTGCTTAGGCTATATGTTGATAGCAAGTTCGTGACTTGGTGGGGATGCCACCAACTTCACCATATCCTTGGTGAAGGCAGCTGGCTGCTCTTTGATGGTAGAGTATTCCCAGCAGACCCGTAGGAATTTTTAAAGGCCCTGAAAGAGAGATTCGAAGATAAGAACCTAGCTAGACGCACTGAACACTTGATCCTCAATAGTAGTGACCGCAAGTGGAAGCATGTTGCATCACTTAACGCCACTTGGAAGAGTTGTTGCAGTGCCCCGATCGTGGTGTAACTCCCATGCAAATTTTGAATAACTTCGCAAGAGCAATTCCTACCCCCTTAGGACAAATTTGTACCCTCGTACAAAGGAAGAGGGTATGACTTACGAGAAGTTCAACAATACTGTTGTGGACCAAGCCGACTTCCTCCAAGAGGCCAATTATTGGAAGACCTATAGAAAGGAGGCTGGTGGAAAAACAAGGCCATATCCAAAAACATTGAAGGGAAAGACAACCTTCTAGTCACATTTGAGGAAGGGGGAGTCAAGGCGCTTCCCTATGAAAATCTAGATTACGGACTGGAAGTCTTGAAGAGCAAAACAACAGCCAAGTAGTCCAAGGAGGGGACTACGCGAACGTTGAAGCCCGTGGGGGAGGGCGACAAGGACGAAGAGGAGGTCGAGGTAGAGGTAGAGGTAGAGGACTCGACGCCCAGGGGAGAGGTAGCGATGGAAGCTATTGCGCGGGAGGTAGGGGTAATGGTTCCCCGCAAGCCGGACGTGGTTCTCCTTTCAGTGGGGGAAGAGGTAGGGGTCGCAGGCCATATTCAACTCACCTAGGGGCTTGTGGAAGGCAGGCCATGAAAAAAGATGAACATGGATTACAAGCTATGGAAGGGACGATTCTAGGCCAACCAATGCTTAAAGTGTGGTTACCCCAACCTCACTGTTCCCTTTTGTGCTGAGTATCGGTACCCAAAAAGGAACAACTAGGAGTTAAACTTACTCCTGTTAGGCCTTTAGACACAGATAGACAAGTGAAAGCGCGCGCTTAACAGACACCCTCTTGTTTGAAGGCCCCAATTGCAAAGACTAACGCCCCCCACCTAGCTGGTTGTCCAAAGGCCGTTTTTGTGGTAGGGTCTCTCTAGGTGGTTCCCTCGCAGACATCGGTGATGAACTGATCACTCATCGCTAAGCCTAGGCCGAAATGAAGAAGAAATCGAAGGGGCGGCTAATAATAGCACACATGGAAGTGAATAGAAAACGAGTAGGCGTGTTAGTTGATAGTGGGTCGACGCGTAGCTACATTAGCCGAAAAGGGCTGCAGAAGATGCACCTCGCCATGAAGGTGAAGAAGCTAGATGAGTTTAGCAAACTGACCGATAATAGAGAGATGATTATGAGCGAATAAGGGTGAAGGTATACTTTCGGTTGGATGGGGGGCCTAAGGTGGAAGCGTTTTACACTCCATGACTCGCTTAATGGAGGACAACCTACCCTTTGACTTGATCCTAGGAACAAACTAGGGAAACATTGTGTATGCCGACATTAAGATCGGCGCGCATGAGTGCTGGCTACCCAACCCTATAGCTGGGAAGAAGAGAATGTGTTTATTTCATGAGTCAAGCGGGAAGAGCAACTTGTTCATCGTTGCATGAGTGCCCCCGCGTTCGCCACACACGTGTTCAAAGGCAATTTGATTGACCAAGTCTTTGTAGCCTATGTAAGATCAATGAGTGAGCAGTCAAAAGAGGAGGATAAGATACCACCGGAAGTAGAGAGTTTGCTATGAAGATTCGCTGATGTGAGAGAGGCCCTAACAGGAGTAGTTGAGAGGGGAATAAAGCACGTCGGGATCGAGATAGAGCCTAGTAGCAAGACTCCCAAGCGACCCATCTATTGTATGTCTCTCATGGAGTTAGATGCGTTGCGCAAGAAGCTAGACGAACTGCTAAAAAAAGAGGTAGATAAAGTCTGCTTCCTCACTGTACGACACACCAATCTTATTCGTGCCAAAGAAGGACAACGAACTGGTGACATGCATTGACTATACGGGACTCAATGCAGTTACCATCAAGAATGTTGACCCATTGCCTATCATAGACGACCTATTGGATAAGATGCAGGGATGCAAGTATGTTTTCAACATTGATATGAAATCGGGGTACCGCAAAATAGAGGGACAACCCAAGGACAATTACCTTTCAAAGGAGCATGAACGACGTCTTTTGCGAATGGTAAGATTTATTTGTAGTCGTTTATTTAGACGATATTCTTATTTTTAGCAAAACCTTGGAACACCAGCAGCATTTGTGTTTGATCCTAGTCAAGTTGCGTACAACTAAGTTCAAATCGAACCCGGAGAACTGTGAATAGGCAAAGCGCCAAGTGTTGTACTTAAGCCATATATTAGATGGAGATGAAGTCCGACCAAAAGACAAAAATAACAACAATTAGACATTAGCCAACACCGCACACGTTGACTGAATTGCGGTCCTTCTTGGGACATACCAACTACTACGGAATATTCGTGCGAGACTTTACTATAATCGTTGCAGTTGTTCGTAAGCGGCCAAAGAAGGAAACAATGGAATTGGGACAAAAATTCTACCTCAACCTTCAAGTACCTGAATTTTCAGTATAGCAGACTCATCACTTCCATTTATAGTCACCATCGACACGAGCCAATCTGGAATTGGCGTTGTACTTCAGCAGAATGATGGAGATGTGTTTGATCTTAGTCAAGTTGCGTACAGCTAAGTTCCAACGGAACCCGAAGAAGTGTGAATGGGCAAAGCGCTAAGTGTTGTATTTGAGCCACATATTAGATGGAGATGAAGTCCGTCCAAAAAACAAAAATAGCAACAACTAGACTTCGACCAACACCACGCACGTTGACTGAACTGCGGTCCTTCTTGGGACTGACCAACTACTACTGAATATTTGTACGAAGCTTCACTACAATTGTTGCGGCTGTGCGTAAGCTGCTGAGGAAGGAAACAATGAAATTGGGACAAAAATTGTACCTCAACCTTCAACAGTCGAAAGTCTTTAATAAAGTATTTGAATCTTGAGGATAGTACGCCCATCACTTCCATTTATAATCACCATCCATGCTAGTCAATGTGGAATTGGCGCTGTACTCTAGCAGAATGATGGAGATGTATTTGATCCTAGTCAAGTTGCATACAACTACGTTCAAACCGAACGCGAAGAAGTGTGAATGGACAAAGTGCCAAGTGTTGTACTTGAGCCACATATTAGATGGAGATGAAGTCCGACCAAAAGACAAAAATAGCACCAATTAGAGATTGGCCAACAACACGCACGTTGACTGAACTGCGGTCCTTCTTGGGACTAACTACTACTGAATATTCATACGAAACTTCACTACAATCGTTGTAGTTGTGCGTAAACTACCGAGGAAGGAAACAACGGAATTAGGACAAAAAATGTACCTCAACCTTCAAGAAGTCGAGAAAGTTTTTAATAAAGTACCTGAATCTTGAGGATAGCATACCCATCACTTCCATTTATAGTCACCATCGACGCGAGTCAATATGGAATTGGCGCTGTACTCCAGTACAATGATGGAGAGGGGTATAAGCCCGTATAATTTATGTCTTCCAAACTACCTATTGAGAAAGTCGTTGCTTCGACTTATGAAGTGTGAGTTGTTCGCGTTGAAGGAAGCGTTAGACCATTGGTGACATTATTTCCTCAAAAGACACTTTAAAGTCTACTTTGACCATGAGACCCATCACCTCCATTTTTTGTCACGATTGACGCGAGCGAATATGGAATTGGCGTTGTACTCTAGCAGAATGATGGAGAGGGGTATAGGCCCATATAATTTATGTCTTGCAGACTACCTATTGACAAAATCGTCGCTTCGACTTATGAGCGTGAGTTGTTCGCGTTGAAGGAAGCGCTAGACCATTGGCGACATTATCTCCTCAGAAGGCACTTTAAAGTCTACTTTGACCACAAGACCCTCTGTTGGCTGAAGACCCAGGCCCAAATGACCCTAAATTGACCAGGTGGGCTGGAAAAATAAACCAGTTTTACTTTGAACTAATGTCAGTCAAAGGGAATTATAAGTTTGTTGCAGCATCGAGTAGGCGAGAGTTATTCGGTGCCATAGTGACTTACCTTGATCCAAGTATCGAACTACAACATCAGATTAAAGTTGCGTACACCCACGATCATCCTGTTTCAAGGAAGCTTATTAGGAGAGTGCAAGCAAACCCGCACGAAGTCTCGGACTATAGATTGACTAGTTGTTTGAGAAGACCGATAAGTTTAATAGACTCTGCATCCCAAATAACGAGACCGTTAAGAGTTTAATATTAGGGGAATGCCACAAGACTGAGGGTCATTTCGGTTGGAGAAATACTTATGCGAATCTCGTCCGGTCCTACACCTGGGTTGGCATGAAGCATGATTCCATTGCCTTCATCCAAGGCCAAAGGGACAAAGTTTCCAAATAGGCCCCCCTTGGTCTATTGAGACCGTTACTTGTCTTGTTCGGTCTACGCGCGACTCCGTTTATTGACTTTATGGACACAAAGGTCAAGACAAAGAAACGGGAAAAGTTAAGTGATGGTGGTAGTGGATAGATCTAGTAAATTTTCTATTTTTATCCAGCTGCCTGTTGAGGGGAAGACTGAGCTTGTGATTAGATACTTTTTCAATCCTGGGTTAAAGATAACGGGCACCCACTAACAATTGTCAGCAATAGAGATAGCAGATTCATGGGCGAGCACTGGTAACAGTGGATGAAGGTATACGGGTCAAATTTGAACATATCATCTAGTAGGCACCCGGAGACCAACGGCCAAACTGAGCAGATGAACAAGCTGCTCCTGCAAGTGTTGCGCATGTACATTAGGCCCGACCAGATCGACTGGGACGAGCATCTTCCTAAGGTGCATTGTGCATATAACAATTTGGTGCACCTATCTACTGCACGCACCCCGAACGAATTGCACAAGGGTTGGCAACCCAGGTGTCAGATCGATTGTCTGGAACCAGATTACGTTCAGAGACTGCCACCCGGTATTAGGGAATTTGCCATCCCATATGAGGACTTAGGGCAGGTGAAAAAGAACATTCTTAAGGTTCAACATCAGATGGTATACCATGCCAACAAACACCGACGTCCATCACAATTTGTACTAAGAGACTTAGTCTGGGTTCTAAGGAGTTCATTCCAGAGTCGGGGATCTCACAAAAACTGCTACCCACGTATAGGGGACCGATGCAAGTGTTAAAAGTCAAGGGAGAAGCAGATGGTCTATCCTGCACTATTGAGATTCCGCCCCACCTACACACTTACTCAGTCTTTTACGCCTCTAAATTGCTTCCCTGTATCACGAACGATCAGTTCCGTTTTCGCCGGCCCATGATCCCACCTGATATGGACAAAGGTTATGATGTAGACAAAATAGCGGTCGAAGATACCTTCCGAATAGGTTATAGGGGGAGACCACAGGGGCAATGAAAAATCAGATTTGCCTATCAAGAACCTAAAGAGGACCGCTGGTTCCCCAGGGAAGAACTCTGCAAAAATCCCCTCACATTGTTTCCCTTTATGAGAGAGCACACAAGGGGTTAGACATCTACGATCGGTAAAAGTTCTGCTTTTCTCGACCAACCTCGAAATTAGGGAAACGAAGTGAAAGAAATAATGTTATTGACGTCCCAAGTTCTGGTACCAGGGTCCCAAGCTGTCCCAACAGGGTAGGTTGCAGGGTCCATAGGCTGAAGCATCGTAGGTTGGTACGTGTCAATACCGAAACGTCACAGGTCGGTAAAAGTCAGTCCGATACTCGACAAGAAAAGTTCAGCCCAGCCCCGTCCAGTCCAGTATATATATATATGATATATATATAGTCCAATATATAGAGAGGGAGAAGAGGACAACAAACGAGGGGCTGCGACAAACTGTTTCGTCGGAGTTTCAATGAATCGTCAGGAGGTTGAACCCTATATATATATATATATATATATATAATCTACTTTGATTTTGGTTAAGGTAGATTATCATTTACAGTGTAATCAGTGAGGGGATTCTGCAGACTGTTGAGGGTTCAGCCTCCTGATGAGTTGGTGAAACTCCGACAAAACAGTTTGTCACAACCCCTCGTTTGTTGTCCTCTTCTCTCTCTCTCTACCTACGGTTTACTGGGCAGATCTGTTTGTGACGATATATATATATATATATATATATCGTCAAACTTCTTTTCCTTTCCTTGTTTTGCAGTTTTTCGCCTTCGTGCTATGATTCACGGTGTGACAATATATATCATCAAACATATATATATGTCAAACAAAGCTGCTTGGTAAACCGTCGGCAGAGAGGGAGAAGAGGACAACAAACGAGGGGTTGTGACAAACTCTTTCGTAGGAGTTTCACAGACTCATCAAGAGGCTGAACCCTATCTAGGAGTGGTCGGGGGAGTGTATTTTTTTCGTGGGTGTTTTGCTTGTTTGTGATGGGGTGTGAGCCGCCAGTCTGTAGAGTTTTCCATCTGGTGTGGGTAAGTGATAGTCTGCTTTGATTTTCGTCACAGGTACCTTGAGGGCAGTGGTTGGTGCCCACCTCAGGGTATCAATTGTTGGACAGTCGTTGATGCTTAGCCACAACCGGGGTTAAGGTGGATTATCACTTACAGTGTAATCAATTAGTGGATTCTGCAGACTGTTGAGGATTCAGCCTTCTGACGAGTTGGTGAAACTCTGACGAAACAGTTTGTGAGAGTCCCTCGTTTGTTGTCCTTTTCTCCCTCTTTGCCTACGGTTTACCGGCCAACTCTGTTTAACTATATATACCATGACTTCGCTAGCACCCTGCTATGGTTTTCTCCGGTCAGGTCGAGAGGCAGTAGTTGGGGCTGTCACTACGCCGCCATGCTCTGCCTCTAATGCCAGCGGCGTGTTTGGAGTGTATTTTTTGGTTGTGACAGACCTTTGTTTCGTGAGTGTTTTGCTTGCTTGTGATGGGTGTGAACTGACAGTCTGTAGAGTTTTCCATCTGGTGTGGATGAGTGATAGTCTGTTTTATTTTCGACACACCTTGAGGGCAGTGGTTGATGCCCACCTCAAGGTTGTCAGGCAGTCGTTGATGCTTAACCACAATTGGGGTTAAGGTGGATTATCACTTATAGTGTAATCAATTGGATTCGGCAGACTGTTGAGGTTTCAGCCTCCTGACGAGTCGTTGAAACTCCGATGAACAGACATTTCGTTAAAATTGTCAATTTTTACTATTTTCACGAAATTGATCTTCCAAAAAAACATAGTATTTTTTAGAACTTTTTTGTGTCGACCACATCAAACTATTGATGGTCCGACGCATTTTTTTTTCTGACCCTCGGATGTATTTTGACGGTACTTTACGTGGAGATACATTAGATGGTCTGGAGTTCCCAGGACGCCGGACCATCAATGGTCCAATGCCGAGGGCACAAAAACACGCTTAAAAACATAGTTTTTTCTTGGATGCCCAATTTCGTGAAAATAGTAAAAAATGTCAATTTTCTTGGATGCCCAATTTCGTGAAAATAGTAAAAAATGTCAATTGTAACGAAATGCCAGTTGATGAAACAGTTTGTCACAGACCATCGTTTGTTGTCCTCTTCTCCCCTTCTACCTACGGTTTACCAGGAAGCTCTGTTTGACTATATGTATTGTCAAACAGAGCTGATATATACATATAGTCAAACAGAGTTGCCCGGTAAACCGTAGGCAGAGAGGGAGAAGAGGGCTCTCACAAACTGTTTCGTCGGAGTTTCACCGACTCATTAGGAGGCTGAATCCTCAACAGTCTGCAGAATCCCCTAACTGATTACACCGTAAGTGATAATCCACCTTAACCCCGACTATGGTTAAGCATCAACGACTGCGTGACAACTAATACCCTGAGGTGGGCACCAACCACTGCCCTCAAAGTACCTGTGGCAAAAGTCAAAGCAGACTGTCACTCACCCACACCAGATGGAAAACTCTACAGACTGCCGGTTCACACCCCATCACAAGCAAGCAAAACACCCACGAAACAGAGAAAGGTTTGTCGCAGCCAAAAAATACACTCCAGACACGTCGCTGGCACTAGAGGCACAACATGGCCGCGTAGTGACAGCCCCGACCACTGCCGCTCGACCTGACCGGAGAATACCGTAGCAGGGTGCTAGCGAAGCCGTGGTATATATAGTCAAACAGAGCTGCCCGGTAAACCGTAGGCAGAGAGAGAGAAAAGGACAACAAACGAGGGGTTGTGGCAAACTGTTTCGTCGGAGTTTCACCGACTCATCAGGAGGCTGAACCCTCAACAGTCTACGGAATCCCCTAACTGATTACACTGTACGAGATGGAAAACTCTACGGACTGTCGGTTCACACCCCATCACAAGCAAGCAAAACACCCACGAAAGAAAGAAAGGTCTGTCACAGCCAAAAAATACACTCCAGACATGCCACTGTCATATATATATATATATAATTTTTGGGAAAATTTTCAAAATACCCCCAAGTTTGCGTTTATTTGCGGCGTGCCCTTGTAAAGGCCGACTTACCCTGTGGTGCCCCTCGGACCTCTGAAATTTTCCGCAGGCCCCCGTCAGCATGGGGCGTAACTTTCCGATATGCCCTTACTGGACCGCTGGTGGCGTTTCGTCGGTCGGTCCTTGAAATGCCCTCACGAGGGGCACACATCTTTCTATGATGCCCTTGCAGCAGTGGAGGCAGGAATTCGAATTCAAAGTAGTAGGCATTCCACGCGCCGCCACGGATAAACGGTCTGTATATGTGTGTGTGTGCATGTGTGTTGTGTGTGTGTGTGTGCGCCGTGTGTGCGCTCGTGTGTGTATATGTGTGTTGTGTGCGTGCGCGTGTGTGTGTGTGTGTGTGCGCGCGCGTGTATATGTGTGTTGTGTGTGCGTGCGTGTGTGTGTGTGCGTGTGTGTGTGTGTGTGTGTGTGTGTGTGTGTGTGTGTGTGTGCGTGTGTGTGTGTGTCCATGCTCATTGCCAAATTTCTGATATGCCCCCGTAGCATCTCTCCCGGGGCCAGGGGAAAGACTGCGAGTGTCAACAACGGCCACAGGGGCTCGCTGGAAAGATGGACAGTACCAATAAGGGCATATGGGAAACTTTTGTGCTKGTTYTCAACGGCCATCCGGTAGGGGCATACTGAAAATTTGGTACTGGTACCGGTAGGGGCATATGAAACATTTTTCAGGCCCAAACGACGCCAGGGTTGTTCTGGAAACACCATTCGTTGTCAGAGGGGCACGACAAGGTAAGCCGGCCGTCAGAGGGGCACGCCGCAAATAAACGCAAACTTCAGGGGCATTTCAAAAATTTCCCCATAATTTTTAGGTTTCGAGAAAAAATATTAAAAAACCTCGGCCAGAGCAGTCTGGCTGCGGTCAAGCCCAGCGGTCAACTTATCGACCGCCGGGTATAAATCCCCCATGGAGGCGGCCACCCGCAGCCGAGGCCGAGTCCACAGCCGGGGCCGCGACCCCGCGGCCATGGCCACACGGTCACGGATTTTCAAGGCCGCGTGGCAGCCAGTGGGGGGGGTGGCGGAGTGGGGGGTTTTGATTGGGGTTGCGCAACCCTAACCCCACCCCCTCGCAGAAAAAAATAAATAAACAAAAACGAGTTTCGGGCGGGGGKGGGTTGGGGGKGAAAATGAAAAAAAAAAAAAAAAACAAAAAAAAACTTGATTCAAGTTGATTGATTGATTGATTGATTGATGGGGGAGGGGTCACGCGGCGCGCTGCGGCGGAAAAACAAGTGTGGCATGTATATTTCCATGTTCTAGCGGTGGATTCATTCGATTTTGCTCATCCTATCGATGGAAGTACCATGAGGCCAGCCGAGAGGTGGAGGCTTACCTTTTCTCTCTCTCTCTCTCTCTCTCTCATACACACACACAGATGCGCACTTTTTCATTTTCACTTTTTTTCTTCTTCGATTGATTGATTGGTGGGAGGGGGGTCCCCCACCCCCACCGCCGCCCCGCACGCGCACACACACACACACAACCAAAAAAAAGAAAAAAGAAAAAATCTTCTTTCGATTTTTACTATTTTTTTGTTTTTTTAATACCAAAAAAATGCGATTTAGGGAAAAAAAAGGGGGTGGTAGGGTACGAAAAGCCCTACAACCTCATATATTTTTGTTTTTTTTTTACATTTTATTTCGCCGAGGAAAAATCCGTAAAAATCATGGCCGCAACTTTGACGCCGCTGTCCGCAGTCGCAGCAACAAATGGGCTGCCCGCCAAGTTTGACCCCGCAGCTGGGCTGAGTTGGCCCCCTGGTCATGACTGTGGGGGATACATAATTCCCGGTACCAAGGAGTTCTTCTTAGTAGTTCCTTTATTTCTACAATTTTTCTAGATTCAATCCTCAGCCGAAGCTGGGTAATGGCACCAGTATTTCAAATTGTTCTGCACAATTTTACATGAGACGCTGGGCCTGGTCCCCACCAAAAGATTGGATCAATTATCCCGCCTCTTCCCCCCGAAAAAAAGTCTTCTCAATTCAAATCTGTCGTAAAACCAGTACAAATCCGCATTTAAAACACTGAGCAAGCATGCCGAATTTTCTACTGGATTTTGGCCTCACCTTTGCCCTGATGACTTTTCAAGTGAGGATGACTGCAAAGTTTCGCGTGATCTGAGATTGATTCATCCCTATTAATTTGGACGACATATTGGTCCATAGTCAAACACGAAAGGAGCATTTGGAGCAGCTTCATTGCAAATTGTAGAGACATAGTCAGAGCAAGTACAAAGCAGCTTGCGACAAGAGCAAGTTGACATGCCAGGAGCTTGAGTACTGAGGTCACTATGTCACACCTGACATTATTCGTCTGCTTGCAGAGAAAATTCAGGGCCATTCAGGATTCGCATGAAACTACGAATACAATTAATGTTCGCTCTTCTCTAGGATTGACAGGTTACTAGGCGTCCTCCATGATTATGCCAAGATAGCAGGGCCCTTTGCACAGTGCCAACACACACCTCGGGACCGACCTTTCAATTTTATAGACGGAGCACATTCAACTTTTCAGCCTTCGGTTATGCTGGCAGCCCCAGTCCTTAGCATGTGATTACTACCTTGGATACACCAATCAGTAAGGACATGTCTTGTCATCGCGTGGGAGCAGTATTTGGGCAGCAGCTGCCGGCATGAAGTTGAGGACCACCATCCTTTTTTTTTTTCTTTTTTTTTGGGGGGGGGAACAAGGCTCCAATCTATTCGTGGGGAGCAGCACGTGCTGGGAACCGGGCCCAGCGTCCCATATGGAAATTTACATAGAATTTTGAAAGTTTGAGATACCAGGGCCATTACCCGGCTTTGGCTAAGAAAAATTTGAGCTACTTAGAAAATTACTACGACGATATTCAGAAATAGGCAAAATTCAGACAACAACTCAGAAAACCCCCATCAATCCTCTTTACCTCACTCCGGCAAGACTTACTGCAGCAGAGCCACCATCTCCGCTGCTGCTGTGCCCTATTTCCATCCTACGAGCTAGCCCTCTCACTAGTAGGATGCTTCATATCCCACCATCTACTTCTCCCCACTCACCGCTTTTTTTGAGAAACAAAAACATATGCACAATTCAGAAACACTCAGACCCCCCCAAACAATCCCCTGTACCCCACTCTGGCAAGACTTACTGCCGCAGAGCCACCATCTCCACTGCTGCTGTACCGTATTCCCATCCTACCAGCTAGCCATCCTACCAGCTAGCCTCCTCACTAGTAGGACGCATAATATCCCACCATCTCCCTCTCCCACTCACCTCGATCTCTTTTTTTGAGATGCCGGGGCCATTACCCGGCTTCGACTGAAAAAATGTCTGAGAATACTTGCAGTAATTCGGGAAGCATGGGAATAGACCACAGAGGTCCTACAAATGCTCCAAAACCCTCGAAACCCCTAACAAACCCTTCCAAAGTTCTCCAACAGTCTTACTCCCTGCCGAGCTCTTCCAGGCCTCACACCCCCACATCCTGCTGGGTTACAGGGTGACACAACTCACCCCAGCTCCGACCAGCGTCGTCCCGGGAGCAACCCTTGGTTGTCCCGTGGAATGCCCACCCCAAAGCATCCCCAGATCTCTCTACCAGGCCTCACGCTCCTGCATCAGCAGGTTACAGGGCAACACCCCAACACCGGCCAGCGTCGTTTTGGCATCGAACAGCCGCAAATCACTGAGTATAACAACATCGAAGCCACCTAAGACGAGTTACTAGAAGTCCCCAGAGTCAAGAGAATTTAGAAAAAACTAGAGTACCAACTACTTCGAGTCTTGAATGCGCAGAAGCTTTCAGCCCGAAACAAAAATGCCCTAGTGTGATTGAGCCACCCGCCCTAAGCCTACCTCAACCCACATGCTCTCGATACCCAGACTCTACCAGGCCTCACACCCCCAACTGCTAGGTTACAGAGTGGCACGACCCACTCCAGAATAACCCNCCTCAACCCACATGCTCTCGATACCCAGACTCTACCAGGCCTCACACCCCCAACTGCTAGGTTACAGAGTGGCACGACCCACTCCAGAATAACCCCCACCTGCTGGGCTACAGGGCGAAGCGACTCAACCTGGCTCCGACCAGCGTCGTCTGGATACCAGCTTATCAACAGACACTGGAGTGCCTTCCACCCTCGGCAACTCCCCAGATCTCTCCACCAGGCCTCTTGCTCCCTAACAACTCGGGTCACAGGGCAGCGCGACCACGCCCCAGCACTGGCCAGCGTTGTTCTGGCCTCGTCCATTCACAAACCTCTGAGTTCGTGAGCATCAGCAAACACAAGACAAGCCGCCAACCTCACCATGACAGTGGTTTCCAATGCCTCCAACTCCTTCATGCGCTGGTTGCAGTCCTTCCTCAACCCCCTGCATCCCTCCATCTTAACCCCTCTCCAACAAGACTTACCCCCCTACTGCTGCTGTGCCCTAATTCCATGGTGCTAGCTAGCCCCCTTCGCCGCAAGATGCATTACCAACCTTCCTACCAAACCATCCAACCTACGAAACCACTACGACCAACACCAGTTTGAAATTCAAACCGAGGTTATGTAACATATTGGAGGTAAACCAAAAATATTTTCCAGATCATATGTAGAATACTCATCGAGTACAACAATGAAAATTCAAGGTTTCAATGACGAATCTAACGATTAGAATGACTTAATAGCAAATTCAAGCACAGTTAAAACTACGATTCTATAGATCTGTAAATCTCTTTAAAACTAGGTTAGAGTCACTATTGAGAATCAAAGTTCAAGATATCCGAGTTCAAATTCTGATTTATGGATAGCACTATCAAGAAACTAAACCAAGGATTTCAACGGAAGAAATAAGTTGGGAAAAAAACTGACCCGTATTAAAAAAATTATGGGAATTTGTAGGAAATCAATTTCAAATCGTACTTAGAAATTTTATAACAGAATCAAAATTATTTCAAAACAGAAGGGAGTACTTCATGAATCTTTACCAATCAAACTATGAGTTAGAAGAAAGCCATCAGTTAGGACTTATTCTTCGATAAGGACGACACCAAGTAAAATCACATCATTCCCCCCCGTAGCCGAGCAACCCACCCCTCACCCATTCTCTATTGCTTTACCCGCCCCCCACCAATCCCGTTTTCCTTCCGATTCCCTCCACGAACCTAAACCGCCACGCCTTCTTGTGAGGAGAGACCTTAATCCATCCCCCCTCGGGGGCAGAAAGCAATCGGCCCAAGCCCCCACTTACCAAATCCTTGCAGGGCTCGTTGTGACACGACATCGCTGAACCTGCCAGCGACCTATCACTGAAGATCCTATTTGAAGTGAAAACCGAAAGACACTTCCAACAAACACAAGCAAAGCAAGCAAGAAAAGGAGTAAAAAGACAACTAAAAGGGAGGAGATGCAGAGAGGCGAAGTGAAGAGAAGAAAGGAACAACTAACCTCCTCCCCTTTCCTTCTCTCCAAGCTGTATCTCTCTATTTTTCCTTTAATTCACAACCTCCCCCTCTCTCCATCCACTCACGACGTCAGCCAGCTAATTTTGCTGCTGATCTAAGACACCCCCAATCTTCGTGCTCCCTCCTACCATCTTTTTCTCCCCCACCCTACACAAGAAAACCTTCGCTCAACTGCCATTTCGTCAAAATGGACATCTTTTATTTTTTGAACGAAATTGAAACTGAGTTTTTTGGACGAAAACTCGTCAAAATTTCTTGTTCTCGAGGGTCCGGCGTTTGTAAAACGCTGGACGCCCTGGTTGTACGTGGACTTAGCTTGAGACCAGGTACCTCCAGGCAGCCCTGCCTGGAGGTGCCTGGTCTCAAGCTAGGTCCATGTACAGCCAGGGGGTCCAACGTTGGTAAAACGCTGGACCCTCAGGAACAACAAATTTTGACGAGTTTTCGGCCAAAAAACTCAGTTTCAATTTCGTTTAAAAATAAAAAATGTCCATTTTGACGAAATGGTCGTTGCTCCAACTATGGCTGTCACAGCCAACTCCACAGCACAATCGGGTTAAGAGAAG
Source organism: Chara braunii (assembly GCA_003427395.1). Lineage (NCBI taxonomy): Eukaryota > Viridiplantae > Streptophyta > Charophyceae > Charales > Characeae > Chara > Chara braunii. The sequence continues at coordinate 295,801 of BFEA01000114.1, read as the reverse complement.
CGGATGAAGATGGCTTCCTCCACGATACTCCTTCCAGTTGCCTCCCATAGAAGCTTTAACAACACAGTGCTACTTCAATAAAACGAGCGGGATAAATCTAAAAAAGCAACATCAACAGACCTCAACCCGCTTGCTGCTGCTCCCTGCCATCACGCGCCTCACACTTTCGCCCGCCGCTTCACCTGATTACTCCCACACCATACTGACGAGTCGCGAGCCCCACGAGGCGCCACCACCCACCCCTACCCCCTGCCCCGTCATCCTCCATCACACCCTGTCACCATCAACCCCGCCCTCTTCCCCCGTGCCTCGCCGCTCGTTGCTGCTCCCCATCGCCACTCATCGCCACACCCTGCCATCCCGCGCCTCGTGCTTTCGCCCGCCACGTCGCCTACTTCGCCTGACTTCTCCGTAGCACACCGACAGGATCGTACTGGCGCCGGCGGGGCGCAACGCTCTCGGCCGCGCTGCGACCACCATCCTGTAGAGTACTCGACAAGAAAGCCCTCCCCTTAGAATTGGTTAATGATGGGAGAACGCAACTTCTGGCGCACATCACACTTCTCAAGCGTTGGCAACACGTCCTTATTGGACATCAGGAAATCTTGTCAATTACGAACAACAACCTGCTCATCCTCTACAAGGTGCATGGCATGGTCAACACCATCACTGCATGCTGTATTGTGTATACTAATTAGTTCGATTTGGGCATCAAATATGTGCCTAGACGGCGAACAGGCTTGCTAATGCCGTGCCTCGGCGTCCCAACGTTTGTGCTGTAGTCTGTCGAACCTCTGCACTTGATTAGTAGCAACACTTTGTGTGAGGTTGTGCAAGGTTACTAGTCCAACCACGACTTCAGCTAAGTTTCCTGTCAGCTGTCAGACCTCAACGTTAGCATGCTTTCCACTCTCTCTCTCTCTCTCTCTCTCTGTGTGTGTGTGTGTGTGTGTGACACCTCAGACTTCAAGCTATTATATTCAAAAAATGGGTTTCTATTTTGTGTACCTCGCCATCAACTCTTGCGAGTGAGACTTGGTCAGCATAATAATGCGGAGCTGGGATGACATTTCAGTGATAAATACCAGAGTTCGACTTTGCCAACGATTCTATTAGTCGTGACCGACGACAGGCGACATTGTGAGTCTTGTGAAGTTTACAAGCAGTGCAAGCAATGCAACCACCATCCGTTTGGCGAATTGCAGCCTCTATCGATTCCACCTAAGCACCACGTTTCAGGCTGCTGATGCCTCCTCGATTTAGTTGTTTCGATAAACTACTACCGTCTTCACCCGACATAACGTCCGGTCATTATCACTGTACCTAGACAGAAAGTTGCACCAAATACCGGGTGTTCTATCTGGGTGAAGAGTCTGAAGACGGTAGTTTTACATACGACCGCACCTGGACCAAATTTCTTCAGAGTGAAGTTGAATTCCAAACTTATATAGTGCAAACAAACGATAAACCAAATGCCACATAGTGAAAGAAAAACAAGACTTACTGAAGCACCTGGTCCACCTCCTTATCTATTTGATATACTGCGATGGATTCGATCAATCGGTAGAAGTATTAGTCTTGCTCTGTACGAGTCACAATTGACATAGGAGTTATAATCGTCTGGAAGCCCCAATACATTAGGCAGATAAAAAACAAAAATGGATGAGAATATGGCAAAATGTACCCAACATTATTCCAAATCTTGGAGCGAAATAGCATAAACTACCGGTACATTTTCCAGCCATTTTTCTTCAACGCGGTGGTGCACGTCGCACGACTTTCAGGGCATGGCCTACTGGAGCTAAACGGCTGGTGATGCTAGCCAAAAACGAAAACATCCAGCTTTCTTTTTCTTTGGCCCATAGGGTGTTTCCAGGCCCAGCAAGGAAACGGTCATAAGTACTGGCGGTATTACTGCTGGAATCTGACGTCTTCAAATACAGGCATTGGGGAGAGTTTCTGGAACCGCGTGTCATTGTGCAAGTTTCCTAGCATACTGCTCTCACTGAGATCCAATGACAGCTTGACCATTTTGTCGACCAGCTCTCACGGACGTCCAATGACAGCTTGACCATTGTCGACCATCTAACCAAGTCTGATTGGACCTTGCTATCCTGTATGCAGCCGGCGATCAGTCAGGTGAGCCTTCATTTGTTTTTGATGTGCCCCCTCACCTATGCATGCATCCTCTTTTCCAAACATCAACGCTCACTTCTCTCACTTCAATTGAGAGCGGCTTCTTGCTCGCACAATGTTTGCAAGATCCTCATTCCATGGACGGCTTTAAGAAGGTTTCACACATCCAACATTGAAACTATGGGAACCTACTGATGATGTACAAGGTGCAGTTTTATTGTCACCTCGTACTGATGGTTGGCTGACCCGTGCAACGCTCGAGGCCACGGCAGCTGACATCATCGCCGAGGAGAGCACAAATAACGTGCTGGCAATGCCTCACAAGCTCCACCCTCCTGCCCACCCTAAATTAGGGTTTGGCATTTAGATAGTCAGCTACAGCTTTAAGGGGGCCCTAAGGGAGGAAGCCTAGACATGTGGGTCCTACTCACCGCACAACCCATGACTTGGGTGACCGTAGGGCCACCAAAGTATCTTTCCTGGGCCTCGCTTGATTTTTGTTCTGACATCTTGAGTTACTTCTGTCTGTGCGGTTATTTTTTATTTGCAGTCAGAATTTTGACATGGTTTCTCCCCATGATTGTGTCTGAGCAAGGAGGGACCTTCCTGTACGGGAGCCGCCCTCCTTATCGTGATTGAGGATGACGAGTGCATTGTGTGCAATTTGTTAGATAATCAGACTGGTTGATTTTGGACTTCAACTGCATCGTACTTGTTATTTATCTCTGCTTTGGTGATTCTTGGATCCGCATCATGACTGTGCAAGTGAGGAAGATCTGGGCCATGATCGGGAGACAGGACACGAGAGCCTAAAGAACCTCATAGACAATCTGCCACAATCTTGCACGTAAAAGTTATTTCCCGCATAAAACAAAGAGGGAACGAAAGAGAAACCAAAAGAGGGAAAAGAAGAGCTTGTCCTGCATAAGCCATCCAATCTTCCGAAGTGTCCTAAAGAAGATCTGCAGGCTCAAGCAGTATGTATGTATCCGGTCCAAGCCAGAAGCTGTTTGCACAGCACAACTGCGAGTCTGACATTCGGATCCCAAAAAGACGAGTTAGAGATCTCTATCATAGTATTACCCAGTCGGTCTGCCTCACGGTGCAGGTTCCCATCGCAAATGTTTGATGGGCAAAGAAACATGCATCAGTGAGTCATGCAAACTCTTCACTGTATCGACAGACCGGAGCTCATCTCATCCAAGAGCGCAAAGGCAAATCAATTTGTGTGGAGCTCATCTCATCCGAGAGTTCAAAGAGGAATCAATGAGTCGTACAAATTGCACATTCAATCACTGTATCGAAAGGCAGGAACACAGGGTGCTGGTTGCACGGCCATTACATCTTAGAAGAAAGACCTTTTCAGCATCATTTGATGTGCAATCACATGTATCCACTGTGCACACAACATGAATTTGTTACCTGTGTGGATGTTACAGACCTCTCCAGGCACTCCACACACGTACGGCTCTCCCTACTGGCAATCCTATCTTCCTACATTGGTATATATTCCAGAAGGTGCTGGCGTAATAGCTGTTTGAACATGATGTTTGGAACTCTGGACTTCCGGAAAAGGCCTGACACGCTGCAACACAAAAAGCATCCAGGCTTCAAATTGAGCTCTATTCGAATCCATATCTGGTTTTTGAGGTTAGCTCGCCTTCGCAGGGTTGGAACTCTTTGTCCCGCCATTATAGCACGTGTGTCGCCCAGGATGTAAGGGGCATGCTGACTTGACGTCATCCTCACCTTCCTCCGGATTATCACCGGCAGTCTCTCTAGAGTTCCATAATGGCAACTAGAAATGAGGGTTGCGCTCGTTGCGGGACTTAACCCAACATCTCACAACACGAGCTGACGACAGCCATGCACCACATGTATCCGTGTTCCCGAAGGCACTCCCTCTTTTCAGAGGGGTGGTGTGTACAAGGCCCACCACTACCTGTCCCAGCCATTTTGTTCCGCTCCAGCCACTAATGTGCCACGTCCTTCCGGGCTTCGCCTACTGGCCCTACTGGGCCGAAATGGCTGCCAGGGCCGCACAAAAAGCAGCACAAAAGAAAATATGCCCCCACCAGATCGCTTTTTATTGGCACGCGGAAACAATCCGCATCGGGAAAAGAGACTCAAAGGTACTGATGGTTCAACTTGAAAGCCTATTGCACATCTGGAATTAATGCCCTCAAGATATAGTCACTTCTTCCCAGTCGCTCCTATGACATCAGGACCCACGGGTGAAAGTGCGCATGTGTACATGCAGCAACACATAAATTAATATGTCTCATTCTTGTCACCATCGGGACATGGGAAGCTGCAGGCTTCCAGTCATTGACAAGTTCTTTTACAAGATGCAGTCATTACAACTTCAAAGACGTTTTCTCCGTAGGTTTGACCAAAAGGTCAAGTTAAGAAGGACGAGGTGAAAAAATGGACGACGCAAAGTGTATTCAGGAAGTGACAGGAGCAGATAAAATCATAAAAGTTGACGACGCAAAGCGTATTCAGGAAATGACAGGAGCAGATAAAATCATAAAGTTGATAACCATCAGATTCTTTTAGCATGTAACTACAACTCCTCAAATAGAAGACCAACTATCATATTTATAAGGTTCTTCCTAAGATGTGATTTCAACTCCCAAATTTTATGACCAGCTATCATATCATGGGCAGAAATGAATCAAATGACAATTGAAAGTATCACAACACCTTTACCAGTACACTGAGTTACTGTACAAGATGAACAATATTGCTTGGACAAAAAGGGCTGCAGTAGCATTAAGTGATAACAGAGGCTGGAGGAGTGATGGCTGTACAAGGAATGTTTGCACAACTGGATTACCATTCAGCCAAATTACAGCCAGAACAAAAGCAGGAGGGCTTGGAATGCAAGGGGAAGGCTCCTTTGAGATATAGAATCAAATTAGAGGAAAAGGAAGGTCTGAATGAGTTTCAATATTAAACTTTTCATGATCGTGATGTTTGCTAGAGAGAGAAGAGAATTGGATGTGCAGAGGCAGTTGTGCATACCACGACGCTAGTAGAAATTACGGGGAGAGAGCCTCTTGCCGTGAGTGCAGACAACGCCGCTTCAGCGGCTGCTTGCTCTGCTTGCCGTAGTGTTGGGCAGGACCCTGGCGACTCAAACCGCTCTCCTTTCAGAACTACTGTTGCTCTGTAGCGTACAGCGGGCTCATCACCCTCACGCGTGACTGAGTATACTGGTGGTGGGAGTGACCCACGTTGTGCAAGCTCTTGCAGCTGATCCTTATACATGCTGGGCTTCAGAAGAGGAATGAATGAGACAAACACCTCCCTTCTTCCACCTTGAGTTTCACACTTCCTCTCGATGCCAGGTCGCGAACCTAACAAAGCTTCCCCAAACTCTCTCAACAGGCCAGAGCTGTTCTCTCTCAACAGTGCTGCTGGGCCGTTTCTTCTTGCCGTGGTAGGGATTCTGCAAAGAGGGCGCTGCCCATCCTGATCACCTCCTCCTTCTCGGGGTGCTGCTGCTGTTGCTGCCGCTGCTACTGCCGTTGCTACCTCGTCTCTTGCCTTTTGCTACTGCTTCTGTGACCTCTGCTTCTCTTCTCCCCCACTTTGCCTTTGTCTTCTTCTAGAAAGGTCATCTAGCCACACCCTCATACGTGCTTGCCTGCTTCCTTCTCTCAGTTCGCTGTCAGAATTCCCTACTCCACCTCAGATAACGATTACCTGTTTGACGGGCAAGGACTTCAAGAAAGTGATTGTTAGCAAGGGCCACAAGTCAGCCTCCATGTGGAACACCTGCCTATATTCGATTCTCTCCCGTTGGCTGACATGAGGTCAACACCTTCGGACTTGCTTCAGAAGATTGGGAAGGCATCATGATGGTGTCCCGCTGCTGCCCCCGAACGGTCCCACTAATCTCGAATAGCTGGCATTTGTTTTTCTTACCAAACTTAAAGGCGGGTTGGAAACTTCAGGAGCTGCTCCCTTGTTTTCCCTTCAGAGTTTTTCCCAAAGTTCAGCCACTCACTGCCTCTCTTGACCTGCTGCTGCCCTCCTCTTGCTGTTGCTCAGACTCACTCTCCTGCTGCTAATGTAGGTTGATGAGTACTGCGCGCATGTCACACTCTCTACTCACTGACAGCCTGACAGGTACACAGTTGAAATGGATGACACGATAAGTTGATAACCTTCCCTACAAAAGAGGCAGATGTCTTTCCCCTCTCTTTTGCAGAGGCCTACCCCTGTGGCAACGTGCCCATATATACCCTAGACCCCGTCTAAATTTCTAAAATGAGTCTGAAACGGAGCTACAGCAGAGTCAACGGTCTTCATGCTCATTTGACCCTTATGCATCGCTCCACTGATATCAAAACTTCAAAAAATAAGGCTTGGCTTCCCGTGCTTCTTTTACGACCCTAGACCCGCACCTCATTTTTCAAACTTCACAGCAAATCTCAAACACTCGAGCGGTACCCACGCGGCCCCCCCCCCCCCCTCCCCCCCCCCCCCACCCCCCCCAAAACACACACACAAGCACATACACGTATATACCCCACCCTATGCAACTCCCTCCTCCCCCATCTTCTCAACAAACCCCACCCCTTATGCAACAAGCAGTCACATACACCAAGACACACACACATACACACACACACAAAAAAAAACAAAGAAAAAAAAAAGCATGCAGAGACAGTGTGAAACACCAACTGTTAGACATGACCACAAGGCTGATCACTCATCTCCCCATGGAACCCCACCCCTCTTGCAACAAGCACACATATACACCAAGACACACACACACACAAGGAAAAAGAAGCATGCAGCTGTGAAATGCAAACTGTTTAACATGACAACGTGGCTGACAAGCAGGCAGATAAAATAAATAACAGAACCCTCTGCGACATACAGAGCAGGTCAATGTTTGTGTGAATCCGACATGACCACATCATCATGGCTGAGTACAGAGCAAGCAATGGTGATGGGTAACCGCCCGTGCTATGATGCAGGAGGAGAACAGAAGCTAGTCGTACATTTTCAGCTCCCGATTACACAAGCTCTAAATCTTATCTCACAAATTGATTTGCACAGCTGAGGTCAGAATTGAGCGGGTGATCGATTAATCAATCGACCGCTAGATGATATTGTCTGCATCATCTTCCTGTTCTGTTCTCCCCTGCATTTGGCTGAGCATATGCCTCGGACCCTGGATGACCATGCATCAGGGGATAATTGGGTAGGGCTAGTAGAATGGGTAGAACTTCCCATGCTATCCCGTTCTACCAAGCCCTCCCCCCGCCCAACCACAACCCCTTTTTCCGGCAAAAAGGGGTCCACCGGTACGTCTCGGTAGAATGCGGGCAGCACACGGGGACATGGGCCACACACTGGGCCGTTGAAACGGAAAACAAAGACCCTCATCCATCCCTCCCCCCCCCCCCCCCCCCCCCCGCACCCCCACACACCCTCTTCGGGCCTCTGAACCCATCCCCCGACAACCCCGGACACACCCAAACATCCCCTGCGCAGAGCCTGCGGGGCGCTGAAATAAACCTCCTCCCCGTCTAAGCCCCCCCTCTCTCTCTCTTTGTCTGGAGTGTCACGCTGCCATGTGGCATCGTGCAATCTCTCTCTCTCTCTCTCTCTCTCTCTCTCTCTCTCTCTCTCTCTCTCTCTCTCTCTCTCTATCTATCTATCTATCTATCCATCTCTCTCTCTCTCTCTCTCTCTCTCGCAACAGGGAGACAGATTCCGATGGCCAAAAGGCCGTTGGAACAGGGCTTTCTGCACTGGACACCAGGGGATTTGGCCAGGCGGCCAAGTCTCCAAGACGATCATAGGGCGTGCATGAGACTGCAGTCCCCACAACATTTGTGACCTCCCGTGTTGTTTTTCTAATTATTATTACAAGAATTGAAGAAAAAAGAATTTATGGGTCCATAGCCAACTACCCCCTCAACGTCCTTAAGGAGTCGGACCCCCCAAAAGCCCGCCCTGACCACCTTGGGCCCCCTAATTGGATGCCAGAAACAGTTCTACCTCGTAGAATTGGGTAAAACTGCATTCAATGACAGTTCTACCACAGAACGTGGAGGTCCTATTCTACGTCTTGCAACTTCGGCCAGACACATAGATAGGCAATACTATGCATAATACCATGACCGACTGGGTCGAAGAATTGCGCCCTCGGCCTTGGGCTGTGTGTACAATTGCTTGGCTTTAGATGAGAGAACTGAGAATCTGATTTGTAAAATTGTTCATGAACTTGTTATACTATCCTATCCTGGCACTCACTCCGCTTGCCAGACCAGGCACTTTGCACATCTGATCTATTGCCAGGGCCATGTGGTTAACGCCGCCACAGCAACTTGTCGCTCCCTAAACTCACCTAACCACATGATCCCATAAAGTTGCAATTACAACCATGCCATCGATTGTGGTATTATGATGCCCACACGACTGGCAGCCCCCTCTATATAAAGCATATAGCTACAAAGCCTACAATGTTAGAACGTAAGTTTGTTGTATGGATGTAAAAGATGCGAAGTATATGGCTCCAATAATGAAACAAGTGAAGTGCATAACCTAAAGTCTTTGAGGATTCCCAAACAGATCGGTCACTGGCTAGGGCTCATTAGCGGCTGTATGTTTGCCTAGTTCCATCTCTTTCGCAAACTACCATCTTCACCCGAATAAAACGCCTGGTCATTATAGCGATATTTGGGGCAACTTTCAGTCCAGATGCAGCGATAATCACTGGACGTTTCATTCGGGTGAAGATGGTAGTAAAGAGACTGCCATAATGGCTAACGAACCAGAAAGCAGGCTCAGGCACTTCAATCATCCCACAGGTTAGCGGCCGTACGCTTGGTTTCCTGCTAACTAGTAAAGCGATTGTAATTTGACATAATGACTAACGGACTAGAATGAACTAGAATGCTGGTTCGGACACTTCAATTACCCCACACTTCAGCGAGTATTACTCAATCATCGTGTGCCGGAGCCCTCGGTAACAAACAATGTGGAGAAGAGAGAAACTGTTACATGCCCAGTTGGGCGATGTACATATAAACCGAGGATCCGCAATGTGATAAAAAGGACTGAATGGACAATGCAGTGCAAGTGGAATCTCAACAAGCAATGTGCATTCCGATATATACAAAATGGTGTTTTATAGCGCAGGGGAAGATTTGGATACAAGTCCTGACCTGACTGGGACTGACCTCTTTCACGTAGTACAAGATAGCGAAACAGAATGCTAGAATACTAAGGACTACCCCACTCAATGTTTCAACGCAGACCAAACATACATCATGCTCATCACAAGGTGTGATGGGGCCTGGCGCTATACACAGGAGGGAGGCGCCAGGTCCAGACGAAGAAGAGGAAGGGGGAGATGGGAAAGTCGTCAACACCAAGTCTCGTTACAAGTCCCAAATAATCCCTCTTCAAAATGTCTGAAGTCCANGTCTCGTTACAAGTCCCAAATAATCCCTCTTCAAAATGTCTGAAGTCCAATGTCGAGTCTGGATCCAAATGTCACCAAGCTCTCTCTCTCTCTCTCTCTCTCTCTCTCTCTCTCTCTCTCTCTCTCTTAGTCTGCTGATGCAGTGAAGTCAGATAGCGAGAGGGTGAGAAGGAGATGGTGGACTGAGAAGAGGAAGAAGAAGAACTCTCTCTCTCTCATATGCCAGGTACTAACCTGTGAAGATGGCGCTGTGCTGCAGGTACCTCGAAGACGAAGCTGGAGCAACGGCGCTGCAGGTAAGTCCCTCTGGCCTCCGCCCAATCTCTCTTTCTCTAGTACTACTCTAGCTGCTATGGCGCCCAGCGCTGAAGACTACAGCTAACGCTACTAGCGCCCAACGCTGAAGACTACTGCTAACGCTGCTACTACTCCCGCAGCGCTCCTCCAGAGTGCTGCTGCCGAATCCTGAAGACTACCTCCTGCCTCCTGAACTGCACATGAAGTGCCTGGGAAGTACCTGCCTGCCTGCAGGGCGAACCAGTCCTATATATTGCTGGCCTGTCCAGGAGGCTGCTCTTTCCAATGCCGAAACGTGCCAGACCCTGGTGTTGAAGCTCAACCAGGGGTTGTCTTGAAAAACAGGCCCGAAATGGCCTGTGCTAAAACCCTGGTTTGTTGCCTGAGTTTCAGGGCAGGTCGAACCGATGAGGGCCCGAGAATGGCCCTCGGTTTCAGGCTGAAAACACTCAGGGCCGGAAAGGCCCTGATTTAGCCTGAAACGACACAGGGCCTGTAGGCCCTTGTTTTCAGGCTTTCAGGCTGAAACAACACAGGGCCTGTTGGCCCTTGTTTTCAGGCTTTCAGGCTGAAACAACACAGGGCCTGTAGGCCCTTGTTTTCAGGCTTTTGGCCTGAAAACGTCACAGGCCTGGAAATGGCCCGTGCAGCCTGTTGCAGGTGCAGCATGTAACACCCCCCCCTCCTTATGAAGTCAAGCCGGGTCGAGGGCGAAGCTGACGATCTGAAGGTGGAACCTGGACGCGGGTGCGGCGTGGAGCCAAAGATACAGGCTTGCCTTGCAGTTTGCGTTCGTACCGTGCGAGAACATCCGGAGCTGTTGCTTGGAGTTCTGCACAGGTCAACCAACAGTCAGCTTTGTGAGTGCAGTACGCAAAATGTACCAAGTACTCGGTTGGCTTGTTGCCGTAGCGTCGCTGGGAGATGATGTTGCCGACCTCCTGAAAACCGTTCATAGAGGGTGGGTCTTGCGAACGTCGCCCGGGAAAATCGTCATGTTCCGCTGGTGTGTAAAGAGCCAACTTGGAGCAATGAAAGACTGGGTAGACGGGCAAGTGGGCGGACACCTGAATAGTTAAGGAAAGGTCCCTCGGGTGCATCCCCAACGGGCGCCACAATCGGCCAGGGCCCCATCCATTTCGGGAGGAGCTTGCGAGAGATATCTTGTTCAAGGCTGAATTCCGCGGTGGAAACCCAAACGAGATCACCAGCGTGAAATGGGCAAGGAAGACGCTGACGATTGGCCTGTTGGCTCATGCGTTGCTGCGTCTTGGCCATATGGTCGCGTGCCTTGACAAGTAGCTCTTGCATCCGACGCAAGGAAAGAAGATGGTCGTCGCTCTCGGGCGTTCATGGAATGATTGTGTCCAACGACGAAGTGACCGGCGAGCCGTGCTCGAACTCGAAGGGCGACATCCTGATAGCCGGGTGGATGGACGAGTTGTAGGCCAACTTGACATCCAACAACCGCTCAACCCAATCCTTCTGGTCGGGCCAGATGAGAGTGCAAAGGAGAACCTGTGCGGTCTGTTGCGCCCTCTCCGTTTGGCCATCAGTTTGGGGGTGGCGAGCCGAACTTGGCTTAAATCGGACATGAACCGAGTGTCACGGTCGCAGACGATTTCCGTGGGGTAACTATTGGTTCAAATCCAACCGGCGTAAAGAACCTCGGCCAACTCCGGTGCCTTGGCATGATAGCGGCAAGGCAAAAACATGGCGAACTTGGTGAGTCGGTCGACCACCGTGAGAATCCCATCCACGTCGATCTTATGCTTGGGGAACAGGCCGGTAATGTCTATGGCAATCGCTTCCCTTCGCCACAAGGGGACCGGTAACAACTCGCCGTATGGACAATGGTTGCGGGATTTGCAGCGCGGCAAACCTTGCATGACTCGCAATAGCGTGTGACGTCGCCGAGAAGGCCGGGCCACCAAAATCGATCGCGAAGTAGGCCAATCGTGCGATTGACTCCGAAGTGTCTAGTGGCGGGAGCATCGTGGAACTCGCCAAGAAGCCGTGTATGCAAGTGAGGGTCCCTCGGTACGCAAAGAAGGTCCTTCCCCCGTGTGTGGACAAGCAAGTACCCCTCTTGGATCCGGTAGTGAGAAGGCGCCAGATTAGGAGAGGAGCAATTCGCGTACTTGTCGCGAAACTCAGGGTCGGCTTGGTAGCCGCGGATGAAGCTGTCCCGCAGGTCGTTGTCGATCTCGAAGGTTGAATAGACCGCGGTTCAATGATCCGGACGCCGTGAAAGAGCATTTGCAAAACGGTTCGACTTCCCCGGAATGTGATCGGGAAAAAGGTCGAACTGGTCGATGAAAGTCATCCATCGAGCAATGCTGTTGTTGACGGTGTCTTGGGTCTTGTAAAAGACCAATGGATAGTTGTCARTTACCCATCGGAATGGGCTTCGACCAAGGAGAAAGTCCCGCCACCGCTTGAGCGTGTGGACGAAGGCGAGGAGCTCCTCCTTGCGTGCATCGGCAATGGAGTGCACGACGAACACTTTCTTGCTGAAACACTCGACCTGGTGCCAGTCCACGCCATCGTGTTGCTCGAGGACGGCACCAATGCCATAGCCAGATGCATCCGTAGTGACGCACGTAGGCAAAAGCGGGTCGTATACGCACAAGACCTCCGCAGATAATAGCGCGGCTTTGAGAGCCAAAAATGTTTCCCGCGCATCTTCTCTAGAGTCAAATTGCGGATCCTCGAATTGAAGCTTGGTCAAGTGGGCCGCGATCTTCGAGTAGCCTTTGATAAAATGCTGGTAGTAGCCGGCGAGGCCGCGGAACGAACGGACATCCGTGACGTTCCGTGGCTCCAGCCACTCTTGGATGACTTGAATCTTGTCGGATAGCGGACTGATGCCCTTCGGTGTGACAAAATGGCCCAAGTATTCCAACTCTTGCTGGACAAATTCACACTTGTCGCAATCGGCCTTGTACTTGGCGCGGCGGAGCGTCTCCAACACTCGTCGAAGGTGCTCAAGATGATCCTCCAATGACCGGCTATAGACGAGAATATCGTCYAAGTAGACCAGCACGAACCGGTCCAACATTGCACGGAACTCGTTGGTCATTGTCGCTTGAGAGGTGGTCGGGGCGTTGGTGAGGCCAAAAGGCATGACCACCCACTCAAAATGCCCATACCGCGTCTTGAACGCGGATTTGTAGCGATCGTTCGGTCGGATCGAGATCAATGATATCCCGATTTCAAATCCAATTTAGAAAAATACTTCGCGCCGCCCAATTGCTCAAGAAGATCGTCGATGCGAGGAAGAGGCCCCGCATTCTTGACAGTTTGCGCGTTGAGTTTGTGGTAGTCGATGCCCAATTGTAGATCGTTGTTCTTCTTCCGTACGAAGAGAACTGGCGCTCCGTATGGAGAACTACTAGGGTGGATCCAACCCTTGTCCAACAAATCATAGAGTTGCGCGCGGAGGACTGTAAGCTCCTCCTCGCACATGCGATAAATGCAACCTTTTGGGTTTCGGCGGCACGACACCGGCCTCAAGAATGATCTCGCGAGAGATCGGCTGATCCGGCACCACACCGGTAGGTGAGTCGAAGATGTCGGCGAACTTGTCWAGCAACCGTACCACACGGATGTCCAAAGACAAGTCTATGGGTGAAGAGTCGGCTACCGCGACGGTCCGTAGGAAACATAGGCCGATTTCGTCGGGCTGCTCGTAAGCACAAGTAGCCCGGAATGACTTGGTCGTCACCACTTGGCACCGTATCGAAGGGTGCGGAAGAGGAATAGTACACGACACTTCCGTGCCGAAGGCGTCACAAACCGTAAGAATCCGCCGGTGGAAGTTGACCGTGTGATCTACACTTGCAAGCCAAGGCATTCCCAAAATAATGTCGAAGTCCGTGTCCAAAATGTCAAACGTCACCGGTTCGCATACATGAGGTGCAAAATACACCAATATGGCCTCGATGTAGCGGTCGATAAGTTGTTGCGTCCTTCCGTCCGCCAACTTGATCGCTGTCGGGTTTGCCTTCCTTCGAACTTGTGCGCCAAGGCCAGCCTTTTGCATAAAGGCTTGGCTCATAAAATTGCGAGACGAGCCGCTATCCAGCAAAGCGCTGCAAGACGCTTGCCCAACCTGGATGCGGACATAGAGGAGCGGTGCGTTGTTGTCGTCGTACTGCTGATTGTGAAACTCGCAGGCCACCTTGGTAACATACGCAAGGATGTCCCCCACCGCGACTTCGTCATCCGTCGACGAAGTTGGTGGTGCATAGAAGGATAAGTATGTGTGAAGATGAGTGCATACTCCGCATACTGTTGCGCATTGCGGTCCCGACAAGCGTCCCGTGGTCGGGAGAGGAAGCCATGCGAAATCCTTGGACGTGAGCTGGTCCAATACCTCTATGTTGAACTCGCGCGCCGAATCCCGTGAAGAACCACTTGAAGACGATAAGTTGTCGTTGCCGGACGGAGAAGATGTCGCACACACGTCTTATCCTTTGGCATGAGTACCCAGCGTAGGAACGAGCTGGGCAGCATATTCCTCAAAGGAATAAAAAAAAGCAGGACTATCGACTTTCGCAAGTGCCTCGGAACGAAGGGCGGTCACCCGCGAAGTGACCGGTTCCAAAGGCGTCGAGAGTGTCGTCGAGTCACTCCAGAGGTGCTTAGTTTCCCGATTTGCCCTTGCCTTTGGACTGACAGGCCATTGTCTTATGGAAATCGTTGTTGCACCATAGGCAATAGTGGAATCTCGTGCGTGTTTCGTACGCCGTTCGGAGAGACCGAAGTGGGTCCATGAGGCTGGAGCTGCTGCGCCGGGCCCGGGGCTCGATGCAGTGTTCGTCTTTGCCTTGCCACGTCCTCGGCCTTTGCCGGGGCGACCACCTTCCCGGGCGGCTGCGAGTCTGTCCCCTTCATTGGCAGACACGACCTCGCCAGTTTGGTCGTTTGGCGTTGCCGTCGCGACCATGACCACTTTCGGCCAACGTTGATCTTTGCCCAGGCCTGGTGCAAACGAACGCCGGAGATTCTTGGCCTCCTTGTTCGTGACAATAATCTACGCGGCCTTGTCAAAAAGTTATGTCGGTGTCGTTAGGGTGTCCTCGACGTGAGTCAAGGCATTGCCCAACGCCGAACACGCTCTCGATATGAAGTAGTGTTGGATGGCTTTGAAGCCCATTTGGATGTCCGAGACGGATGTCAAGCGTTGGTACTCAGCAATCCAGTCAACACTCGGCAGTGTGCCTTGTTCGAAGACCATCAGCTTGTCCATTGCCTTGATCTCCGACGGCTCTACTTGGGATCGCTTATGCCACGCCGCCTTCAGATCATCCCAACTGATCTTGGTATGCAAGTCGACTGCTACCACTCCGTACTTGGACAAGAGATTATCCAACCATGCTTGGCATGCGCCCCCCGATCGGGAGTACAAGTACCCGTGGTGCTTGTATTCTTTGACGTAGTGTAGCTGCAGTGTGAGTCCAAACTTGCGGATCTGTCTTTGTCGAGTTGCAGAAGATCTCCTGCCCATCGAAGTTTGGAGCTATCTCGCGCGGTTTCGAGCTCGAGTGGTTGGCGGCAGTACAGATCCGCTGCTCCAACTGTTGCGTTGCGGTTTGCTGTAACTGCACGCCGTCCTTGAGGGATCCGACGTCAAGCTCCAATGCCTCAAGGCGATCGGAGGTGTTGGAAGAGCTGGCAACAGGGGCGGCCACGGTTTGTTCCAGCTGCTGGAGGCGGCTAGTGCGTTTGTCAAACCCCTGATTGTGTGTCTGAACCGCAGAGTAGAGGTTGTGAATGTCCTCCTGCTGTGCAATGCACGTGGTCAGCAGGTCCGTGAGATGGCTAAGAAGGAGAGCGATCTTATTTCCACTCTCTTCCAGATTGTCATTCCCGGCCTCAGCCCGCCAGTCCGCTGCCAATGTGAGCAAAGCTCGCTCTCCGCTGAATATCTTCTCGCGGCGTTGAAGTCGTTCTTCATCGGCAGCCTTTGCTGCTGCCTCGTCTTGCTGGCGCTGCTGTTCAATTGCCAACAGACGTACCTTTTCGACGTCCTCTGCCTTCTTCTTTGTTGCGGCTGCTACTGCATCCGACCATTGCTTAGCTTCGGTAATCATAACCAGCTTCCGGGCCTGATAGGCCTCGTCCGTTTCCCCGGACATCTGGTCCATGACGGCTGTTTTCGAGCGCGTAAGCATAGATCAGGCTGGGGCCTGCTAACGTGGCACTCCCTGCTGCTGACGTGGCTGTTGACGTGGCCTGCTGACGTGTCCTGTTGACGTGGCCTGCTGGCATGGTGTGCTGACGTGGCCTGCTGACGTGGCAACTCGCCAATGTTGCCGCTGGGGGTACCCGGAGACATAGAGAAGGTAAGACCAGAGGTGGCAACGACATAGGTGGGGAGGGGTGGGTGGGCATAACTCGCCCAAATAAGGAGCCACTAATCAAAAAAAGAAAAGTTTGAACTTTGCAAAAAAAAAATCGAGAAAATAAAAATCCCGAGTTTTGCAAGTTCAGTAGGTCTCCCAACCTCCCTATCCTTGAAGTGCGAAAGTATCCATGAGAAAAAAAAAATTCAAACTTCCGACTGCCAATGATTATCAAGTAGTGAAAAATTGAAAATCATAGAACTGCGAATAATAAAAAGATTCCGAAAAGAAATATCAGTATTTGGACATACTCAGGTGAGAGTATTCGCAGTTTGGAGAATGGTACAGCAAGAGGAATTTCCGGTACCGTTTCCAAAAACGAATTTAAAAAAAAAAAATTCCAAATTTCCAAATAACGGGAAATTGCAAAAGGAGATCGAAATTTTCAAGAAAAAAATATTCTGGATTTCCAACAACGAAATTTTGGATTTTCAGAAGAAAAACGAAAACCGAAATTTCAGATGTTGCGCTATTGCGATTTTCCACAACAGAAATAGCGAGAAAACGAAATCCAAAAAAAGAAAAAAAAAATCGATTTTCGGCAATGAGGTCAAAATCGTGATTTTGGGGGCTAACTAGTGTGCTCTAATCAATCAATCAAGACAAATCAGCTACCTAGTCCCCGCACACGTGACATATCAGGTTGTCCTGATTCACGTGCGGTGTTCCGATACCAACTGTTACATGCCCAGTTGGGCGATGTACATATAACCGAGGATCCGCAATGTGATAAAAAGGACTGAATGGACAATCCAGTGCAAGTGGAATCTCAACAAGCAATGTGCATTCCAATACATACAAAATGGTGTTTTATAGCGCAGGGGAAGATTTGGATACAAGTCCTGACCTGACCGGGACTGATCTCTTTCACGTAGTACAAGATATAGCGAAACAGAATGCTGGAATACTAAGGACTAGCCCACTCAATGTTTCAACGCAGACCAAACATATATCGTGCTCATCACAAGGTGTAATGGGGCCTGGTGCTATTCACAAGGAGGAGGTGCTAGGTCCAGACATACACAGACGAAGAGGAGGGGATCAGACGAAGAAGAGGAAGGGGGAGATGGGAAAGTCGTCAACACCAAGTCTCGTTACAAGTCCCAAATAATCCCTCTTCAAAATGTCTGAAGTCCA
>BFEA01000114.1:250782-275678 GCA_003427395.1 Chara braunii | reverse complement strand
GCAAATGGAAATCGAAGATAACCAAAGGTGCAAAAAAAAACGTTCAGTTGCTGCAACAAACTTGACGGAGTAGGAGATCAACACACTTATGCAATTGCGAGTGGAACTCGAAAATTGAGATATCATAGCAAACTTATTCAACGAAGACTCGAGAGAAGAATTGACATTAACAATTAACGATTTCAGCCTGCTCATGATCGAAGGGAAATGGTTGAACGAGGAGATAGTGAATTTTGTCTTAACCTCGTCAGACTAGATAACGAGTGTCGTGTAAATCATTTAGAATGCGACTCCAAAAATAATTTATGATTAGAGCAGGAAGGGGGGGCATCCTCAATCTGTATATGGGACGCTGGGCCCGTTTCCCAGCAGGTGATGCTCCCCACCAATAGATGGAGCCTCTCCCTAGGTGTTAGTGGTATCTGCTCTTATCAGCACCTCTAACACTGGCGGTGGTGTATTTGTCAAAAAAAAAAAAGAAAAAAAAAAGGAAGGGGGCGCATCCCTAAAACAACAATTCCCAACTCACTTTTTTTTGTCAGACTATTTAAGAACAACATGAAGTTCAATACAATAGGGCTCGTAAATGGTTTACGGATGTTGTGATCAGCGACATTGACTTGATTGTTGCACGTTTCCATATCGCACACAACCAACATTGGACACTCGTAGTGGCAAAATTTAGGCGTATAAAATTTGAGTACTAGAATTTCCTGACACTGGATGTGGGAAGGCATCCCACAACATCACAACTTTAATGAGTGCAGTGTGTTTATGCTCATATATGCTTTGTTGTTAGCCAGAGGTTGTCTGCTGCTATTCACCTTCTCCTCAGACGACGATAGAAAATTACGATGCCGAATAGTTTGGGATGTAGTTGTTATGGAATAGATAGACGTTAGATCGTGCATGATTGTGTTTGTTAGGATAATCGTCTAAGTTAATGAGACGACCACGGTATGAACACGCGTAGATCATTATACAATAACATTTTGAAATTGTAGAAAGCAATACCAACCATTCAACAAAGTGCTGAATGACACACACTAACCATTGAAATTATTCTTAACCATCAAAAAAGTGTTGAATGTTCACTCATGCTCGACCATCGACAAAATGTCGAATGCGATTTTATGCCTCATACTCGGGATGTTGTCTTGCGAAAATTTGAATGGAGGAAAGTGACCTTTCGCTAGCAAAGATGCAAAACCTATTATAAAAACACCACAACTACAACCATTGTGTTGGATGGGCACCTCATCAAGTGATGTCTCGAAAGATGTCGTAAGGTCGTCCACGTGATATCTTTCATGAAGATTTTGACAATGGAACTTAATTCTAAAGAATGCGACTAATAGTTCCAGTGGTGCGAAACGGTCATCGCAACAGAGAGAATCTACAAGGTGAAATTCACAATTGCAACCATCTATTCTAATACATGCCAAAACCCAGTGGGTTCTAAAGTTAAGAGGGATAAGTACAAAGTTGAAATCAAAAATATTTTTTTCCCCTAACCCACTTCATTTCCTCACAGTAAGCAATTTCTCTAGAGACTCCAAATGTCAATCTGGCGTAGAAAAAGGACCTGGCTTTTGTGTTTTCCCCGCTTCACCTTGTTTGGTGACAGGTTTCACAGCGTCTCTTCCTGACAGCTGTCCGCTTTTCCAAGCCGCATACACCTGCTCCATCTTTTGAAATACGTCGCCCGACAACTTAGCTAAGATCATGTAAGGATTAAGGAAGTCGAACCATTCCGAACTCCATTGAGCGAGTGACATACTAACGTAATGATAAAGGTCAGTCACTCTGAGAGCCTTCCCTGCAAACTTTCTATACTTCGCATTTTTGACATCAGCTCCCTGTCCGTCTTTGACTTCAAAACAGTCGGACGCGTTCCACAACTTTCTGATATCCCGAACAACGATCCTCTGACAAGGCGGAGTGTTCCATTTGTCCTTCGCATTTTGGAACATGCTCAACGTCCCATAGTGATCCATGAAGTGGTCCGATAATAAACTGGCCTAGTTGTCCAGTAATCTAGCCGCAACTCTTTTGCCACAACCGGATTTTCGCGAAAACATCTTCGTGTTGCTGCCACGTTGTGCTGACCGCTGCGAGGGTACTAAAAATACCTATCCAGTGGTTTCTTGTAAATATCATGAGTAACTCTTCTTGCTCACACAACCTTACCCGATGAGTTTATATGTAGTTAGTCATGCAGTGCCACCAACAACAGTATTGGTTTCTCATACAACGGACACGTGCTCAACCCTGTCCTGCCTGTTGTCCTTTCTCGAATGGCCGCTTCACCTGACGTAACCATCACTTCATAGATCTCGTCAATGTGATTTTGGCCGAGGAATCTCTTATTATATATAAATTCCTCATTTGGAATATCCATAATTTTTTGGAATTCAACGGTGATGAACTGTATCTCGCTCTCCTATTAACCGTCAGTATTGAAGTCCAGAAAGAAGTCTTTCCTGAGATGCAAAGTCGCTGGCTCACTTGGCAATAGTTGCAATCTTGATAGACGCGTGATAGTCTTGCCTTTTGCCTCGTCACCAGATTGCGGTTGTTCAGACGTGGGGAATACGGTCGTCTTCTCAATTGTATCTCCTTTTGCTGCTTTTTTTTTCCACATCGGCTTTTGTTTGGCAGCAGCTTCTGCGCCGCGAGTACGTTGGACTGCTTCATCCATCGGGAGAGGCCGCAACTGTTGTTTTTGCAGTTGCTCCTTTCTCTGCTCCTTTTCTGGTCGAGACTTTTTCTCCTCTCTTGCCTAGCTTTCCTTTTCTTCTCCTCGAGATCTCTAACAGTTGCAGGGGGCGACGAAGGAGTCCTCCGTTTCCTTTTCTTCACCTCGAGATTTTTTCTCCTTTCCTGCCTAGCTTTTCCACTGCTTTTGTAGTGCGGAGCGTCCTCATGTCGATCCAGTTCGTGCTCCTGAATGTCGCCGTAGTGCTCGTCATAAATTTTGCCCCCCTTGTCGACGCGAAGCACCTCATGAATGTGTGAGTGTCGTGCTTCTTCTTCATCCTCGAGCTCGTGACTCCATTGATGGCCTTCCCTCTCGCTAACAGTGTTTTCACTATCCTCTTCTTCCTCTCCGTGACTTCCCCTACCTTGCTCTTCTAACCTTCCTCTTCCTCTTTTCTCTGTATGCTCTATCCGCTGCTCCCTTCCCCCACATCTTCGAAATACAAAGGTTCGTCATATCCTTGCATAGCGGCACCAGACATGCTCGGCGCAATTTGCTGAGTGGCTTTTTCACTGCTATTGGCCGAATCTGCTTCGGCGCTGGCGGCTGATGGTCGAATCGATATGGCACCTACCGTTGGTCGCACTGATATCCATCCGAGTGATCTTGAAGATTGTCCCAGTGCGACTCCTGACATCACACTTTTTGGTTCCGTCATGGTTTCATGATTTTCATCTTTGCGAGTCACGGCTTTGTGACCTTGAATCTTATTCCGGTCGAAGAAGTCGAACACCTGAACGAGATCGAGCAATTTCAGTTCTTGATTTGCATCCGGATTGAACAGATCCACGAGCGATTTACCATATCCAGAATGTTTTCTCCACCGGACAGCAACATGTCTGACATTAGGAACTCTCTCGCCTTTGCCGTTCAGGAGCATAGTCATCTCGAAGGTTGCAACCGGACATCGCCTGTCTGACTAAGACGCTATACCACCTATCGGTCTGATTTGGTCTCGTAAGACGACATACAGAAAAAGACCACTACCAACCTGCCCAACATCGCCTAACCAGTCCAACATCCAGAATTTGTCTTCGTAGTCAACGACGGGCACAACCTCAGATAACCCATGGACAGACTTCTCAACGGAGCCTGCATGCCCCGTTGTCTCTTGTGCATAGTTCCGCCGACGACCACCAGACCCTCCACCACGACCACCAGACCCTGGACCACTCCCCGTTGTCCGGACAGGCCATGCGACCTCCCTGGTTTGATCAGATCCTCTAAGACGACTCATCGGACCGGAAAGAGGTGTACCTCACTGCATAGGCGTCTGCATAGCAGACCCTGATGACCGGCGCTGCACAGTCACCTTAGACCCTGGCGTCTCCTCTTTCTCAACCCCAACAACCAAGGATCCCTTCAACTTTTTGGGTGAGTGCTCGACACTTGCAAAACTCTTGGTCCTTGAGCATTTTCCTTGTTTCTCTGCAACATCCATTCTGTATAATCCACCAAAAGTTAGCAATAGTAAAGTTATCAAAAAACGATCAACAACGCAAACGCAGTAAATGAGAAACGCCTTCATTAATGGGACGGACATGCATCCACTCCACTGTCTCGAATACTGTCGTCCCGGCATCATCGCGTCGGACACGATAAATCCCCTTCGGACGACATTTCTTAGGAGGGCGTTATCGTGTTTGACGTGACAACCCCGGACAGTGGCACCCACCCACCCTCTGTGATACAACAGCCTTTTAAGAAGCATCGCCGTGTCGGACACTGCAAATCCCCGGTACTCACCCGCCACCCGAGATTAACAGCCTCCTAAGAAGCATCGTCGTATTCGACAATCAATCCCTTTCCGACAATTCTTCTTAGGCCATATTGGACAGTGCAACTCCATACAGTAATACCTACCCGCCCCCCAGGATTGTCGTTTCGAACATGACAACAACCTCCTAAGAAGCATCGTCGTGCTCAAGACGACGAATCCCTCGCACCCACCCTCCCTTCGGGAATGGTCATGTCGAACACGACGATAGCCTCCTCAGCACCATCATCATGTTCGACGCGACGTATCCCTGGCACCCGCAAGCCCTCTTGTGTCGCGACTTCAGCACGACGGATCCCTCGATGTGTTTAAGTCGGGACACATACAGCAACGTCCATTGGGATGGTCGTCTCGAACACGACAACAGCCTCCTTAGGAGCATCATCGTGTTTGACACGACGAATCCCTACCACCCAGAAGCTCTCTTGTGTCGAGGGATCCCTCGACGTGTTGAAGACGTGACACATACAACGACAACCCAATTTCGATCAACACGGTCACGCAGGGCGTCAACATCCCGCCAGACCGTCGAGGCGACATCATCCAGAACGTTCATCGTGTTAGAGTCGATAACGAACGCGACTGCGTGATATACAGCTGTGGCCCGTGGGTATCCAAAGTAGGAGAACTCATCGGACGGTCATCCACAATCCCTACTTGTCACATGACAGTGAAATCCAGATTCGTAGCATGAAGGTAAGTACCATTGACAACATTTGAACAACAGTCAACAAATTGAAACATTTTGTTCATTAAACCATGGATATAGAAAAGCAAATGCTTTGAAGGCATGCACCATTAACAACGTTTGACTGATAGTCAAGAAATCGAAACATTTTGTTCATGAGGCCACGAATACAGAAAACCAAAAGTTGACCGATTGAACCGCACGACAGACTGGCGTCAAATCATTGACAACACTAGCATTAAACGACTATCAAAACGGGGAAACTAACAGTCTAATCATTCTCATCTACGATCGTCAAAAATAAACTGTCGAATGTGCAGAAGGTCTACCGATGACGGTGAATTGTCGTAGTCATGTAGTCATTGAAAGTTCTGATTGGCGATCGAACACCGGATATTCCAGTTCCTCGGCGGAAGCGTCATCCACACACACTGAAATATATTTCATGCGGACGAAGTCGGACCTGCCGACCAAAGAACTGCTTATAGCATCCCATATAGACGACATCGTCCACCTTGCCTCCGACTTCTTGTTGAGCTAAACGCATCTCTCTTCTAGCCATTTTCAACTCGTTCCTGGACACACACCACAACGTCAGTCAAGGTCCTATTCCTGTTCCTGTTCGAATACGCAAGGCAAAGGACCCTACAGAAGAGGAATGCTTCCAGACGCAATCTGATGCAACGGTACAACACTGCTCGAGGCGACAACCCAGGACATCGCAAAGGATAGTGATCCAGGAACTCAGAATGTCGGGCACAATCAAGCAATTATTGTTTCATCGCACGACACCATGTGCGCGGCGAGGCAGTCACATATTGGCACTCAAGCATATTAGCGAACTGATAGTCCTCTGCCCATGGGCACTTCCTGACCATCCAATAGAAAAATTCCCACAAGAAATGAAAGTTGAAAAAACATTCCATAAAAAAAAAAAATCCTTCATATTTCTAAATTATCATTCCAATGTTTCTCCAATTTTAAAATTTCCAGTTTTATTTGATAAGTTCTCATCTGAATATGAGGTTTCCCTTCCAACTACATCTATTTGTTCAAGATAGAATGAAAGTATGAATGAGTTTATGAAATGTTTTAATTCAACTTTCATTCTACTACAACAAATATCTTCTAATTTAAATTGGGTTAACCTATTTATGACTAAAAATTCTTACTTAGAATGACAGTCCAATTAAAATATTTCATGAACTCATCTAGACTTTCATTCCATCTCTAGCATGCAGTTTAAATAAGAAGGGATACCCCATTCTTGGAAGGAAAGTTCTCAAGTAAGACGAAAAATTTTAAAATTGCAATGACATTTTTTAGGATGGAATGAAAATTTAAAATTTAGAATGTAATTTTACTATAGAATGATTATTTAATTCTGGGAAATTTTTATGTTGTCTTCTCCCACTGAGGCTCTCTCCAGGAGTCCAGGTGATCAATGATGTACGGGATGACTGTGATCCACGGATCGGACTCGAAGTCCCCTGTACTCGCACCGTCGATCGTAGTGGACTCTCGAGATCCGCAGGGTGTAAGGAAGGAAAGGGTGTGCCAAGCGCTCATGCCAGATAGCAGGGCTCATCCAGTGTGAGATGTCCACCGTCTTCTGGCTTGTTGACATGACGCTTGCCACTCTGTCTTCGACATTTTTGACATGACATTGTTGACATGACATTGACCACACTATCTTCATTGCTGAGTTGGACGTTGTCGAGCGCATCGGTCCCACAAAGGGGACCCTCCCGACCGCATCACTCAGGATTTGCAGGACTTCGTCGTAGAGCGTTGCCGCTCCGGACGAGTGCGCCAGCTATACCTCTCACGAAGATAAGGCCACACGAGGTACAACTTACCTCTACCTGTGGGAGCTGTCACCGTCCCTTAGGTGGGCGTATCCCCGTCGAGGTACCGAACCACGTGCGAAGACTTTTCGTATGCAATCGCAGAGGTGGCGTGGCCGAGGGCGTTTCTCGTTCGCTGTAGCATAGGGGGTACATGTGGCTAACGCCCGAATCGGACCTGTGCGCGAATCGTCGCCCGAGGCGCTGATCTCTCGGGTGCGACCCTACGTCGATTGACTAGGACGGTCAAATCTAACCACGCGATACGTCTCACACAAATAAAAATCAATTTCCCATACGTAAATCGCGCCTAGTCCCTTTTTCCACAATGGACCCATAACTTTTACCAAACAGATCAGACGTGTATCGCGCGTGGTGGTTTTGAATAAACATCGCGGCGACGTAGGCCTTAGTCATATCGATTAGCCATGCATGAATACACAAGAAGTCGCAGTGATAGCATACTATGTAGTACCCATAATTACGCGACCCTCGATGGTCTCGAGGGTCACTTTCGACACTCAAGTGTTGGTTGGCCTGCGCCTTGAGGGGTTAATCTCTCAACGGTTGCCAAGGCGGTTGAGAACCGAACCCTCTTCTGCACCCTGCGGAGACTGGGTGGTAAACAAGTTATGACTTGTCGCGACAGTCTGCGCTTATGACCTTGGTTGCAAGCTTCATCATCTAGGGTCTCGACAGAAACCAAGGCGATTGACTTTGCCGGTTGGAACGAACTTCAACATTCCACTATAAAGAATTTACAAAGAAAAAAGACAAACATGACATCTCTCTTTTCCTCCAGCCAAATCCGCTCGATCCTTACACACGACCTCAGTGGACCGAACAAATATATAAAGGGTTATAAGATACGGGGCGATTACTTCTCACAATCACAGTGTAGCTTCCTTCAAAGAGATATATACACGATCTCAAGCAAAATCAAATATGAATTTCAACTCTCAAAACATACATGCAATCACATCAACAATTCAACATCAACAAACCACACACTACACGGGGTCAACTTCAACCACTCTTTGCACTCACACCCCTTTGCCTTATTTACACAAGCTCCGACCTTTGTCCAACCTTCTATAATTAAACACTCGTCCTTTTTGAATGACCATTTAATAAAAGTCCAAGTAAAAATCCAAAGAAACATTTCAACCCACAGAGGCTAAAGCCTTAGGTTCAGTAGCGAGAATGAATTAGAGTTAAGCCGAAAGCCGACCTGTTATCAAAAGATAACAGAAGATGATCCTTATGGAATCAGACTGAAGCTAGTCAAGCCTTGAATCAATCTGAAATAAGAGCGACCTGCAACACGGTATAGACCAGTGACGAAGCTATGCTTGAGTGACTTATGAAAAAATCTTACCTTCTTACCTCACCTCTAATACTTATTGAAAACATCAAGAATTTCGACAGTATATTCCCTACGTGAGGGCACACTATCGAACTCTCAATGATCCTAAAAACATTTTGACTTCTTTACCTTTTCGAAAATTTCGGCAACGCTTCCCGCAAGAGAAGTGTCTTTCCAAAGTTTATACAAAGCTAGATACAAAATATAAAAGTAACATGACTTTACAAAACCAAATTTTGACTAACTCCCCGAATTTGTAGAAATTTCGGCAGCGCTTCCCATAGGGAAAATACCTTTCCAAAATTCATATAAAGTTGAATACGAGAAAACAAATCTATCCCAGAAAATGTTGATGTTTGAACTAAGTACAAACAAATTAAGCTCAGAAAATGCGGGAATTGAACTAACTCCTACGGCTCCAGCACATGGCGAGCATCTAAAGCACCACCTATCAAAATTACGACTTAGAACAAGCAGAACTCATACTCGACCATATGCAACTCCATACCACAACAAGTAAGTATTCTCACCAATTCCCCAAGTTGTTTTCACACAAGTATTTCATCATATCTCTCAGTTAAGTAAAGTCGTCATACCTCAGCTTACACATTGCATAAGAAGGTTAAGCCAAACCGAAGCCACATTGCTTAACATTTGTCTGTGTATATACAAAACAGATGACAATATTACTTCTCTCTTTCTTAGGCAGTTAGCTAGACTAAACTGAAGCCACATTGTCTAGCCCTGCTAAGTGTTAACTACTGTTTAATATCCAAATTTATAACAACTCTCTGAAACTTTTAATCTTTTGAAGACTAGGATTGAGCCAAACCAAAGCCACATTGCTCAGTTTGCCTTAAAATACCTTTGTTATAGTGACTGTCTCAATTAAATATTATCTTCCCTTTTTGAGATAGGTTATAGTCAAACCAAAACAAAACCACATTGTCCGACTAGCCTATTCAATAATAAGAATATAATACATATATATAGAAAATCACATTTCCAGGTTTCTCTTTAAGTGCGTGACTTCAGACTAAGCCAAGCTGAAGCCACATTGCTTAGTCTTCAATCTAAACCTCCTTAAAAACAAACAAACAAGTAGTTGGATATGACCAAAGCCACATCACCCAACTCTTAAACCCCTTCGATAGGCAGATCACTACAAATTTGTGAGCGCGTCGCGAAGGTCCATCGCTATCGCCTCCTCCTGTTGCCACGCCTATGTGTTGAGTTGAGCACACGCGGGGAACGTCGTCTGGAACTTAGCGCTGAGGTTACCGTGGTCATGACTCATGACGAGTTGGTGGACTTTTGTATTTTCGTGGTTCATGAATATTGCAACACACGCGCCGATGGAGGGCGGCAACAACGACAAACATGTGAAGTTGAAGACGATCGAGAAGACTGCGGCGGCAAGCTATAAATCTCCTGCAATCGCGGTCGCCACGGGTACAACAGCGGGTCGTGGTCGAGGCCGCGGGGCCGCGATCATGATCGTGGCGCCCACGGGCAAAAACGGGCCACCCCGGACGAGGGGGGAGGGGTGTGAGAAAGAGCGTTGCGGATTGGGGTCCCGTAACCCCGACCCCACCCCCTTGAACAAAAAAAAGTTAAAAAATATATATTTTCGGGGGGATGGTTTTTGGTGTGTGGAAAAAAAAAAAAAAAAAAAAAAAGATTGATTGATTGATTGAATGATTGATTGAATGATTGATTGATTGATTGATTGAATGATTGATTGATTGATTGATTGATTGAATGAGCGATTGATTGATTGGTGGTGGAGGGGTCCTCCCTCCCCTCCCCCCGGCACACGCACACACACACAGACACACACACACACACACACACACACACACACACAAATGGCAAGCCCGCGAGCAAGCGGGGGCGAAGGTGCGACAGCGGGCGGGCGCAAGTGGCGGTGTATATTTCCATTTTCTAGCGGGAGATTCATTCCATTTTGCTCCTCCTCTCGATGGGAGTACCATGAGCCCAACCGCGAGATAGGAAACTTACCTGCTCTCTCTCTCTCTCTCCCCCGCGGACAGCCGTGACGGTCGTGCTCTTTTGTTGTCGGCAAGCGAGGGCATTGGGCGGAATGAGAGCGGAGATCCGCGCGCGGAGGAGGAAGACGCTTCATGAAGTCCCGGTCGAAGGGTTGGATACCGTGACCATCACCAGGGTTGTAGTTCATGTTTGTTGTGCCATTGGTTGCAATGTTCTTTTACAAGCAGCGCCAAGGTGGTGGATGAAAAGGAGCATGGGGGAGGCGTGGGAGGAGCTCAGGCAATGAGATGATGCGACTGAGTACTTCTGGGAAAAGCTGCATATGCCGCAATGTGTCTTTCGGGCGATGGCGACTGCATCCAGTGTGGACGAACATCCGAGGGATGTGCTGCTGATGTCGATGTCGACTGCAGCCGGTGTCGATCCCTTGTCTTCTCTGCTGGATGCCTTCGATAGAGGTTGGCCATCAACGATAGAGGATGCACACGTGGAACAGGAGGACCACGACAAGCAAAATTGCGACTACGAACATCAGTGGCAACCTTCAATAGAGGTTGGCCATCAACAACACATACGACAGGGCCGTTTTAAGGTCCACCGAACGGTGACAATGAAGGGAGCAGACGGTAGAGGACAGTATACGACACACACTGTAATGAGTCGTACAACGATAGAGGATGCACACGTGGAACAGGAGGACCATGACAAACAAAATTGCGACTAGGAGCATCAGTGGCAACCTTCAATAGAGGTTGGCCATCAACAACACGTACGACAGGGCCATTATTCTACGACGACGGTGAAGGTCCACCGAACAGCGACGATGAAGGGAGCAGACGGTAGAGGACAGTATACGACACACACACTGTAATGGGTCGTACGCCCTTGCACTGCAAGCCGGGTCGTGGCCTGCACGGTGGCTTTTGGAGTGGTCCACTGAAGACCTGCTCTTCGCCTGCCGCCCGTCCATGCTGACGTCCTTCTTCGCATACCACCTGTTACATATACGTCCAGGCACCCTGTCGAGGATGCAGGCGTGGAAGAAGACGACAAGGACAAGCAAAAGGAGCAGCAATGGCAGCCTTCGAAAGATGTCAGCCATGAAACACACGTGGGGAAGGGCAGTAGCTAGACGACGACGGTACACCTCCAGCAAACGGCGACAAAGAGGGCTGCAAACGGCAGACCGCAGCATGGGACAAACGCCTTGGAACGTTTTTCGTCGTGAAATACAGTGGGTAATCAAAGCAAAGGGGGGCGGCTGAAGTATTCAAATTTGCTGACTGTTCGACCCCTTTTCGTTTGGCGGCACACACTGCGAGGGAGAACACTGGTCGACGACGTCCGCGGGGGACGGCTGGCCACCAACGGTTACCATTGGCGTAAGGTTCCTGGAGGCCGAACGTTAAAGACCCAAGATGTCCGTGCACTGCCCGGTAGGAACTCCAATGGACCAGCCGGCAAAAAATTCATGCTGACGACGGCTGCTCTCGCCGCTCCGATTATCGCAGATCCTTGACCTTCAAGGGACCTCAGGAGGTCCATTGGGGAATGCCACCAAATGGCTGTAGCCCAAGGATGCCCCGAGGATTCCCCAAGGAAATGTTTTCACTTTTTTTTTTCGTTTTCATCCCCGAGGATAGGTGGGACATAATTTTTCTCCGGGGATTTACGCACCCGAGGAGTGCCTAGCGAGCCCCTATGCCTTGTTCCCCCAAACATGAACACAACCCCCGGCCGTATATCTCTCTTTGGCCTGAAATTCGCACTAAATACAGCTCTAATGAGTGACCGGCGCTGATCTTCATAATCTACGATAAGAAATAAAAAATTCAAATAAGTGGGAATTGGCTCTGTGGACCAAGTCCCACTAACGGGGCTTAAACTTGGTTTAGAGCACGCACAGGTTTCTGCCATCCGGATGTAACATCACGGGCGCACTGAACAGCTGTTTTTTTCACCCACGTTGAAAAAATATTCAAAGAGCAGACTACAACCCCGCTACCAAAAAAAAAAAGAGGCGCTACAGGGACTTGGGGCATACTCACACTGGGACTTTCGTGGGTTGTATCTGATCGGAACTCCACCTTGACGAGGATGTATCGACCCGAAGTACGTCAACGTCGTCAATAACTGGGTCCAAAAAGTCCGTGTGTGAGTATGATCAAACTCCATCTTGACAAGGATGTATCTGACCCGAATTACGTCAATAGCTGGGTCCAAAAAGTCCTTGTGTGAGTATGCTCTTAGCCCCGGTGGCGATGTCCCACTTGCCAAGAGGGTTGGAGCCTGAATCTGGGCCGGTTTTGAGCACGGATGCATACAAGCAGATAAATCCCAGTTTTCTGCACCTGTTCACAAAGACGACCAGGCTCAGGCATTAAATCCGATCCTTTTTGCTAGTGGGACCTCGGGCGGCGTGTTAGCTCCAATGAAACTTGAGTTGCAGCTCGTGCGAAACACAGAAAAAAAAGGGAGAAAAACGAGATGCTGCGGCATAGTCCTTCGCATAGAAGATTGGATGAAATGCCTGAATCTGAACGTGATTGTGGAAAGGTGCAGAAAATCAAGCTTGAACTGCTTTTCTGGATCTCCGCTGAAAACCGCGTCCAGATTCAGGAGCTTAATCCTATCCCCTTTGCTAGTTGGACCTCTTCCCAGAACTTCAAGATGAAGATTAGGAAGGCCCCTGCACTTCAGAGGATGACAGGCATAAATTAAAAAATGTCAAAAAAAACAAAAAACAGAAACAGCTGCATGCAAACAACGAGAGTCTCACAGGTTGTTATTACTCTTTTTTTTTTTTTTTGATTCGACATTCCTTATTCTTCTTCTTCTTTTTTTTAACACAACTCGTTACGAAATTAAGTTGCACCCGAGGCCGGGGACCTCACAATTCTTTCCGGTGTGTACAGGGGCCATTACCCAGCTTCGGCTTGGCTGGAAACGGGGTCCAGTCCCCACAGCCAAATCATTTTAGCCAACCATAACCTAAACCCTAAACAGATCTGTAAACTCGAGGAAGCCTGAACCGCCTAGACGGTTTTCCTGCCACGCACCCTTGGATCTTCAAAGACGACAACATTCAAGGAGCTGAGATCTCCCAAAAAAAAAAAAAAAAAAAACCTTGGATTATTTGGATACTGTTCAAGTTTGCTTCCTACCCTACTTATTCTAACTACTGGCAAAAAACATTCCCACCACGGTGACTGACGATAGCACTCTCACTGCCTCCACTGACGATAGAACTCTCACAGTCTCACTGTCTCACTGCCTCCGCCGTGCAGCTGCCCGGACTCCCCGGAGAAGCAATAATATCTCTCAGGCCCTATTGTTCATGAGTGGATGTTCGCAGCCCCTAGGCGCTGCGTTTACCACCCTTGACTTTTGTCGTTTTGTGTCGAGCAGCGTGGTGGTCGTTGGGCACATGCGGGTAGGCGGGGAGCGTGATGGTAGTTGGGAAGCTGGCAGGATTGAGACAGAGGGGGTAAAGGGGTGGGGAATCCGTCTGGGACTGAAATTTATGGGCGGCACCCGAAATTCTGAGGGCAGCCCACTGGCGACTGCCGACCAGTTGCTTGTGTGGATGGGTCTCCGAGGGGTTCATGGGCTGTTTTTTTTTGCTTTTGATTAGCCATGGTTTCGTTTTTTTTTTTTTTGGCTGTCAGTAGCTTCGTCTGTGGGATCAGTGGATTGGATGTAACCGTCGCATCCCTCGGCTATTCAGGGAGAATGAATTTCCCACTAGAACCTGGCTAGATTCACTGCCCTATTTTCTGTCTTCGTACAAGTGGTCAGTAGTGGAGCGAGGTCCATCATATGTCGTCAGTACAGCTGGCGGATGTATCTTGCTGCAGTCAATGTTCGGAATATGATGACGTCACATCAGGTCACCACCAAAAGAGAAAAAAATATTTTTTTTCTTTTTCTTTTGCTGGTGACCTGATGCATCGTCATCATATGCGGTTGTTACACCCTGGGGCCAAGTACCATCAGTAGCAACGTTGATTTTCCTCAACGCTCGAATCTGGACCTTTGTGGCGATGCACAGAAAATTGTGCTGGGTGTCAGCTGCACAATGCACATCTTCATAAACATGTCCAGATTCGGGCGCTAGTGATGTTTTTTTTCTTTTTTCCTTTTCGTTGTATGTTATTTTAGACGTCATTTCACAAT
This sequence comes from Chara braunii, assembly GCA_003427395.1. Taxonomy (NCBI): domain Eukaryota; kingdom Viridiplantae; phylum Streptophyta; class Charophyceae; order Charales; family Characeae; genus Chara; species Chara braunii. Next base: position 261,050 of record BFEA01000114.1, on the reverse strand, counting down.
GGAGAAGGCATCAATGGCCATCGTAGGAGCATCTTCGTTGAAGGCACAATCTACCTGTAGGATCCGGCCCATCCGGGGAGTGGACTTGACGTCATTGTACGCAGTCAAGGAGCATCTTCGTTGAAGGCACAACCTGTCTGTAGGATCCGGCCCATCCGCAGTCATTACCCGGGGGCGGCGGGGGGTGGATGTGACTGCAGTCATGTCCTGGATCCATGGATGTTGAGCGCATGTACCCTCGTTATGCCTGTATCAGGCTGGCAAGATAGGCTGTATACACTTCTGACGAGGGTGTGTTGTGTTCGGGGGAAGCTGGTGGAAGCACGCAGACGGGCCACCAACACGTGAGGTCACGTCCACGTGGAGAACGTCTTTTTCTTTTTTTTTCTTTTTTTTTTTCGCTATAACCCCCAGAGAACGTCACAGACGGCGAGGCGTTTTCTTTTTTCTCGATTTATGCGTGTCATCCTTGCGCAGGGGCCATGCTAATCTTCTCTGTATCGTTCCAATTTTAACGGATGTCCCGAAGGACAGGCGTTTTCTTTTTTCCTTTTTTTCTCTTCCCTAAGTTCCCTTAGCTTTTTCCCTCGAGGACACTGGACAGGCGATCAGGTTGGCCTTTCCTTTTTTTTTTTTTTTTTTTTTTTGGAAATACATCGGACGGCCTTGAGATATCATCATCGTACGTACCCAAACGCCTAGCTCAGTGGGTACATCCATGAACTGTCCAAATACAGACCAGAGGTCGAGACCAGGTGATGAAACCCGACGAGTAAAACCAAATACTTCTGAATTGCCTGGGGCCAGTCAGCTCAATGATGATGATATCTCAAGGCCGTCGCCCTTTTAGGGGAAAAAAAGGAGAAAAAAAAAAAAGGAAGATATCATCATCTTGCATGCACTCGGCAGCACATACACGAGTCGGCCCTTCAGAAAACAAACAAACAAACAAACAAAAAAAAAAAAAAAAAAAAAAGAGATCATCATCTTGCATGCACTAGGCGCATACACGCGGCTACCAGCAGGCAAGCCGCACTCGATCGTATTCACATAGTAATTGACACGAGGAGGTGATATACATCAACCAAACGGACCAACTGACCAACTGTCCCCCAGAATAGATGGGACAACCAAAAAAAAAAAAAAAAAAAAAAAAAAAAAAAAAAAACTTTGCGACAGATAGGAGAAGAGACAAGACGAGAGGGAAGACCAGAATGCCTCACCTAAAGGTCGCCCACCACCAGAGCCTACTCTTCAGCTTTGGCGCCCCCCATCCGCCGACAAACAAGAGGAAGAGTAGACACAGGCAGAAGGGTGCTGGCACGCAATCCCCAAGAACAGGTTTCGGCCGGTGCCAGACCCGCCGGCCTCATCAGGGGGGAATGTCAAATTTGCTCCTCTGTATAATATTATCATCATCGAACTCACCAAACCCATAACTCATGGGAGTTAAATTGCTTTTCTAATTCTTATTCATCTGGGACCGTTTCGAACTCAGGTCTGCTGATCGAGAGATACATGCACATTGTAATTACTGAGATATGTCCACAGGTGACCGCCCCCGCCCCCGCCCCCGCCCCGGTCCCTGCCCTCCTTGCCCAAGGGGAGAGCTCACACTAGCAAAAGAGGATTAGATTTAACGCCACTTGTCCAAATTGTCCCGGAGGTGCGGAAAGAAAATCGTGACTGATCTAATCTCAGATCAGATAGGTAGTTCTGTCAAGGATTCCAACCCCAACCACCGACTTCCTTGGTAGATTTGGTATGTACCGCCTCCAACTGTGCTGGAATCATTGGTTGATCATCACTTCAGTGCATCCTGTTGCAACCAGGTTGAACTTCATGCTCCGTGCGGACTGGGATGACGTGATCCGAATAACACACACACACACACACACACACACACAGAGAGAGAGAGAGAGAGAGAGAGAGAGAGAGAGAGAATAAGCCGTTCATCTAGATCCAATCTGTGATCCGATCTGATCTTGCTCGAATCTCTCCATCAGATGTGATCTCAACAGGATCGGGTAACGATCTGACCTCAATCGAATTTGATCAGTCGGACCTGTCTGCCGATGAACATAGCAGAGTGACTGACTGACGTCCATGCGATCTCGCAATTCCGTCTACGTACAGGGTTAAGGCCACGAGCTGATTCATGGTTTTTAACTTGGTTCATGGTAATTGGACCCGGTTCATCCTCCCACGGTCGAACTCTGCCGAGCGAGCTTTCACAAGTGGTAAGTACTGGACCAGGTTCACCATTGCACGCTCCATACTTGCCGACCTGGATCGTGGTTGAATACAGCGGTCACTTGACCAGGTTCATCGCACCGTGCAACTCTTCGGAGGTAGTTCGTGCTTTCATAGACTGGTCGTCGGACCAGGTTCATCCTACGTTAGGGTCCAAATATCTTCCAACCTACATCGCGTGTGAAATCGGATGTCACTTTGCAGGATGTTAGTTTTATTATTCCTTTTTCTTGTTTTTTTTGGGTTAATTCAATGACACTCGTACACGACGTGCAGGCTTATCGATATGATGCCTAATCGACTTCCCCCCGGCGTACAATCCACGCTCGTGTTGACTGTATCAGACCAGCAAACTATATTGTATACATTCCTGATGCACGTGTGTTCTATACGGGGGAGGAGGGGTAGCACGTACCCCCACAACCTGGTCCACGTGGCGCTCCCGTGCTGGCGCAACGTTTTCTGCTTATTTCACCCAAATAGGAAAAGAGAGAAAACGAAAAACCGGTTTCTCCTGAGCTAGACGAGACCGATTGGTGCTGCAACAAAAAAAAACAAAAATAAAAAAAATAAAAAAATCTTGTTGCCCGAATGGAACGACGCAGGGTCCCTATGGCTGTATCTAGACTGGAACTGCCGTCATCATCATCGCCGTATCTAGACAGAAATTTGCCTTCATTGTCGCTGCATCTAGACTGAAACTAGGCCAAAATACAGCCATAAGGATCAGGCGTTCTATTCGCCTGAAAACGGGTGCGCTGCTCCGCACCTGGGGCCTGGTCCCAGTAGCACACAGAGGAATGGATTCGATTGTTGTATCAGGATGTGTTTTGCACGGAGATGCAGAAAAGCAGATCGATCGCAGTTTTCTGCATCTCTCCACAGACACGTCCAGATTCAGGAATTAAATCCAATCCTCTTTGCTTATGGCACCAGGCCCTCGGGGAGTAGAACGCACGGTCATTATCAATGTTCATAGACAGTTTAGTGGCTCACATACAGCTTTAATTAATTACCATGCTTTCTGTGCGGACGGCCGACGATTGCAGATTCATACAAAATTGAATGACCGGATTCAAACAGCACAAGCAACACGCGTTTACTATCACGTGCGTGTCACGGACGCCCTGCCAACGATTACGTTCTTATCTCCCATAGACCGAATCTACGACCAGATTCATTCATACTCTCCTTTGCACAGAGAGATTATGAGACGAACGAGAACACCGCACAGACATGGCGTTGACGCGCTGCTTGGATAGCAATGAATCTGGTCGTCGATGCGGTCTACGACACTGCTGCCCATACCTGGCGTTCTTCTACGACCAGATTCATTCATTCTTTCCTTTCGACAGAGAGCTTATCACACCAAGGACACTGCACAGACATGGCTTCGGCGCTGCTTCGATCGAGATTCACAGGGATGAATCCGGTCGTAGATTTGGTCTAGGACACGCAGAGACATGGCTTTTGCGCTGCAGCCGCTTCTTCCATCGAGAACAGGGATGAATCCGGTCGTAGATTTGGTCTAGGACACGCACGGACATGGCGTTGGGCAGATTATCACACCAGGAGGCTCGACGAGCAGAGCAGACGCCAAGCGTCACTGCCCACACACATGGCTCGGCGCGCTGCTTCGATCGAGAACAGGAATAAATCTGGTCGTCGATGTGGTCTAGGACACCGCACGGACAGGGCGTCGGCGCTCCTTAGCTCGTTCTCGCGGGTTGTGCGCAAAGGGCGCTCGACTCTTTCGTTGTCATTCAATCTCGCCGCAGAGCGGCAGAGGTGGCGCTCCGCCTGAGAGTCAGGAAGGTTCGAAGGCAATTGACCCCTCCTGAATTACCTTCTTCCCCCGAATTCAACGTCCCGTCATTATAGCTGAATTTGGCGCATCTTTGAGTCTAAGTACATCTACAATGACCGTCCGTTGTATTGGGGGGAAGAAGGTAGCTGCGCTAATTTCAGAACTATGAGCTGCCTTGGGCAGTGGACCCGTGATTCAAAAGCTTTCTTGGTCCTTCGGGACATCCGTTAAAATTGGAACGATACAGAGAAGATTAGCATGGCCCTGTGCTTTCAAGGATGGCACGCATAAATTGAGAAATTGTCCAAAAAAAAAAAAAAAAAAAAAAAAGCTTTCTTCTGTCGTCCAGGACGTCCGTTAAAATCGGAACGATATCTTAAAAAATAACTAAATAAATAAAAATCGAAACGATATAGAGAAGATAAGCACGTCCCCTGCGCAAGGATGACACGCATACAACCAGAGATGGTCTAATAAAAAAAGAAAAAAAAAAAAACAAAACGGGTGACACGGTGTCCCGACTTGCGGAATGGTAAGCACGTAGACCGTTACAATGGAGTGAGAGAGAATTTTCTTTCCTTGAAAAGGCATGCAATGCATGTTCACGCGGAGAACATCACACGCTGTCACGTATCTAACCGCGATAACGACCAGATTCAACAGCGTTACGGCGAATATTGCAGCAGTGAGAAGATAAGCAACGGGAAACATCACGCACTGTCAGGTATCTAACCGCGATAACGACCAGATTCAACGGGGTTACGACGAAAATTGCAGCAGTGAGAAGATGAGCAACGGGAAACATCACGCACTGTCACGTATCTAACTGCCATAAAGACCAGATTCAACGGGTTTACAGCGATAATTGCAGCAGTGTGTGCGAATGCGCAGAGAAGATAAGCAACGGGGAACAACACACTCTCAGGTATCTAACCGCAATACCGACCACATGCAACAGCGTTACAGTGATAATTGCAGCAGTGCGTGCGAATGCACATAGATTTCAGTTTATTACTATGAGCACTGGGTTGAGAATACCTCCTTGCAAGGTACACACACACACCCACACCCACACACACACACACACAAAAAAAAAAAAAAAAAAAAAACAATCCTTGTCCCGCACCACATTAGTTAAAATTGGAACGCTAGAGACTTATTAGAGAGAGAGATTAAAATAGCCCTTGGGGGTCCTTGGGGACATCCGTCACAAAAACATCAGGCAGGACCCCCTGGAGCGAGGTCCCACTTGCAACGAGGATTGGATGAAGCTCCTGAATCTGGACGTGTTTTCAGCAGAGATGCAGAAAAGCAGTTCAATCTCGATTTTCTGCACCTTTCCACGAACACGTCCAGCTTCAGGCGTTCGATCCAATCCTCTTTGCTAGTGGGACCTCGCCCCTGGACTGGGCACCACCGGCCATGATTTGGTCAGAGGGCCCACCAATTGCATCAGTGCCAACAAAGGCTAAGTAAGAGATCGAGTGCCAAAAAAAAAAAAAAAAAAGTTAAGATCGACTGTAGTATCTGTTCTAAATCTTCTGCTCAGTTTAAATAACTGGAATTGTCGCTGGGCCCTATAAAGGATTTCTTCTTAAAAAAAAAAAAAAAAAAAAAAAGAAGATTAGTATGGCCGCTGCGAAATAATGACACCCATAAATCGAGAAGCATGGCCCCTGGGGCGAGGTCCCACTTGCAAAGAGGATTGGATTGAAAGCCTGAATCTGGACTCTTCTGTGGAAAGGTGCACAAAATCGAGATTGAACTGCTTTCTGCATCTCTGCTTAAAACACGTCCACATTCAGGGCATCTATCCAATCCACTTTTAAATTGCTAGTGGGACCTCGCCCCTGAGCTTTGCAGAAGACACGCATAAATCGAGAATTTTTTGTTTGAAAAAAAATAGAAAAAAAGGATAATTCTTTGAAAATGCATGGCACTGAACATCAGTCTTTTTTTTTTTTTTTTTCAAGTAAAAGAAACTAAGTTACAAAACAGGAAAACGACTACACGGTAAAAAATTGAGTTGCACCTCGATTTGAGTTTGAAATCCTCCCCCCCCCAACCTCTCTCTCTCTCTCTCTCTCTCTCTCTCTCTCTCTCTCTCTCTCTCTCTCTCCTTATAATTGGGAGCCCTTCCCAGCAGCAGGCAAACAAAAGGAATCCCGATCAAAGGCCAATGATTCGTGCACTACCATCTTCGGAATGCAACACACCTTGATCGTGAACGTATACACGCTACACCCTGATCGTGAATGTATACAAGCTACCTTTCCGACCAGATACTGTTGTCGGACCACGGCCGCCCAGCCCGCCTCACAGCCGCAGTCCCTCAGCTCGACTCTGTTATATCCCACCCCCTGTAGCATCTTCCGCCGAACACAACGCACGCTCCTCACGACTGTACGAGACTGGAACGACGGCTTGTAGACATTCACGACAAGGGACAGCAAAGTCCCTCTAAAACTTTTCCTCGGCCCCTCAATTGGGATATATATTCATCCCGTCCATCCATCCACTAGACTCCAAACTCCGAGATTTTTTTTATTTTTTTTTTTCCCTCACACCAAGGGGAGGATTATTAATAGGAAACCATCCTGGCGTTCTACATTGGGCACTGTACCTGTTCTCGATTACTGACTAGGTGACTCTTTAGGTTTATAGTCCTTAACTCGTGTCTCTGGAGTCTCTACTTTGGCCATCGCCACACGGCACACGAAACGAAAAACGAAACGCCCGCATCTTCCGCCAGAAGATGCCCAGGTTCGTTCATTGCTATAAATTGTACCGAGTGTATTTTGCCACAGTGGTCTAATGAGCTGCATCCGTATTCACACTCTCTAATCCTCCTCAATTTGCGCCTGCGACCCCTAACGAGTACCGTCGGGCTGAATCTGGACTCTTCCCCCCCCCAAATCGACTCTTCTCCCCCACCTTTTTTTTTTTTTTTTTTTTTTTTTTTTTTTTTTTTTTTTTGACTTTTTTAAGTAGTGACACTCTCTAATCCTCCTCCACTTGCGCCTGCGATTCCTGATGAGTGAAGTCTGGCGACTTGACGAAACGACGCTACGTAAGGTCGCGCCAAAAAAAAAAAAAAAAAGGCTAATTGCCCAACCAATTCAAATACCTGTCGAATCTGGACAGGACGGCCTTTCAGGCCTTTTTTTATTGTCATTATAGTATTATTATTATATTATTATATTATTATATTATTATGGGGAACCCCGTAGCAGACACATCCGTGCTCAAGCCTGAGGCCTCCAACGAGGAGGGAACATGCGGGAGCGGCACCCAAGAGGAGGTGCGATACGTGCGACAGCAGGTGGGCGACACCGGCTAAGTGGGGACCATTACTGATTCGACGGCTGTTGTTGTTCGCAAATTTGCAATTTTTTTAAATTTTATTTTGTCAAATTCGCAATAAATTTTAACAATAGGCATAGGCTTTGCCCTTCACGTATTCTGTTCATCTTAACGAGGACTCGATCGCGCTATCTGCGGCTAGGTCCCAACCAACTCACACATTCTCCTTTACTTAATTGTACTCATCTACCGTCTTCCCCCGAACATGACGCACCCTAAAAATGAATGTATACAAGCTATATTTCCGGCCAGATACAGCCAAAATAAGGGTGCGTTGTGTTCGGGGGAAGACGGGTACTTCCTGGACTCGATCCCGCGATCTGGGGCTAGAACCCACTATCCCGCATTCTCGATTTCTGACCGTAGATTATGAAGATCAAGGGGCAGAAATGAGAACCGTTCCAAGCCACAGTCCTCGTCATTGTAGCTAAGTTGTTTGTGTACTTGGTGCAGTTTTCCGTCTAGATACGGCACGAATGACCGGGTGCTCTATTCGGGCGAATGACGGTAGTGGGACTTGGTCCCCTTCCACGGTTCCCCCCCCCTTAGTACCCAGATTGCAAAGGCAGAAAACGACAAAACAATGGGACATCCGTTAAAATCGGAACTATACAGAGAATGAAGATCAATACCTTTCTCGGCCTTTTGGCTAAGTTCAAGTGTAGTATCTCTTCTGATCAGTTTAATATCTGATCCGTGACCCATCGGGTGACATAAAAAAAAAAAAAAGATCGAGCAATGCCGCCCCCCTTCCTCCCACCCCCCACCAAAAATAATAAATAAATAAATAAAAAGATAAAAATACAAATAAATAAATTCATTTTCACCCCAGGTAAATTCGAAGTGAATCAGATTCACTCGTCTGAGTTGATTGCGGGGATCATTAGGATTCGACCGCAGTGGCAAAATACACTCCTTACAATTTAATAATCTATAGCAAAGGGATGAACGAACCTGGGCATCTTCTGGCGGAAGATGCACGAGTTTCGTTTTTCGACAGCGCAAAGGTGTCCGACGGAGTCTTCCGACCTTGAGAACTTGAGATATCATTTTTTTTTAATTTTTTTTTTTGAGATATCATCTTTGAGCTCACGGGCCCACTGAAGGTAATTCAGAATTTCAAGAGTTATTCTTGCTCCACTGAGCCCATCCGGAGCCCGACTGCGGTCTGTAGTTTAACAGGTTACAAATCACGAGGGAGTGTACCAACTCAGCTAGGGTAACTTCTTCCCCTGAATAGTACTACGTACGGTGATTATATTAACTGCATTTAGACTAAATGATACCTCAAATACATCTTCCCCTGAATAGTAGAACGTACGGTGATTATATTAACTGTATTTAGACTGAATGATACCTCAAATACAGCTGTAATGAGGGTCCGTTGTATTCGGGGGAAGGCGGTACGACAATCGGTGATAAAATGCGTCTAGAATTAATTCGGCCCAAACCAATAATATGAATAACAGTTCGTACTACATGGTCTGCGAGTGCACAATGCCCGCAAAATGGACTAGGTCCGCAGCTCATGGAAGGGGGCGAGGGGAAGGGGGGCGGGGGGCGGGGGGAACAAAAAAACTTACCCTGTCTCAGCTGCTACACCCATGAACTGCTGAAGTACAGCGGTCAGAGGAGGAGAACAAGTGCAAAAACTTGGCGCTAAAATTACCGTCACCACGACCCTCATTAGTGGATATGCCCCCCTATCAGACCGAGGCGAAAACTTAGTAGTGCAAAAACTTAGCGCTAAAATAACCGTCACCACGACCCTCATTAGTGGATATGCCCTCCGTCACCACAGGGATATGCCCCCCTATCAGACCGAAACCATCCACCGACGATCTTCACAAGCAGCAGATCAGCATCGCTGCCATCGCCCAATCACGACCAGTGATTAGAAAACTTCTCAGATGTGGACGATCTGCATTGTGTAGATCGTCCACATCTGAGAAGTTTTCCAATCACTGGTCGTGATAGGGCAAACTTGCCGCAAGGACCGAGGCCTTGGTTTAAAATAAAGATGGAGTACAAAAGCCTGGGTTCAGTTGGTACACCCATGCACTGCTGAAGTACAGACCTGAGTTCGATATATTCCACCACTTAAAACTCGCCGGCCTTTTATATATATCGTATATATATATATATATCGTCACAATATATATATATATATATCGTCACAAACAGAACTGCCCGGTATATTGTCACACTGTAAATCAGAGCGCGAAGGGGAACAAAAACAACACAAGGAAAGGAAAAGAAGAAAGGAAGGAAAGCCCCAACTGTTCATCACCTCTTACGTACAAGGCCATCCACGTGGATGACAGGTTGCGCGCTGGCTGCCCCCATCCCCGTGTGTCACAAGGACCCACTTGCACGCAGCCAACTGGGGGCCAGCTTGCGAGTGTCTTAAGAGAGAGGGGAATAAATATATATATATCGTCAAATAGAACTGCCTACGGTAAACCGTAGGCAGAGAGGGAGAAGAGGACAACAAACGAGGGGCTGTGACAAACTGTTTCGTCGGAGTTTCACCGACTCATCAGGAGGCTGAACCCAAATATATATCGTCATATATAAATATATATATCCCTCTCTGCCTACGGTTTACCGGGCAGTTCTATTTGACGATATATATACATATATATATATTGTCACATTGTGAATCAGAGCGCAAAAAAGGGAAAAGAAAAAAGGAAAAGGAAAAAAGGGGAGGGGGAAGAGGTAAGGAAAGCTCTTGCCAGAGGGCTACTTTACCGAGCGGGCACTTTTGCCAGAGGGCTACTTTACCGAAGGGACACTATCCCGAAGGGGTACTTTCGCGAAGCGGGCCTTCCGAAGAAGTACG
>BFEA01000114.1:198410-215714 GCA_003427395.1 Chara braunii | reverse complement strand
AATGACAAATTATTACTTAAAACAAATTTACAACTTAAATTATTTAATAAAAAAAAATTTTCAATATTGATTAATTTCAATTTGGTCAACTGGATTTACACAAAATTTTCCCATCACCGGTCAGATAGAAAGACTTGTATCCGTCCGGCTACGCACCGCCCTTCCCTAACTTAGGGTTAGGGTTTACCCTAATTAGGGTTTCCCCCAAATACGGTTTTGGGGTTTTGCGCGCGACCGCACGCCACCACGTCCGACTTCTCGAGGCAGAAAATTTTCCGTCGGTTTTTTTCAACGGATCACTTTTGCCGACTTCTGTTTCCCTTTTATTTTTATAAAAATATAAAGAAAATCACTAATTTCTTTTAATTTTCCCCTCTTTTCCTGTCTGTTGGCGGTCACCACTCGTCCTAACGGAGTCCGTTTTCCCCGACTAAGGTCTCAAAATGTTAGGAAAAATACAAGGACCAACTTTGGTCCGGGCGGGGTTCAGAGTCAGGGACGAAGTAAGGAGAGCTGAGACAAGTGGGGAGATAGACAGGGCAACGATTTTGGACGGGACTTCTGAGGAGGTCTAGATGCCTAGCAGCGAGATAGAGCACCCGGTGGCGTTGAGGCAGTTCGCATACAGAGAGCCCGAATTTATAGGCGAAGACTGGGTAGAGTTCACGTTACCAGGTAAATTAACTCTGGTACCCAACAGAGGGGACACAGACGGGACCTGGAGGTCGATATTATTGAGGCCAGGGGTTTGGCTGTTGGTAGTGTCTCGTACTGGATTCGACCGAGATAGTAGAGGGAGGGTCATTCCGGCTTCGGTGGAGTTGTCAGTGAACGGCTTCCTTTACTATATGGCTACGGTACTCGCAGACGTTGTACGAAGAGCGGTAGAGCAGGGCCGACGTGACCAGCACCTAGGGATAATACCGAGTCTCGACCGCCATACGTGGGAGGACGAGGCACCAGCGGCGGAAGTGTTGCGCGAGGAGGTTGAGAGACACGAGGAACGACAGTGTCAGGTGGATAGAGGATTTAGATCCATACGAGTCTCTCTCCGCTCGCTAAGGAGGAATTTCTGCCACATTCGGAAGAAGCGATAAGTCTTTCCATCCCCTTGTTTGTCTTAGAGGCATTCCTAGGAGGACTTGACAGGCTAATTCAGGTACATTTAGCTTTTCGAGAGATTCAGACCCTCTTACAGTCCAGTGACGAGCACCACGCTTATTACGCTTTGTGGAAGGAGGGGCCTAGGTTTGGGAACGAAGGCTTGAAATTAGTGGAGCTAATTAGGGCCGCCTCACCGCGAGACTCTTGGCGAGGGTCTGCTCAGGACCAACCTGTTGCGTTTCGGTCCACGTTTGACAGGGTCATACGGGATCCGCCAAACCATTTGGTTGGGTTGGCAGAGCTGTTTGACAAACAAGGGTTCGATCCTTCTGTTAGGGAAAGGTCCCTTGTAGGTTTCCTTAAGTTAAGGGCTTACTACCAAGGTACCAGGGCTTTCGAGGACGAGGGACAACCACCAGAAGACGATTGGGTTGAAGAAGAGTTGTTTGCCGACGAGGAGGGGATGTGGGAGGCACAGTGGCCGAGGTTAGGGGCCTAGAGTGGCCGCAGTAAGAACTGCCTATGGGGAGGAATCCACAAACGGGTAACGATAGGGAATTAGGCAATAAAGAATGTCAGGTTACTGCCCTAGGATTACAGCAGCCCTGGACGCCTTAGTTCCAATTACTAGTGGGGGGGCATTCCCTTACAAAATAGAAAGCTGTAGATCTCTGGAAGAACGCCACGCCCCTAGGAAAACCTATGTTCTCGTGGTAAAACACCTTGACACAGGGGAGTATGACATCCGACCCTACATACCTCTATTGAGAGAGAGGGGGATTGATCGACAGTCCCTTAGAAACTGGATTAAAGACATAGTCAGACAGGAAAAGGAGGAGCTAGAAAAGAGAGGGGAGGAAGTGATTAGTAACTCGTCACCAATCCTATTTTATGGGGTTCCAGAACCTTGTCTACCGGAAAGTTTTACTGATGGTAGGGATTGGGAACCTTTAATTAACATGGTACTCAGAGCACGGAGTTGGAGCCAGCAGGATGGAGAGAGAAAAGGGTGACCGGGCACAAAAGGAAGAATGGCTGAGTATGTAACTGACAGGATTACAATAAATCTAAGAGAGCTGCAGTTCCTTCTGAGATCGTCAGGTATGAAGGTTTAAAGAGTCAAGAGTGGGAAATGGATGGTACGTATGTCCTCATCTACTACTTCACTGACTTTCATGAGTATAATGTTGGAATATACGTACCACACCATAGATTTATAGAAGACGAAAAAGGTCCGTGTTGGCAAAGAGCATCGAACCTAGTACATGACGAAAAAAGAAGACTTCAACAAAAAAAGAAGAATTTATCTTGGAGTACTTACGTTAGGCCCTTCATTGGAATACCATCACCACCTGTCGAATGACTCATGTTCTCTGAAAACAATTGGTCGGCAGTGATAAACCTCGCATGGAAGGTTAAGAGGGCGCAACAGGAATACTACCAGCTACAGGAGTGACTGCTGAATCATTGATGTACAAATAGCCAAAGACGGAGTTCGTGGGTCAGACAACGATAATGTAGTTCAAAAGATACTAGGTAGAGATCGCGATAGGAAAATGTCAGCTGATCTACTCCGACTTCTACGGTCATGGACTCACGAGGACCTATGCATAATGGGAACGTCAATCTGTAGAAGGGTAACATGTCCAAGAACTCAGAGAGTGGAGATCAGGAGAGGAGCCACTTGCCTAAATGACCAAGAAGGGGAATTGTACTTTGACATATGACTTTTCGGAGTGGAAGGCGAGCATGAGATAAGAGACGACAGAGGCCGGTTGATGGGGGTCTTGAGGGTAGTGAAGAATTAGATTGTAAATAAAGACTTCAATCCTTAGTGAAACTTTTGAAGATTGAAAAGAAAGCAAGCAGAAATGCCAGGGGCGGTGACAGATGAAGAAAAAGTGAATAGGGTATCCTTCGCGGGGACTATAACTTCGATTATTCGGATCCGAACCACTAGAGCATTAGATACACTAGGTTGCCGACGATTGGCACAAGAAGCTATAGAGCGCGAAAGACCAAGGACATTGTCACAAGTTAGCACAGAGCGTCGCATAGCCTACAGTGTGATGATCTAGACCGAGGGATGGACGAAGTGCGAGATAGAGAAGGACGAGCCAATTCGCGAAGCACAAACCCGCGTGTAAGAGGAAGACATGCAAAAATTGATGTCATCCTAGAAGTATACTTAGACCCAATTGAGAGGAAGGTGGAAGACTTGCTAGCGAAATACCAAGAGTGGTGTGGCTCTACGGACGAAGCCGATCTAGATAGACTGGAAAGAAGCGTGAAACGTCTAGTCGCAATCTATAGAGAGGAAAGGGAGAACATTATAGGATGGCGAAATGATCTCATTGCTAGACTCATAAAGCAAGACCAAGAAGAACCTAACAAACAAAGGGATGACTAATGCCGAACCTAGAAGGCAAAAGTTTAGTCTTTCGGGCAGAGCAGAACGAGAAGGGTCCTTAGTACGAGTCCTAGTGCAAGCAGTACATAATGAGCAACTAAGCCAAGAAGAGGAAACCGAGTGCACCACAAAAGCAGTGATAGAAGCAATGAAGTGTGTCGTCTGAAAAGCTGCGGGAGAACTCTTTCTAGTAAGAATACAAGTCCGCACTGTCAACTTTAGTGGACAAACAATTCCACGCACCTAGAGAGAGACGATAGTTACATCCATAGAAAAGTTGAGAGAGGACGCTCGAGCTCTAGGAGAGTTCTCGAACGTAGTAGTCGATGGGATATCTTTAAATACGTTGGAGGCAAACTCACGCTACCTGCAAACCGCTTTAGCTACCGCCTTAGTCGTGAAAGCTGAAGGAAAACACGAGGACTTCAACACACTGCAAGAGTTACTAGAAGAATCGACGGAAAAGGTTCAAGTCGCCTTTGATCAACTTCTGAAAGAGTGAGAAAAAAATATGGATGCAGAAGGAGTTTATCTATCTTCGATAGGCGGCGAAGTCAAAACACAGGAATCAAGGACGAGTACCCTAGTTAGAAAAATGACAACGGATGTGACAAAGGACGCCGAAAAATTGAGGAAGGCCCTAAAACAGTTAGAAACTACAGCCACAGAACTCGAGGAACGCACTTCCAAGAGCGAAGGGTGGAGGAAAGACGTTATAAACAAGAATAGCGTAGCCCGATTCTCGGATCCCGGTACAAGGGAACCATATAGGGAAACCACGAACCAACCTTACAGAATGGCATATGCATCTGGCTCTTACGTATCCCCCTTCCTAGGAGCCCAGACATTCCAATTACCGGCCCTGTCTGGAATCCAAACGATCTTCACAGGGAAGAACGTTTCAGAATTCTTAGATGATTGGAAAATACTGGGAATGAGGGCGGAATGGAGCGATCAAGAAATGATTATAAACCTCCTCCACCATACAACTCCAAAGATAGATCAGGAAGTGAGAGAAGTCATTCCGGACAGCTGGCATTGGCTAACGTTTAGAGAAAGGGTTACCAAAATCTTCGCATCTGATGAGACCTCCTATTCGATAGAAGATCTCAAAGACATGAAAATACAGGAGGACAAGAGTTTGGTGGCATTCGCAAGAAGGTACGAGAAGGCTTCAAATCCTCTGGTAGAAAGGGGATTTATGGGCGAAATAGAAAGATGCGGAATATTCCTAGGATTTCTATTTCAGAAAAAACGAGAGAAAATTATGAGGGATCTTCTCTCTAAGGTGACGTTTAGTCAAGTCAAAGTCTTAGCCCATGACACTGAAGGCCAAAGTGCGAAGGCACATCTCGCGAGGGTCCTCGATAACCTAGGGAAAGGAATAACTGCCGAAAAAGGGGGAGGAAAATCGCAATTTGAGGACAGGAGATCCAAAGTTGAGAGAAGGGACACCTACGCGAGTTCACTTAGAAGAGAAGACTTAGCCAAAAGCGAGGGCGAATGAAGGAAAGAGAACAGGAGCGACTGGAAAAGAAACGATCAGGAATGGGGAACATCCAAATGGTCTAATACAAAGGATAACAGGTGGAGGCCAAAAGATGAGATAGAGGCTAAAAGGCCAGACAAACGAGAAGAGGAACTAGTAAAACAAATAGAAGTCATCAAAGCAATAGTAGAAAGACTGCAAAGTAGTAGTCAAAGGAAGGAAGAACCCTCTGTTCGACCTCCACGCGAGAAAACTGACCCTAACCCAAAACGAACATGCAATGATAAAGCTTGTATGTACTGTGGAGACGAAGACCACCGCAAAAGAGATTGCCAAGCGATGTTAGACGCATTAAAAGAAGAGATCATTGAACTTGACGATCGAAAGTACGTCATGTGGGCTAATGAAGGCAAACCGGTACCCTTCCTACCCTCGATGAAAATTAATGTGGACAGGGGGAATGGAGGAGATGGCAAGAGGAACGTGTCGCGCGGCAAAAGGGCGGTCCTAGAGCGCGGCCTGCAAGGAGAAGGAAAGAGAGAGAGAGAGAGAGAGAGAGAGAGAGAGAGAGAGGGACGGTTGTGGCAAAGAGAGGGGGGGGGGCTGAGGAGTTCCCTTTTATAGGGAGCACGGGGTAGAGGACGCACGCGGGAGGGCTCGCATAAGCAGACGCGCGCACGTGCGCTGAGCTCACTCAGAGACTTCAGGGAGCCACTTCGGCAAGAGGAACACTTGAGATCAATGAACGTCGCGACGGTCGTCCTGGGCTCGCGCACGCACTGGAGCGGCAGCGACCGAAGTCGCCTTCAACGAGATCCGGAGGCTAGCTGAGGCGAAGAGGGATAGAGAGTGAGAGAGAGAGAGCGAGAGGAGAGAGCGAGGGACGAGAGCGTTCAGCGGTGAGCAAACAAGAGTATTCAGTGCAAGGGCTCGTCCGACAGCAGGGGCTGGTCGCAGGAATGGGTCATCCCGCATGAGCACACCGGACTCGGGATGGGAGCGCACGTCGATGTGGGAGGGTTCGGCCTGGCACACGGTGCCGTTTGGATTCTTTATGAACGGCTGACCCGTTTTTCTTGTTTTGCGGTTCCGTGAGGTTTGGTTCCGAGCTTGTGCGCGCAGGATCCTGGGCGCATTCTCAGGTCTCGCTAAGTATTCTCTGGCTCAGTAAGGTTTGATCGCTGGCTCGCTTTAGCTGGCTTCCATGTGCACCCTCTGAGTACCCCCTGGTCCAGGAGAGTTGATGGCGAGCCCGCTCTCGCGCTTTCTCTGATATTCTTAGGTTCGGAAAAGTTTGATAGCGAGCACGCCCTTGCAGTTCACTTCTCTGGTATTCTCAGTTCAGTAAAGTTTGATAGCGAACTCGCTCTCGCAGTTTGCTTTGTTGCGTTCTCTGGTATTCTCAGTTCGGGAAAGTTCGATAGCGAGCCCGCTTTAGCAGTTTGCTTTGTTGCTTTCTCTGGTATTTTCAGTTCGGGAAAGTTCGATAGCGAGCTCGCTCTCGTAGTTTGCTTTGTTGCTTTCTCTGGTGTTCTCAGTTCGGGAAAGTTCAATAGCGAGTTCGCTCTCGAAGTTTGCTTTGGGCGTTCTTGGGTGTTCTCGGTTCAGGAAAGTCTAATAGCGAGCTTGCTCTTGCAGTTTGCTTCGGCGCATTCTCTGGTATTCTCAGCTAAGTAAAGTTTGATAGTGAGCTCGCTCTCGCAGTTTGCTTTCTTGCTTTCTCTAATATTCTCAGTTCGGGAAAGTTCGATAGCGAGCTCGCTCTCGCAGTTTGCTTTGGCGCGTTCTCTGGTATTCCGGGTTCAGAAAAGTTTGACGGCGAGCTTGCTCTCGCAGTTTGCTTTGGCGCATTCTCTGGTATTCTTTGTTTCAGAAAAGTCGGATAGCGAGCTCGCTCTCGCAATTCTCTTTGGGCATTCTCCGGTGTTCTCGGACCCGATGAAGTTCGATTGCGAGCTCGTTTCTCGCTGGCTCCTGTGCCTATCAGCATCCTCCGTTCGATTGTGAGCTCGTTCTGGCGGGCCTCTCTGAGTAGTCAGCAGTTCTTCGAAAGTTTTATTGAGAGCTCGATCTCTCAGACCCTTTCTCGCCGTCTCTGGTCGCACTAAGCATTTCCTGGTTCAGGGTGGGCTTTTCTGCGCTTTTTTCGAGTGTACCCCTTACCCGCGAGGATTGACTGTGAGGTCGCCATCCGGTTTTCTTTGCGAACGCTCAGGCTTCTCTGAGTACTCTCCAGTCCCAATTGCGAGCTGTTTAGTCGCGAGCCTGCACTCTTGGGCGTTCTTGCTAAAGTACTATCTGGGTAGCTCGCTCTGTCGAGCTCCGCGGGCGAGCCGGGTCAACTAATCGAGAGCTTGCTCGCTCGCCCCCGTCGTACTTTCCACAGGGTACGAGTCCGCGCCAGTGACTTCGGTACATGTTCCATCTCGCCTTTTTCGATGATTGAGGACTGGCCAGTTCGACACTTGTGGGATCAAGAATCCCCGCTATTACGAGCCATGAAGTTCCGTGGGCCTCCAAGGGGATGAGCCGCCAGCCCCGGGGCGCTTGTCCCCCGAGTTTTTTTTGGTACCTTGCGCGAGATACTGGGTTCTTGCATCCCAAGTCTCGGACCGGTAGCTAGACCCCGACGCCCCCCCTGGCGTCACAGTCGCAGGTCCCCAAAGGACGGTGTCAGCAGGCCATAGCAACCGTCGTTTCGGGGCCCGAAAGGAACTGACTTGACTGAGCGCTCTCCCCCAAGCCTAATCAACCGACCCCAAAACCCCTTCCGGGATTAATCGGTTCCTTGCTCGGAGCGGGGTCCGGACAGCAGGCGAACAAGAAGCCCTGTGAGGAAGGGACGGGAAAGATCAGTCGGGGGAGTCGTGCCCCGACAAAGTGGCGCCGTTGCCGGGGATGAGCGTTTCTCCCGCGGCCACGGTCGGCTCATGAAATTCGGTGTTAGAGGGAGGACCGGCGTGACAGGCAGCGGTGGGGAGAATTGGGGGTATTTTGCGATTTTTCGACGACGAGTCCTCCGTCACGCGGCTTCAAGACGATCTTCCTCGGCATATCTGATTTCTGCTTTTTCTACGCAGTGATCACGGTTCTTCTCAAGCGGCATCGGCAAAGGTTTTATTAGGGGCTTGTCGTTGGGTTTTGGGTGCGGGGGACTTGGGGTGTTGGGCTTGTCCCCTTGGCTTTTTGCAGGTCCGCCCCGGCCCGCTTGCGATCTCGGCTCCCTCTCCCGGGCCTTCGAACGGCAAACAGGTCAATTCTTTTTTTTTGTGTGCTTGATTTTCGCGAGTGTTTATTTCTAAAAAATTAAAAACTAAGGGGGTGCACAATTTGCTTGAGGGGGCTGAATGAGGGTGAAGAACAACGAAAGGGCGGGAAGAAGAACAGTCCGGGAAAATAGTGTGAGGGGGTCTGCTCGAGGGGGAGAGAGAGAGCAGGAGAGGGGGAGAGAGGAGAGAGGGGTCCGAGAGGGTCCGGGGGCGCTGTCTATTTGGGACCCAAGAGGGTCGCCAAATATTCTTGATCCGCACGGGTTGTGGAGGGCACCTACTCAAAGTCCCGCACGAGAGAGGGTGTCTAGAGAGGGGTTAGGGGCTTCGGTTCTCGACCCGCGAGGGCTGGCGACGGTACCAACTCCCGCAAGGGAGCGGGACTCTCAAACGGGACCGGTTCGGGACTTGGGGGAGAGGAGAGTAGTGTTGTACCGGGGCGAGGGAGAGAGAGACACACACCTACATTTGCTAGCGAGGGGGTTAGAGAAGAAGGGGGTACTTGGGGGCCCTTGGACGAGGGATCGGAGGCCGAATCTTGGGTGGACCAGTGTCTAGCCGATTTCTCGGACTTGAACTTGGGGGACTACTGGGATTATGACAACGAATATTGAAGACGCAAGGTACGTATGCTTGTCAACTCGACCTGAGAGACTCTTCCTAAGGCTCCGCTTTTCCCACCCCACTTTTTATGTTTTCCCGATTTGAAACTCCAGTGATTCCAAGAGAGAAAAGAGGCAGCGGGAGGTGGAAAAGGAAGAAGGGAACGAAGTGCGAAGAGTTCGCGATGAGAAGAATGGGGGGGAAGTAGATAGGCTAGTGATTTCTGATAAATAGGTGGATCTTGTCCTGAGACCCAGGTAAATTCCACGCTTGAGGTGGACCGAGTAGAGGCGTGGTACCGGATAGGCTAACTTAGGACTAGAGGTCGGTTCAGTGGGGGACATAGGATCCAGGTGTGTGACTTCGGTCCGACTCCGGGGAGGGGGTTGCCATCCTTCCTCGGGGATAACCTGTGTCCGCAGCTAGTCTCTAGGCCGGGAGTGGGGGGGAGTCTCTCAGCAGGGGAGGACAGGAAGGTAGCCGAGTGAGACGACGTTCCTTCTCTGGTCCATTTGATCCTTCTGAGCTCACAGGCTTCTTCTCCTTGCGGGATAGAGGTGGTCTCTCGAGTGGCCAAAAGGAAATAGGGACTTAGGGAATCTTCCTTTGATTATATTGCATGAGCTTAGAAGCCGTTCCGGAGTGGATTAGCTTGTGTATGTACAGAAGTGTTGACGTGTGGTGTTACTCTTTTCGGCTATGGACGGGTGACTTTGATGTGGGTGTCTATGTAGAGGAGGGACAAGATCAAGGAGAGGACTTCCTTCGTGGGTGGGAAGATGCGATAGGCCACTCCCGCGGTTCGCGGGAGGAATTGAGGGGTTATGGGTACAAGTATTTTTACTCTCTAGGATACCGAACCTACCCCAGAGGTGGTCGCCTGGCACCGGTAATTCCGGATGCTTATCTCGATGGGTCGGATGAATGGAAAGTGCTAGTAGGTATTGTGGAAAGAGTGGTGAGAGCGGCGAATCCATGAGCTTGAGGCCTTTGGAGTTTGAACCTGCAGGAATTAGTGTAGGTGATCGAGGCGGGGTAGACGTGTGGTGCTATACCTTCTACTGGTGGACCGGCCACTTCGACATAGCCTTGTACGTAGAAGAGGGTGTTGATAGAGAGGCATGATATTTGGATAGCTGGGAGGAAGCGGTCGGTCACACACAACTCGAGAGACAACTGCTGGGGGCTTACGAGATTAACTACTTTTACTCGTTGGGGTGTAGGACGTATTCACGAGGGGATATGTCCGTCCCTACTATTCTGGAAGCCTTCCTAGACGGATATGATGGGTGGAGAGCACTAGTTCAAATCATAGAGGAGATAGTCCAAGGGGATGGTTCGGATTATAGAGGGTACTGAAGAAGAAGGGGTTATAATAGAGAAAGCAGATCTAAGCAAAGATAGGGAGTGTTTTAGCGTCCCTTTAGACCATCGCACCGAGAGGTATCTAGCCGGCCGCGAGAGGGGGTTAGAGCTACAACGAGGGTTTTTTCTTTGGGCTCGTTTCGCGGTAGGAACCTGGGAAGGGGATAGGTGGTTCCGAAATAGGCCCCAGAACGGGAAAAGACCCAGGCGGACGGTGATCCATGCGGAAGGAACTGTCTATTTGAGTAAGGAGGCCTGGGTCGATTATGTCACTCACTTGGTCCTGGGTTGGTACCGTGCGGATCATTGGGAGGCACGAGCGGGTCCGATTTTGAGGTAGATTTTTGAGGCGGAGCCCCTTAGACACTGCCCACCCGTTGAGGTGAGGGTGACCTGCGCACGAGACGAGGAGTACCCCCGCGCCACAGGGTGCATCAGAGCTATATTCCCGTCGTTCGTTTTTCGAAGGGTGAGCGGGAAGGAAGAGCGGTACTAGAGGGTTGTGCGGTCCATAGTGCGAGAGAGGGGGTGGCAGCTCTCCGTTAGGTCGCTCCATTGGTACTACACCTATTGCGTGTATAACCCTGTACCCTACGAGTTCAAGGCCTGTAGGATTCGCGCGGGGATCTTTAGGGAATCGACTCGGGATCGCGAAGGCGGGCGAGATTATGGTTAGCAGAGGGTCTTCGGAGTGCCTCAGCGAGTGTTTTAAATGAATGGTGTTCCACGATAGGGAACTGGGACGGTTTGTCGAGTCCCCCTTGGAAGGCAGTGAGACTCTTAGATTAATCCCTTACAATAGAAAGGTTCCCGATTGGGAAAGGATAGAAGGAGGTAAGGCCACTGTGAGCGGGGAGTTCGTGTGGGTAGAGTCCGAGGAAGTTGTGGGCCGAGGGGTTGAGAGGTGTCTCAAGGTGACCGCGGTTATCTTCGTGGCCCCCGAGGCTTGGGCGAAGGTCATAGTGCCTGGTCCTGGGACAAGGGGGTGGGCTGGATAAATTGTTGAAGGAAGCAAGGGAAATAAGAGGGGAATGGGTAAGTAGGGTCCAGAGAGAAATTTGCTTTTACGGCTATCGAGAGGGAGAGGTTCGCTGGAGAAAAAGAGCTTCCAAGGGCGTGCTATCCGTTAACTGTGAGGGTGCGATCTTTCCTGATTCAAGGGACTGATGAAGGAAAGATAGTGAAGCTTCTAGAAAGGGGGAGGAGTCTGGGATTATCCTTCGGGGCTCTGTGGATGCTGTACACACACTGCATCGATCGGGGTGTCCCTCCACGCAGGAAGCTTTGGAGCATTTTTAGGAGATTGGGGTCTCTGGAAAAACCCTTCACTCTCTCTCCAGAGAGATACCATCAGTGGGTTTTCAAAATGACATAGGTAGATGGTGAGATTCGTGCTCAATGAGAACGGAGCGGTAGAGTCGATAGAAGCTAGTGAAGCGGGTAAACTCTTGATCCCGGGAGACCCTCAAGTAACCCCTTACTGGATGAGCGTGGAGAAAGGGGGAGTGATCAGAGAAGGGGCCTACGTGTGGGTTCGAGCTCGAAGGCTCACTCGGAAGGAAGGTGTGGAAAGAGGAGGGTCACCCGACCTCGGTCGCTTCCTGGAGATTCGGGCTACAATTTTTCTCAACGAAGAGGTGTGGACCGAAGTTTGGAAGGGTTTGGTAACCGGGCAACTAACGCATTTTGAGTACCGGGAATCCGCAAGGCTGTTGGCAAACAACCTAGTGTTAGGTGACTACGAAGAGGGAACGTTCGAGTCGTGGTTACTAGTGTCCTTCGTCGAGCCTGGACAGGTCTCTCGCGCATCTGGGGTCCTCCACGCTAACCTGCCCCAGTTCGTGGTCAATTCGTTCCTAAGAGACCCCGAGGAGAGAGTAGTAGCAGTGCTTAGAGCGGCTCGAGAATCCGGGGTGCGGGCTAGGGGTTTGTTCTGGCTTTATACTCGGTGCGTGGACACGGAGGTTCCCCCAATGAGTGAGTTGTCCGCCATATTCGGGAGGTTGAGAGAGTTTGAGGGACTTCGATCCCTCGTCGCAGACGTTCCGTACGCCCGCCTCTTCGGAGAAGACCAAGTGGCTAACCGGCAGGGTTTCGAGGGCCGATGATAAGGGGGATCCCGAGAACTTTCTGGGTGTCCATAGAGCCCGTAGAGGATACCGGGGAGGTTGTCAGTGTCACTCTACCTAAGGCCATATTGACTGAGCCAACTAGGACTCTCCTGCGAGAAGAAAGGGCAAATCCGGCGCGGTAAGGCTTTCACATGATTTGCGGTAAGTCGCGAGGGGAGGGTCGTAGTTGGAGAAGCCCGAATATTCCTTTCAAAGGAGGGCCTTGTAGAGATAGCGCGTAGCTTACGGATTGGGCAGGACCCTCTCTGGGACGCTCGAGCCGTGAGAGGCCGGCTATGAGAGTTAGTAGAGGGGTTGAGGCCTCACGAAGGGTGCGACGAGGAATATCTAGTGATCTAAGGGGGTTGGGAAGAAATACCGCGGTTCATCTCCAATGAGCCGGTGGAGGTCCCCCGTTTCATTTTTGAGCAGGTCTACCCCTCCAAGGTTGTTAAGAGGGCGGCAAAAAGAAGGATTTTCATCCTAAGCCAGTTCCGGTTCACGGGATCGGACCTCCATACCTTGTTAACTTGGTGTTTTCGGGATCCCTATAGAGACGATTGGTCGACTCTAGAGGACCTGGGTTACGCCTTTGAAAGGTGGGGTCGACACGCAAGGGAGTCTAAGATATCGTGAAGATACTTGGGTAAGATCTGCGAGGGGGAACTAGCGGGGTTGGACCCCTCAGATTTAATTCGGATAACAATTGCATGTCGTCGACGGAAGTTAGGGGATGAGCGAGCCGGACCTTGAGGAGCTTGTGGGGTTGGAGAGAGTAAGAGAAGAAGTTCACGGGATCCTCGCTCTGTGCTGGGAGGAAGAAAGGAGGGCTAGGCCTGGGTCCTTAGCCAGGATCAAGCTACTTGAGACAGCGGCAATTGCTATCCTAGACGAAGTAACGATAGATCTTCTCACGGGGTGAGGGGATGAGAGCTTCGTTCGTCTCCAACAGGACCCGTTGGGAATTAGACACCTACGAGGACGGTAGCGAAGTTAGGGTCGAGGGAAGTGCGGAGCTTTACCCGGAATTGGGAGAGGACCGAGTGGTCTGCGCCGAAACCGAATTTCTAGTGGAAGTCCGACGACTGGCCCTGTGGAAAAGGAGAAGCTGGACCATGCTAGCTAGTTTTTCGGTCCACATTAGGGACGCGGGTGGAGTGAGGTCCTCAAGAGCTTGGAGAGAACCTTTGCTGGAAGTAGAGAGAAGATTCGAGGAAGACTCTAGGTATTTAGGAACACCGCTGGTGTCTAGGACGCACCTTGTGGAAACCCGATCTTGGGATAGAACGGGGGAGTACGAAGAGGCTTTGCGCCAAACTCTGCGAGAGGACGAAGAGGCCGATCGTGCTAGGTGCGAGGACTCTTTGGTCGAGGCCGCCGCGAGATTGGCCGGCGTAAGGTGAAGGCTCTATGATTAGATACGACCGAGGGGACCCTTATGGTACCTTGGATAGGGGTTGGAAGACGGGAGAGAGATATGGAGTAACTCTCCCTAAGGTTAGAGGGGAAGGAGTGGTATCTACCGAGTTCTTCAAAATCTACGGGCAAGAGATGGTGGTCAGGTTCTCAGTGGCGTCTGAGGGAGGCAAGTGCACTAGGAAAGCGTACATTTTTTTGTCCCCTGACGACCGATTAATCTTTACAACTGAATTAGCAAAAGGAAAGGACCCCCTAGGCATCGTCCGCACAACCCTGGACCGTCAGAGGAGATTGAGAGGTGGCGAGGGACGCGTGGTCGATAGAGTGGAGTACCGAGGAAGACAAGAAGTTCCTAGGGCCGCTCACGGGAGAACTTGGGAATTACCAACCTGAGCCTACCAACTGCTTTACGCCCACGATGCGACCGTAAGGAAGGTCCGACTTAGGGGGCAAGTGATAGAGAAATTTCCTTTAGGAGAAGAAGGGGGGCACAAATTATTCACCCAGTGCTGGGAGTCGAAAGAGGACACCGACTTCGAGTGGTGGGCGCGCGTTGGGAAATTTATCAAGCCCCTGTTCTCCGGACAAGCTAGTGATGTGGACAGGGACTTGATTAGGAGATGTGCGCAAGAAGGGATTAGGGGCATCTCGGACCTCGAAATCGCAAATCTTGCGTTGGCCGCTAGCGAGGAGAAGAAACTGAGGGACTCTTGGTGGACAGTGACCAGCGAGGAGTAAGAGGGAGAGGGTGCTGACGAGGATTCTAGTAAAGAAAAGGGGGGATTGGAGGAAGAAGAGGACTCAGAAGATAGCACAGACAATAGCGAGGGGGACGAGCCGGGAGATAACGGAGACGATAGTGAGGGAGGCGACTTGGAATAGCCAATAAGGGTGCATGGAGAGTGAAGTAGAGGTTGGTCTCTCTAGTCCGCCGGAAACCACTGAAAGAAAGGGGGCAGTGAAGAGTCCCGAGTTGGGAGCTAGGCTAAGTAGGGTGGTGGAAGAAATGACTGAGGGAACGGAGACGCTAGGAGGGGCCGAAAGGGGCCTGGAAATGGCTTCCGGAGAAAGACAGGCCTCGGAGGGGCAAAGAGCTGGCACGGAAGTGCGAGTGCACAGGGATGTGGGGCCACGGGTGCCGGTGAACGAAGGTGTCTCCGAAGCCGCAAGAGGCGTTCCGGTGGAATCCCGGTGGGCAGACCTAATGGACGCAGAGGCGAGGACAGGGGGAGCACAGGAACTTCCTAGAGATAGGCAGGGGTATCGACCACTTAGGGGGGAGGAAGAAGAGTGTCAGGACAGGAGGTACTTAAGAGAAGGGAGGTCAGCAGGGGCCGGCGGCAGGCCACGAAGATGGGTCGAAAGGATCCCGGAGGCCGTCACAGGTGAGAGACAGGCTTTAGTAGGACAAAGAGTTGGCATGGAAATGCGAATGCCGGCGAGAGAAGGGGCGATTGAGGGCTCGAGGGGCCTTCCTGTAGAGTCTCGGTGAGCGGATTTGTCGGACGCGAGAATGAGAGAGGCTCCAGAATTTCCAAGAGATAGGGTGGGGTGCCCGCCACCCAGGAGAGGAGAGGAAGGGGGACCGAGCAGAAGGGACCTTAGAGACGAGAGGCCAGCGGTCCAGCGGAGGCTGGTAGTAGGCCACAGAGGTGGGCCGAAAGAGAATCGGATGTTGCATGGGCTCCCGACGAGATAACGGGCAGAAGTCAGGGGGTGGAGGCCTAGAGAGGCTTTAGGGGGCAGGACCACGCTCGGTGGGAGACGGATTGGCCGAATGAGCAGGACCGCTACAGGGAAGACCCTTGGGGACCGCCAAGACCCCGGGCACGGATAAAGGAGCTGGATCCCTCGTGGTACAAGCCGTACGACCCGGCAATCGATGGGCCAATGGAAGGACCCTATTTTCGCCGATACGACGATCGACGAGTCCCCTACTACAACGTCAACCTAGGTCTGGAGGCACTTTTCTTCGACGGACGTGATGTGACTGGGTTCGTAGAGAAATGGGAGAGTTATGCTTACCGTAAAAGATTCTCTGAAAGAGAGTGGATCGACTACTTCATCCACCAATCGGACCCCGAGTTAGACCCCGCGATCCAAGCTATCTACCCCGCGGATGGTCGATGGAGGACCTTCAGGACGAGTCTATTGCGGACTTTCGCCTGTGATGATCTGATCCCTACCGTGGAGGGTTTGCGACGAATTACAAAAGGGGAATGGGAGAGCTTGGTGGCCTTCACCCGTAGGTTCAAGCGCCTGTCCCAAGCCCTGGTGGATAGGGGGATGCTGTCTGAAGTGGATAGGTGCGTGATGTTCATGCTGCACCTACCCGAGGAAAAGAGGAAGGAGGTCCTTGAAAAGGCCCGAGGGATTCTGCCAATTTCGAGAAGGTCGTCGAGGTGGTTTTCACAGGGGGAGGATGTGAGGGAGTACATGAAAGAGACCTTGGACATGGCACTCCGCAACATGCGAGGCACGAGGAACGATGGTCCAAGAGGGAGCGATAGACCGCGCCCGGGTCCACCTGGTCCTCGGTGGGGAGAACGGCCAACCGGATGGAGGAACGAATCGAGTGGCCAAGGATGTTGGAGGAACGGCCGGGAGATAGGGGGAATCGTGGTTCCGATTGGGGGAATTCCCATTGGAAGGATGCTAGGGATGGAAGGTGGGGAGATACCCCTCAAGCAAGGACTTCTGGGCCACGACCCGAGGTTAGGGCGCTGCCACCACTAGCGCCACCGCCACTGGCTCCTCCTGCGCCTATAGCTGCGACAACGCAAGGGGATCCGCGTCTCAACAACCCGCAGGCTCGAAGCGGGTGTGTCTACTGCAATGAAGAAAATCACATCAAAGGGACTGCCCTTATCTCACGGAGGCCTTAAGGTTGGGGGTGGTCAAGCTGAATGAGAACAAGTGGGTTGTGTGGGGAGATAGCGAAGAGGCGGTCTCCTTTTACCCATCAATGAAGGTGAACGTGGACAAAAGGATGGCCCTCCAGGAGGCTAGGCTGGGGAAGAAACCGGAAATAGGGAGCTCTTCCAACACATCCGATATCCAAATGACGGAGTCACCCGGGGGGTTGTCCATTAGGGAACCCCAGGTGTCAAGCATCAAGTTCATAGAGACCCAGCCCCAGGATGAGAGGCCTTGCCTAAGGGTAAGAACGCAGGTTGGGACCGAGACGTCCGAGAGCCAAGAGAGCGTGACGGAGGGTACGGGAGTAAGGAGCCGCGACAATGACCAACCAATGACCGATGCCAAAGCGGTGGAGGAAAAGAAGGAAGAACCCACCACACCCAAATTACCAAAAAAAAAGGGGGCAACAACGATTTCGTCAAAACGGACATTTTATATTTTTTGAACGAAATTAAAATTGTTATTTTCATGTTGATTTTGGTGAATTTTTACGTTTTGAGTGCACCATTTTGGGTAGGTACCCCGCATTTGTTTATAACTTGTGCTCATGTTCACCACAAGTTTTGCATTGCTTTCTCACACATTTTGCGGGGTGTTACAGTTTCATTCGCATTA
>BFEA01000114.1:159813-181661 GCA_003427395.1 Chara braunii | reverse complement strand
CTCTCTCTCTCTCTCTCTCTCTCTCTCTCTCTCTCTCTCTCTCTCTCTCTCTCTCTCTCTCTCTCTCTCTCTCTCTCTCTCTCTCTCTCCGACTTGGATGTGTGCATGCGGCCGTATGCAATGAGGGTGGCCAAGGTGTGAGGAATAAATGATTGATTGTATACGTGAATGTGGTAAATGCAAGTAAAAGATTAGAGAAACATTGAAAACATGCGTTGCATGCATTAACTCCCACAAAGCATTTGGCCATGCACTCACCATCCTTTCCCCATCCGCCCGCGTGAATGTCGTATTCCTCATGTTTGTGGTGTGCAGTGCAAATGACAACAATTGATGCAAGATTGTGCAAAAGAGGATGGACAGTGCATCTCGCAACTTCGTTTTTATCAAAGAGGGAGACGGCAGCCTTGACGCGTATCATCCGCGAATACGGGAAGAGGTATCCCATAGCCACCACACACGACGTATACATGAACGAGGTGTTGCAACTCACTCGCAACGATTTACTTTTACTTGCTGTAGAATGTCAGTGGTTAAACGACAATGTCATCAACTTTTACCTCAATCTCATAGCATTGGACAACTGGTGTAGAATACAACACGTAGAATGCGACGCGGAGAATAAGATAGTTATTAGAGAAGGAAAGGGTCGCATTCCTAGAGTTTCAGTGCTGAGCTCATTTTTGTTCGTCAAACTTTTCGACAATGAAATGAGATATAGAGGTCGAGAGGTAGAGCGCTGGTGTCAGGACGTTATCATAAGTGACATGGACTTGATTATTGCTCCTTTCCATATCGAACACAAGAACCACTGGACCCTTGTCGTGGCTGACTTCAGGAGGAGGAAATTCGAATTTTACGACTCCCTCGACCCCGACATGGAGTTGGCGAGAAAGGTGACCGGCGGGTTTGCAAAGTTTATATTCGAAAGATCGAAATCACAAGGCAAAGAGGTGGACACGAAACCATTCAATCACATATGGAATGTAGAGGGCATTCTGAAGCAACACGACACGAACGAGTGCGGGGTCTTTGTGCTAACGTACGCATCACTGTTAGCACGGGGACAACTTCCACCTTTCTTTTTCACTGCTGATGATATACCCGCGATACGTCGTCGAATGGCTTTGGACACAGTGGCTCGTGAGTAGTGTGTATATGATAATCCGTAATATGATTTGGAGGGGGGGCGGATGCCACAAGATGGTTTGTGACAAAAACAATGTATATAAGGTGTCAAATATTACTCGATACACTGTGCCACTTGACCCTTGCAATTTACCACATATCCCTTACACCTCACCCCTTACACCTTACCCCGTTCACCTCACACCTTGCCCCTTACACCTTACCCCTTACACCTTACCCCTCACCCCTT
Source organism: Chara braunii (assembly GCA_003427395.1). Classification (NCBI taxonomy): domain Eukaryota; kingdom Viridiplantae; phylum Streptophyta; class Charophyceae; order Charales; family Characeae; genus Chara; species Chara braunii. Next base: position 180,283 of record BFEA01000114.1, on the reverse strand, counting down.
ACACCTTACACCTTACACCTTACACCTTACACCTTACCCCGTACCCCATACACCAAACATCTCTTTGTAATGGTTTTTGCACCTAAATCAGCTCAAAAATGACAATTTCAATTTCGTTCAAAAAATATAAAATGTCCGTTTTGACCAAATCGCTGTTGGGCCAAAAAGTTCGAAATGAAATGCACCCTGGATGAGATAGACACGGTAGCCCCCCTTAGGAGAACCCTGATGCAACCTATGCAGTGCACACTTTTGGAATATCTGGCCGCCAGCAAAAATGCCAGGGAGGAACTCCTAAGCATCACAAGGAAGGTGAGAGTACCGCTCGCAGGAGGACCCACTGTGCCGGTGGAAGGTCCAGCCAAGGAAGAAGTACAGGCCTCCCGCATTACCATGGAGGAATTGCCTGCCAACTTCTTCTCGGGTGAAGAGACCAAGAAGTTCTATGTGTTGGGTAGCGGTCAGCTCCAGGCAGTGGTAAGTGGGAAGAAGATGAGGGCCCTGGTAGACAACGGTTCCGAGTCTACGGTGTGTAGGGACTCCATCGCGCGGGAGCTGGGCTTGGAGAGAGATCGAGGGGTATCAATGTCAATGGTAGTGGCCGATAACAAGCTGCAACCGGCAGAAGGGGTATGTCATAGCCCCGTGATTGAGGTCGCTGGCGTAGAGGTCATGGTCCCAATCTTTTCGATAAAAGAGTGCTCCTCCGAGTTGATCCTCAGAAGGACCTAGTTGAGCGAGGTTCACGCTACCACGGTTGACTTACCGGATGGAAGTCAGACCCTCTCAATCCAAAGTCCAGACGCATATCCGAGTGGTCCTAAAAATCGTAGACGCACAAGATGAGCGTAACCGGACCAGCATTGCTCGACGCAAGGGGAACCAGTCGAGGGTGTGCCGAGTCCGTCTGGAGGAAGTGCCCTTGATGGATAGGGGACCCAAGGGAAACCCATTGGAGGTCGAGGATGTAGGGGATAGGATTGTGATTAACGGTATGGGGTACGAGAAGGAGGACGAGGAGGAGGAATTCGATGGATGTGTGAGTATGTCTTTTTTGGAGGTATCCCCCTAGCCGGCGGAGTTAAGAAGCACAAAACCGTGGCGGAGAAAGTAAAACCCGCCGCGGTCAGCCGGGATAGAACGGGGGAAGCTACAATATCGGACGAGGAGATAGCCGATATCATCCGGAAAAGGAAAGAGACTGAAGGGCAAAGGATAACGACCGATAGGTTGGCCAAGATGGATATAAGGGATGAGAATCTCACGGAGGAAGAGAAGGGATTCATAGCCATGACCTTAAGGGGCTGCGATAAGGCCATTGCCTTTGATGACTCGGAGAGAGGAAGGATCGACCTGAGGTACGCTAAGCCAGCCCGGATCCACACGGTCCCACACGTGCCTTGGAAGGGTAGGCCCCAGTGGAAGTACGCTCAAAAGGAGAAAGGGAAGATAGTGGTTTTTATCAAGGAGAAGATCAGGACATTCGTCGCAAAGCCTTGTGAGAGTGCGCAACAAACTAAGGTGGATACGAAACCTCCAAAGGACCAATGAGGTCACTATAAGGGACGTGGGATCGATACCGGAGGCAGATCTACTTGCGGAAGGGTCGGCAGGTCGTTCAATATACTCAATCTGTGACCTCTTCTCGGGGTATGACGAGATCCCCTTAGACTATCGCGATAGGCATATGACCGCCATGCATACACCTCTAGGGCTGGTCCAAATGATGGTGGTGCCCATGGGGTGGACTAATGGAGTGGCAGTGTTCCAAAGGGTCATGATAGCAGTCCTCAAGGAGTTCATACCTGAAAAGGTGGAAGTCTTCCTTGATGACTTCCCGATAAAAGGACCGGTCGAACGGGATGAGACGGAGGTTTTGCCCGGGATAAGAAAGTTCGTGGTACCCTCAAGGAGTTCATACCTAAAAAGGTGGAACGGGATAAGAAAGTTCGTGGTATCCTCAAGGAGTTCATACCTGAAAAGGTGGAAGTCTTCCTTGTGAAATTGGACGATGCTAACCTCACGGTGAGCGGAACCCAGAGTCGTTGGGGCGTATAGTCCATTAAGATACTAGGGTTCATCTGCGACAAAGATGGGCGGAGGCCTGATCCCGAGAAATTGGTGAAATTAATGACCTGGCCGTCGCCACTCAAGTCCATTACGGAGGTCAGGCAGTTTTTAGGGGTGGTGGGCTACTGGCGAATCTTCATAAAAGGCTACGGTGCGAAGGCAGAACCTCTTAGGCGGTTACTTAGGAAGACGGAAGGTTGGGCTTGGGGCGAGGAGCAGGCGGCAGCCATGGAAGCCCTAAAAGAGGAGTTCCGCGAAGGAGGGCAGGTCCTAGGGGCTCCATTCTTCGAAGACGAGGAGCGTCGCCTCTTTATAGTTTCCACGGATGCTGGGCCGAACTCGGTGGGGGGCTTCCTCTCTCAAAAAGACGGAGAGGGGAAAGAGAGGCCGTTGCGATTCGAGAGCAGGACCTTGAACCCCGCCGAGAGGAATTATAGCCAGTTCAAAAAGGAGGTGCTAGGGGTACTACATTACCTAAAGGCTTTTCGCCACTATCTATACGGACGACGATTTCTCCTAAGGGTGGACCCGACAACAGTAGTCGCGGTCCTTCAAAAGGATTTCTCCCTGACCGATCCGACCATCCCCCGATGGATGATACACATTAGGCTTTACGACTATAGGGTCGAGAGGATATCGGGGACCAAGAACCAGGTCGCGGACGGTTTGTCCCGGTTTCCCATTCGTGAGGAGGACCTACCTAGACTTAGGGAGGAAACGGTAACAGAGACCGAAGAAGGGGTAGTGAAAATAACCGCTAATAAGGCACAAATAGCGGAGAGCAGCCGGGTAGAAGAAGGAGCCCCGAGGACCTTTCTCGCAAATCTCTATGACAGAAAGTATCGGGACATAGGATTGTATTTGGCCGGTAGGGAGGCAGGGACCGAGAGAATCCGGCAGGAAGCGCTGGGATACTGCCTACGAGGACGTCATCTCTTTAAGAGGCCCACGAAGTTCACTATTCCTATGAGAGTACTGTGCAATCCAGAGGAAAAAAGGGCGGTCATAGAGGAACTACACGATGGTGTCGTGGGAGGTCATAGGGGGGTGAAGGGTACGTTCGACAAGGTCCGTAGGCTTTATTGGTAGGATGGGCAATACACGGAAGTGGAAAAGTATTGTTCAACGTGTGAGGCTTGCCAGAAGAGGGCGATGGTTCGATACAAAGAGCCCCTAGTTCCATCGTTTCCCACTGTTCCGGGTGAGAAGGTCCACATAGATCTGGTAACAATGTCGAAGGGGGTCGACGGTCTTCGGTATATAATCAACGTCCGGGATGACCTCACCGGATTCATGGAAGCAAAGGTCATTAAAAAGAAGACGGCGGAGGAGGTGAGTGATTTTCTCCTTGAGTATATCGCGCGGTACGGGTGTGTCGGGATAATAGTCATGGATAGGGGAGCGGAGTTCCTGAGCCAGAAGGTCAAGGTGTTGTTGGAGAAGGCAGGGATAGGGGCGGCCTATACAACCGCTTATCACCCCCAAAGCAATGCGCCAGTAGAAAGGGGGCACCAAATGCTTGTAGACGCCCTAGCAAAATGGTGCAAGGGTCGCGCGGAACAATGGCCGAAGTATTTACGGTACGCGGTTTGGGCAGATAACATCACGGTCAAATCCAGTACGGGGTACCCTCCTTACACCCTTTGGTTCGGTAGGCATTGTCCCCTACCCATCGAGTTCCACGTTGACACTTGGACGAGTGTCTCATGGAAAACCAACATGACCCGGAAAGAACTGTTGGAAGCACGGATCCAACAAATAGCGGATAATTTGGATGCCGGGATAACCGAGGTGGGGGAGAACGTCAAGAGAGAGAGGGTGAAAGGAAAAGATAGGTGGGACAAAAATTTGCGGGTCCGAAAGGCGCTGATAGGGGTTAACGGCCTAGTGCTGATGTACGATTCGTCACTAGAAAAGACCTGGAACCGGAAATTGGCGAACTGATGGATGGGGCCGTATAAGGTCCTAAAGAGATTGGATGGGGGGGCTTACGTGCTCGCGGAATTAGATGGGAGTAAGTTACGGGACCCTATCGCATGGGCTCATCTCAAAATCTTTCGATCAAGGGAGACCCTTGGGGAGGAGCCAAAACAGAAAGGGAAGGAAGTGGTTGACACAAAGGTGACCTTAACCCACCAGAAAGGGGAGACCTCCAAACAAGGGGCCTCTTCTTGACCATCAAAGATCCCTAGGAAGAAGAAACGGCCGATACTGACCAATCGGGGAAACGCCAGTTGAACGAAAGGAGGAACGCGTCTAGGAAGGCCATGAGACTCAGATGTGAGAGAGAGGAAAGAAAACGGAAGAGAGAGAGGCGCGAGAAGAGGATGAGGAGACGGAGACGGGCATAAGGGAGAAGGAGAATAGTGTACCGAAGTTAGAAAAACGTGATAGGTCGAAGAGAAAGTTGTACCAAATTGTACAATAGTTAGAGAAACAGATGTCGTTAGGGGCAATGAGCCGTAATCCCGAGTAGATATTGCAGTGTGCCGTGGGTTATGACAATAGGGGTTAAGTCTGGTAAAGAGAGAAAGGCAACGGGAAAAACATTTCATGGGTAAACGTTAGGCGAGGGGTCACGGTCAAAAAGAAGGGGGTCGTAAAAGGTAACTCTCCGGGGACGACGAGAAATTGGGGTGTGGGCTGGTTGCCGGGCGGCTGCCTACCAGCCGATGGTTTTTTTTTCTCAAAAATGGAAATCATTTTTTCTTCCTTTTCTGCTTTTGCATGGTTTTAATGTATGCATGGATGTGGGAATGATGTTTTTGGATGTCTTCGGGCTTCCGGGCCTTCCTACTAACCTTTCGATTGCCCGGGGTGACGGTCCGAATCTTGGTCGCGAGCGGTCTCGGGCGGATCATGAAAGATGGGAGTTTTCAGTGTCGAAATCTGAGGATGCGGGGCGAATCATGTGCTTCAGAATGGGGGCGGCTTGGCTTGGGGAAATTCTGGAATGGGCAGCAGGACCGCCCCATGTGGATCCTGAGCTAGCCAACTCCATTTTCCATTAAGGAGGTGGGGGTATGGTTCTCGTCAAAGCAGTCCAACGGAGGGGCCGTGGAACGGAAGATGGCCCGATTTGGGCTGGGAAGAAGTGAAAATCGGGGAAACAGTGATTACACGCGAAGCGGAGTTTTTTCGATCGGCGGGCCACTGTTCGAGCGGGGAAGACGGATCGACAATGGGGAGAGGGATTTGCGAAAAAAGGTGGAGGTTTTTCTAAAGTCTGACTTCGAGCCGACGGGCTACCGATTGGGCTAGGAAGACGAGTTGACAGCTTGGATGAGTGTTGGAGGGAAAGGTGGAGAGGTAGGGAACGCGTTTTCTCGCCGATCACAGAAAAGCCTTGGAAAAAGTAAGGTGGTTAAGGGGGGGGGTTGGCCTCGAGCGGATCAAGAGAAGGCGGTGGTGTCGAGCCCGAACGGGCGGGGACCGGTCAGGAAGCAAAAGTTGGGAGATGGGCAAACGGAGATGTGACGGCTCGAGGAAGTTGATCTTCGGAAAAGATTCACACAAAAGATCGGACGGACCGACGAGGAAAAGGGGGGGAATAGTGATGATGAGAAGAACAGGAAGGGTGCGCTGCGAAGGAAGAGGGAGTACCGAGGATCCGTGTAGCCGAAAGGAGGGGGACGCAAGCCTGCGGACTTCTTGATAACCGCTCGGGGGCAGGACGCGCGCGCCCGTGATTCTTGATAACCAACGAGAAAGGTGATGGAGCGGGAAGCCACGGGCGTGGCCAAGTAGGATGTACCCCGAGGAATCAGCGAGGAAACAAAAGAGAGGGCGGGAAGAGGAAAGTCGTTATTGCGCTGCGCGAAGAGCGGTCCAATGGAGTGAAGCGAGAAGATATCCTATTGGAGAAAGGAAAGAAGACAGGATCGAGGAAGGAGAGGTTAGAAATTGGGGCGGGAAAATGGAGGAAGAAAATTTTAGCCAGAATTTCGAGTTTGGCGCCGACAGAAAGGTGCAGAAGGGGGGGGCGAGCATAGAAGAACGGAGCAAGGGAACTATAAAAGAAGAAGGGAGATAGAAAGTGGGGACGCGCACAAGGGGAGGTGGTGAAAGTGGGATACACACGTTCGGGCGCACAGAGGAGTGTGCAAGCATTCGAGCGCTCGGCTGGTGAGGCGGTTCTGAGCCTAGCAGTCTCCCTGTCCATTTTTCGACCGAGCACACGGGAGAACCGAGGCTGGGTTGAGAGAAAGGGTAGAGGGAACCATCGAGGGGGAAAGCTTGAGGCAAGGGGAGTGGAGGAGATGGCGAGAGGAACGCGTCGCGTGGCAAAAGGGCGGTCCTAGAGCGCAGCCTACAAGGAGAAGGAAAGAGAGAGAGAGAGAGAGAGAGGGACGGTCGTGGCAAAGAGAGGGGGGGGGGCTGAGGAGTTCCCTTTTATAGGGAGCACGGGGTAGAGGACGCACGCGGGAGGGCTCGCATGAGCAGATGCGCGCACGTGGGCTGAGCTGACTCAGGGACTTCGGGGAGCCACTTCGGCAAGAGGAACACTTGAGATCAATGAACGCCGCGACGGACGTCTTGGGCTTGCGCACGCACTGGGGCGGCAGCGATCGAAGTCGCCTTCAACGAGATCCGGAGGCTAGCCGAGGCGAAGAGGGATAGAGAGTGAGAGAGAGAGAGGGAGAGAGTGAGAGAGAGAGAGCGAGAGGAGAGAGAGGAATGGGAGCGTTCGGCGGTGAGCAAACGAGAGTATTCAGTGCAAGGGCTCGTCCGGCAGCAGGGGCTGGTCGCAGGAATGGGTCATCCCGCGTGAGCACACCGGACTCGGGATGGGAGCGCACGTCGATGCGGGAGGGTTCGACCTCGCGCACGGAGCGGTTTGGATTCTTTATGAACGGCTGGCCCATTTTTCTTATTTTGCGGTTCCGTGAGGTTTGGTTCCGAGCTTGTGCGCGCAGGCTCCTGGGCGCACTCTCTGGTCTCGCTAAGTATTCTCCGGCTCACTAAGGTTTGATCGCTGGCTCGCTTTAGTTGGCTTCCATGTGCACCCTCTAAGTACCCCCTGGTCCAGGAGAGTTGATAGCGAGCCCGCTCCCGCGGTTTGCTTTCTATGATATTCTCAGGTTCGGAAAAGTTTGATAGCGAGCACGCTCTCACAGTTCGCTTCTCTGGTATTCTCAGTTCAGTAAAGTTTGATAGTGAGCTCGCTCTTGCAGTTTGCTTTGTTGCTTTCTCTGGTATTCTCAGTTCGGGAAAGTTCTATAGCGAGCCCGCTCTAGCAGTTTGCTTTGTTGCTTTCTCTGGTATTTTCAGTTCGGGAAAGTTCGATAGCGAGCTCGCTCTCGCAGTTTGCTTTGTTGCTTTCTCTGGTGTTCTCAGTTCGGGAAAGTTCGATAGCGAGCTCGCTCTCGAAGTTTGCTTCGGGCGTTCTCTGGTGTTCTCGGTTCAGGAAAGTTTGATAGCGAGCTTGCTCTCGCAATTTGCTTTGGCGCATTCTCTGGTATTCTCAGCTCAGTAAAGTTTGATAGCGAGCTTGCTCTCGCAGTTTGCTTTGTTGCTTTCTTTAATATTCTCAAATCGGGAAAGTTCGATAGCGAGCTCGCTCTCGCAGTTTGCTTTGGCGCGTTCTCTGGTATTCCCGGTTCAGGAAAGTTTGATGGCGAGCTTGCTCTTGCAGTTTGCTTTGGCGCATTCTCTAGTATTCTCAGGTTCAGAAAAGTTGGATAGCGAGCTCGCTCTCACAATTCTCTTTGGGCATTCTCCGGTGTTCTTGGACCCGGTGAAGTTCGATTGCGAGCTCGTTTCTCGCTGGCTCGTGTGCGTATCAGCATCCTCCGTTCGATTGTGAGCTCGTTCAGGCAGGCCTCTCTGAGTAGTCACCAGTTCTTCGAAAGTTTAATTAAGAGCTCGATCTCTCAGACCCTTTCTCGCCCTCTCTGGTCGCACTAAGCATTTCCTGGTTCAGGGTGGGCTTGTGTGCGCTTTTTCCGAGTGTCCCCCTTACCCGCGAGGATTGACTGTGAGGTCGCCACCCGGTTTTCTTTGCGAACGCTCGGGCTTCTCCGAGTATTCTCCAGTCCCAATTACGAGTTGTTTAGTAGCGAGCCTGCACTCTTGGGTGTTCTCGCTAAAGTACTCTCTGGGTAGCTCGCTCTGCCGAGCTCCGCTGGCGAGACGGGGCAACTGATTGAGAGCTTGCTCGCTCGCCCCCGTCGTACTTTCCACAGGGTAGGAGTCCGCGCGAGTGACTTCGGTACATGTTCCATCTCGCCTTTTTCGATCATTGAGGACTGGCCAGTTCGACGCTCATGGGATCAAGAATCCGCACTATTACGAGCCACGAAGTTCCGTGGGCCTCCAAGGAGATGAGCCGCCAGCCCCGGGGCTCTTGTCCCCCGAGTTTTTTTTGGTACCTAGCATGAGATACTCTTGCATCCCAAGTCTCGGACCGGTAGCTAGCCCCCGATGCCCCCCCCTTGCATCGCAGTCGCAGGTCCCTAAGGGACGGTGTCAGCAAGCCGTAGCGGCCGTCGTTTCGGGGCTCGAAAGGAACTGACTTGACTGAGCGCTCTCCCCCAAGCCTAATCAACCGACCTCGAAACCCCTTCCGGGATTAATCGGTTCCTTGCTCGGAGCGGGGTCCGGACAGTTGGCGAACAAGAAGCGATGTGAGGGAGGGACGGGAAAGATCAGTCTGGGGAGTCGTGCCCCGACACCATATCTAAAGCCAGGGGACCGCGCCCCTGATTGGTTGATAATTCTGGTATAACAGCAACGTCCAGATCCCGCCCGCTGACTGTCCCCACATCGCTCTCCTATCCCTCCACAGCCAACAAGGATTAATGACCCCTGTCATCCGGGACTGGCCCATGGCAGGAGCATGGCAGTGCCCCTCTGCACGTGTCCCCTATAGTGCCCTCGCGCCTTCCTCCATGCGCCGCCACCCCACCAACAAGTTCTGGCACAGCGCCACTTCCGTTGTGGCGACACCAACGCGATCCCCCGTTGCCCAGACATCGCCCCCCCCCTGGCGGCACGCGTTAACGCTCCGTCACCACTGCGCTAATGCGACCACCCAGTCATGCCTGATCGACGGTGGAATGGAAGGTTGGGGTGTTTGGCATCGACACTTGGGGTGCTGTGCCTGTGTTGGGGACGACGGATCGATTGATTACGCTCCTCCCTTGCTATTGGCGCGTTGGTGCTGCTGGATGAGATGTTTTTGCCCGCTTTTTGGAGTTGAGTAGAATTGCACACGAGCCCACAGGTTGGTGACCCTGTTTTAGTTATCTCGCCGACGATCTGTTCATCGGTGGAAGGATTTGGATTGCAACAGTCGGCTTCCCACGGTTTTGTCATCGTTTGTGTTTCTAGCTAATTAGGTGTATAGCCTCTACTTTTGGGCTTAGCTAGACGTATTGTAATTCGGGTTGTTTTTTTGCCGCCTGTTAAATTGTAGATACAGTATGGCGTTGGTGGCGGTCATAGAAATTTAGGGGATACTAATCAAAACACTGGGGAATGGTAATCTGATAGGGGGAAGGAAAGTTAGTTTTGTTTTAATTGGTTTTATATGCTGGGTTAGTTTAGTCTAGACACACGGTGATTGTGGAGTAATTAGGGAATACTAATTAGAACACAGGGGAATAGTAATTAGATAGGGAGAAAGAAAAATAAAAATAGAGATAGTATTTCTATACGAGAATCATAATTACATTTGTCTATTTAGCGTATTAGGGTTGGTAATTAATTAGGGAATTGTAATTATTAGCGTCTTAGGATTAATGTAATTATGAGATACTAATTTTGGTAGTGCTAGATTCGATTTTTTTCTGAACTGCATCAACTTTCAAATGACTACAACAGAAAAATTCCCACGAGAAATGAAAGTTGAAAAAACATTCCATTCAAAAAAAATCCTTCATATTTATAAATTAACATTCCAATGTTCGTCCATTTCTAAAATTTCCAGTTTTATTTCATAAGTTTCCGTCTATATATAAGTTTTCCCTTCCAACTATATCTATTTGTTCAAGATGGAATGAAAGTTTGGATGAGTTTATGAAATGTCTTAATTAAACTTTCATTCTACTATAACAAATACCTTCTAATTTAGATTGGATTAACCCATTTATGACTGAAAATCCTTACATAGAATGACAGTCCAATTAAAAAATTTCATGAAATCATCCAGACTTTCATTCCATCTCTAGCATGTAGTTCAAATAAGAAGGGATACCCCATTCTTGGAATGAAAGTTTTCAAGTAAGACAGAAATTTTTAAAATTGGAATAACATTTTTCAAGATCGAATGAAAATCTAGAATTTAGAATGTAATTTACTAATTTTACTATAGAATGGTTATTTAATTTTGGGAATTTCAAATTTTTTTGTTGTAGTCAGTGGTAGCTAGGGTTTGAGCAACGTTGCCTGATTTTGTTTTGGCTGCAGTCGGGAATGGCATTGGTCGGGAGTGTTTTTCCCAGCCCTTTATGGCTGCGGTTTATATGTAAGGGACGCCAGATGGGCCCAGACCCGTTTTCCGACATATCATGGAATGATGTCTTTCTTCTGAAAAAAAAAAAAAAAAAAATGCAAAAAAAAAAAAAAAGTGGCGGGTGGAAAAAAAAAGAAAAAAAGTGGCAGGTGGAGAAAAAAAGGTGAGACATGAGAGAAACCGGCCCCTACGCTTCCGTGTGGCTCTCCGACTATGGTACACACTCACACCATAGCCGCCCGCCTTTCAGTCATAGCCTCCTTCGATCGAGAAGTTACCTAAGGGAAGGCGAGGGGAGGTGGCGACCGGTTTTTCTCCCACCGTACGGTCCTAAAGCACAACTTGTTCAATGACCCCTAGCTTAGTAGCGTGGCACCATTAGGTCGCGCCCCACAACAGCAGTACTAAGTTAGAATCCGCCATTCGGGAAGTCCTCTACTTCCGAAGGCCAGCGAGCCAAACCCGGCAAAGGTGGAGGTTTCCTCTCCTCACGTTCCAGTACAGCCGGGGGCTAGGTCCCACTTACACGAATTAAGCGATATTGACCGTAGATAGCAAAGATCAACGGTCAGAATCTTTTAATCTGTGGAAGAGGGGACCTTGCCCCGGGCCACGACAATGGAGGTTTTTTTTTTTTTTTTTTTTTTTTTAAACTCAAATACCATTCGTATTAAAAACAAAGCGAACCGAGGTCAGGGACCTCAAAATTCAACCCAGCGTTATCTTGGCAGCTTTAGCCAGTTTCGCTTATAAATCTAGCAGAAAAGGAATCAAAGATTAATATCAATACCAAGCAATTTCTCTCATTTTTTGTTACCCAATTTCACTTACGGCGCAATACAGCCTGTGAATCGGTCAAGAAACTACAACTAATCTATGAAGTAAATCCTGTTGAACTAACTCGACCTATCGAATTCACCAGAGTTTCCAAGGAAGGCGTTGGGTTACAAATCAAGTCTACAACCAGACCGAAATCAACCAAGTAGAGAAATTCGAGCTCCGAGCTAAGTTCGCCGCCCTGGGCTCTTCCCTTTCCCACAAGGAAGAGGCGTGTGCTAAAGTGCACACTATAACGAGAGAAAGAGGGGAGCAGGGATGTGGCCTATAAATCTCATCAGATACGAAATGTAAGAATTGTAGTAAGCCCACTTCCAACTTCTAGCTCATAGGAGAGTCATGCTGAAATCCAAATGAGAACAGGCTTGGATCTGGCTTACCAACTCGGCCACCCGCAGAGAACCCGAGCTACGGAATACACTCCCACCCTCGGGCACCGATATTCCCGATGTTATAAATTATAATTGCCACTAAGAGGAGGGAGGAAACCCTAAAACATGAAAAACACGCTGTTATTGCATACAAACCAAGTACTAATACTATGCGACTATGTCAAATGAAAATTCAGTAACAACCGAAACTTATGAAGGCAGACCAGGAAATGACTGAAAAACACCAAAAAATAAGACCAAGGACAGAGTAACTCGAAAGTCATGGAAAAGAAACTGGAATGTAATTTCGAATTTGAGGTAAATAAAGACCAAGATAAGAGTAGTCGATGTAACTAAAGTAAGAGCGTCTCCATGTATAGTGACGTGGTTTCACCCAGTCGACCATACAGCCCGTGCCCGTCGCCCTACAGGTCATGTCTTCATGCTCCCGGTTGAGGTAGTCACTAGTAGTCCGTACATGCTCCTGAGAACAACAGTCCCACTGCTGCCAGTTGCCCTCCCACTGCTCCTGGAAGTGCCGCTGTCTGACTCACCATTCGCCAAGCACTAGAACGACCATTTCATCAAAATTGACATTTTTTATTTTTTGAACGAAATTAAAACCGAGTTTTTTGGCCGAAAACTCGTCAAAATTTGTTGTTCCTTAGGGTCCAGCGTTTGGACCCCCTGGCTGTACATGGACCTAGCTTGAGACCAGGCACCTCTAGGCAGGACTGCCTGGAGGTACCTGGTCTCAAGCTAGGTCCATGTATAGCCAGGGGGTCTAGGCAGTTCTAGAGCCTCTCTCCCTTCTTTATGCAGTTTGCAATATATTTAACTCATAGATGGGCATAGTGTCGCAGTAGATAACAATTGAATTCCGAAGGTTGAAGGTCGTAGGAGGGATGGGAACCACCCTACTACCTGATATTCCACAGAGAGGCAGCCCTTTACCAAGGCTGAGGGTGATGGCCGGACCTACAGAGTACCGAGTACTTCATAGCTTCACCCCCACATCCCGAATCCCGCGCCTTGCTGCCGATGCAGAGCGCCGCCGTCTACGAACGACGATACCATCGGTAGCGCAGCGCTTCAACCGAGCGTTGTCCCCCTCAGTGCTCCTTTCGAAATTTTCCAAATATTATCATGTATGTTTGTCATGAAGTAAGCCACTCATAAGGAATATTTAGAAAGGAAAATGACTAGGTTAATGCACTCTAAATATTTCGTGTAAGAGAATATATTGGTTAATGCTCAGCGCCCTTGATCCCAACGGCGACGCTCCCACCACCACCCGAGGAACTCCCACTCCCATTGGTGGCACCGCTGCCCGTCGATCTTCCGGTCTTTCACGCTCCCAGTCGAGATAGTCAACAATAGTTCTCACGTGCTCCTCCCAACACCAGTCTCACCACCACCGGCTGCCCACTCACTGCCTCCAGAGGTGTCGCTGTTGGATGTGCCTGCTGTCTATCCCTTTGTCGTGTTCACACGACCATGAGTTTCTTTACTTGAGTCTTGTAGATTGTCTGTTGTAGGAGGAACTGGAATCACCCTGCTCTCTGGTATTCCACAGGGAGACACAGCCCCTTGTCGGAGCTGAGGGCGATGGCCGAACCTAGGAATCGACGAAGAAGACATCGTTCCGCACCACACCCCGATCCCACACCTCGCTGTCGACGCAGACCGCTGCCGTCTCCGGACAACGAGTACGCCTAGTAGCGCAGCTCTTCATCGGAGCGCTACCGGTCCCATCTCTTGACAGTCGTTTTGGAGCTGTTTTTTTGCTCTCACCGAAGATCCCTTACAACGAAGGATGCCTATGGTACTCCATTAGGGATTGAGTTCTCGCTCCGAAGACTCGTCACGAAGAGGCGGGTCTGGGGCCCACAAGAAWAAGATCGAAGATTTCCATCGTTTCCATCATAGCTTCCAAGGGGCTGTTCTTTTCCGACATTTAGTCAGGGAGACTTCCCGGTGAGTCCACAATTCTCCCGACGCCACTAACTATTCTTTTTTTCTAATAATACATACGACTTAAGTCTAACGTTTTCATGGTCTCCTCTCCAGTCGGCACTGCTCATGCACACATCATTAGTGTACTCATCCCACTCACGCCTACAAAGTTTCCTTCTCCCTTTCTCCCTCTCCCTTCAGACCACGTTCATCTGTCATTAACCCAGGAGGATATTGTAAGCATAGGGAGTATTATTCACATTCAATTTACTCTTTAAACTTACCTATTTTTGTCCTATGCTCGCATAACATCCCATCCAACCCAAGATTGGACCTTTCCCCCTCTTGTACTTAACCGCTTGTGCTCTCTCTCCCCTCCCCCCCCCTCCCCCTTCCTTTCTTCCTCTCCTTTCTCCTCTCCCCCCTCCTGCCCTCCCTTGCCGTCTCCTCCAGTTCCTTCCCGCTCGTGTCATAACCCAGACCTCCTCCATTGTCCTCCCGCTCTAACCACTGTCGCCTTTTCCGTTGTCTTCTCCTGTCATTCCCTCCTGCTTCTCCTTGACCCCTCCCGCGCGGACCTTTCCCGCTGTCTTCCCCGTCGTCCCCCCGCAATCCTCTTACTGCGCTCCCTTGCTGTCTGAACCCGGAAGCGCTAGTCACTCAACCTACTCTGCTATTCTCCCATCTTTGCACCTGTTGTCCCTGTCCGCCAAATTCTCCAACTGCTCCCTCCCTCTAACCCCTCCCGTCGACCTCCCCAGATGCCCGTCTCTGACCTAACTCGCTCCCCTATCCTACTCCGGCCTCGCTCACACTATATCATCGCTGACCTCTCCCACCATCCCCCCCTTTCTGTTCCCCCAACTTCTCTAATTTATTGTTCCCGCCCCCCCGCCCCCTCCCGTTGTTCCTCCCACCTCCCTCCTACTGCTCCCCCCGCTATCCATCCCCTCTTACGAGCCCCCCCGCTGCTCTCCCACTTCCTCGTGGTCTATCATATTCCCTTCCCCGTTGTCCTCTCCCGACGTCTCCCACTAGCCCTCCCGTTGGCGCCTTCTGCGGCCCCCTCCCACCGTTCCCTCTCGTTGTCTTTCTTATGCTATCGTGTCCTGTCTATTCCCGTCATTCCTGCTGATGCCCTCCTCCCCAATCCGATCCTGCTAATGTCATGCGACCGCCTTTCCCGTTGTCACTTCTCCTTCACCGCCCTCATGACGCTCCTTCGCTGACCTCTCCCAACACCCTCCAGTATCGTTGCCTCGATCCCCTGTCCTACCACGACCTTGATTGCACCATATCTCCACTGACCTCTCGCACCATTCCCCCCCCCCCCCCCCCCCCCCCCCCCCCCCCCCCCCTTCCCCCCCTCACCCCCGTTTGTTCCCCCTACTCCTCTCGTTATCTGATCCCAACGCCCCATTCTGTTGCCCGAACCCTCTAGTTCTATACCCCCGACTTTCTCCGCTCTTCCCTCGAGGTATATTATCTCGTGGCCTCCTCCCATCCTCCAGTTATCCTCCCCCGTTCCCCTCTAGCCCCACTCTCTTCACGACTTCCTTTTATCCTCCACCGCTGCCCCCTTCCGCGGTTCTCTCTCACAACTCTTTCCCGCTGTTCTCTAGGTTGCCTGGTCTCGGCCACTTCTGTTATCCCTACCGAGGCCATCCTCCCCAATCCGATCCCGCTAATATCATATGACAACCCTCTCCATCATTGCTTCATCTTTGCGCTCGCGGTCTCTCTCGCCGGCCACTCCCACCATCTTCCCCCGTTGTCCTCTCATCTCCTCCGGCTATTCGCTCCTGTTGCCCCATCCCGTTTCCCCTCAACTTCACCCCCACTGCTTCCTCTCGTTGTCCAACCCCATTCGCGCCCTCACCCTGGTGTTCTCCCCCACCTTCTCACGTTGCCCCCTGCCTTCACTCCTGCTACTGTTCCCGCTATCCATCCCCGCTAGCTACCTCTCCCATTGACCTCCCATCCACACCCTTGCTCCCTTTCTCTGCCTTTTCCTACCACCTTTTCCTGTGGTCTTCTCTCGTTAGGATATCCTCTCCCACCACCTCCTACTTTTCATCCTCATTGCATTACCATTATCTTTGACACTTGTCCTCTGCTCCTCTCACAACCCTCTTTTCGCCTCTGCAATCTACCTCGACATCCTCTGTTTATTACTTCTCACCACAATCGATAACTAGTTTCTGATTGACCCGAACACATACACATCCCTACTAAGCTTTTTTTGCATGCTTGGAATATCTTATCGCACCGATCTAATGAGATGTCTGTACTAGCTACTCTCCCTTTTTCATCGGTGTAGGCAGTAACACCTAGATGAATCATTAAATTCTGCCTTCCAAATTGATCGTTGTCCTTGCTTAAGTTCAAACTACGCTCTCGGTCTTGTTTGAACGAATAATATCTAAGGGGCGGAAACACTAATCTTTTTACTGTCTTCTATCTATTATCGAACTCCAATATCATGTAAGCCTTCCATTTTGGCTTCTCCTGTGATAGTTTGAACGAATAAACACTCGATTATTTAGTTGCTTCAAAATAAACAAGATCCTACTTAGTCATGATCGGACAAATAACGTCCAAAGGCTCAGTAGCATTCTTGGATAATGATTAAACCTGATGGAATACTACCAAACGATCTGGACAACAGGACAAATGGGGGAATTCGTGGGACAAGGGATACTGACCCTGCTCCACAAGAAAGGAGACAAAATGAGCATTAGGAACTATCATCCAATTACGCTCCTAAAAGTGGTGTATAAGATGATAGCAAAAACACTAACAAATCGTATGGGTCCGCTGACGCTAGATATCATACATCCAACGGAATCTGGATTCATTAAAGGAAAGAAGATTCAGGATAATATCCTCCTCATCAATGAAGTCATTAAGTTGTCCCGCCAGTCTAGGCACAACGCCATTATCATGTGGATTGGGTTTTCCTTGATAACTGCTTAGAAAAGCTCAATTTTGGCCCAAGGTTCAGGTGCAGGGTGAGAATCCTTCATCAGAATGTCATGACGAGGGTGCAGATAAATGACTGACTGACTCCTCCCATTCGCCTCGGACGAATTGTGCTCCAAGGTGACTCAATTGCCCCCTTTTTGTTCGTAATAATTATGAGTTGGCGGTTGACCTGCACACCTATGTGTCCCCCTCGGTCGCAACCGAGAAGACCGGTCACGGGCCTGCGACCGAGTTTGCGCACGGTCGCGCCAGGGCCAGCCAGGGGCGCGCGCTCTGCCTGCGCACGCCGGCCACTACCACCCTATACAAAAACAAAATTAACAATTTGAAAATTTGGGGGGGGGGGGTTCGGTGAGTGATAAAAAAAAATGGGAAAAAAAATAAATATTTATTGATTGACTATTTATTAAATTTTATTTATTTATTTATTGATTGATTGATTGATTGATTGATTGATTGCTGGGGGAGGGGTCCTCCCTCCCCTCCCCCCGACACACGTACACACACATCACTCACACACAAACACACACACACACATACACACACAAACAAATGTGTACACACACACACATACACACACACACGCACACGCACACACACACACACACGCACACGCGCGCACACACACACACACACACACACACACACACACACACACACACACACACACACACACACACACAAACATACACACGCACGCGTGTGCGCGCGCACACACATACACACACACACACACACACACACACACACACACACACACACACGCTTCATTTTTATTTTTTTTTGTAATCAATCAATCAATCAATTAAACAATCAAACATATATATGAAATATTTTTTGTTTTTCATATATATATTTCTTTTTTCACTTATTTTTCGACCCCCAAAAAAATATATGAAATATCGGGCCGCAAACTAGGCCTGGCGGGCACGGCTACGGTCAACTTTTTCGGCCGCGGTGACCGAATTGCCCACGGCCTAGGCCGCGAGTGTCACATAGCTGCACACCCGTAAACAAATCAAGAAAATAAAGGTAACTTCTATTCCAGAGGAGACTATCCCTATCTGCTCCCTCTTCACTGATGATCTCACCCTCATGGTGGATGCCTCGGCCGAATACATGGAGGAAGTTCGCCGACTGCTGGACGGATTCTACAAATTATCAGATATGCGAGTGAACAGGGGTAATAAAACAGAGGGCTGGTGGATACACTAGCAAAGGGTCAGGCCGCCAAAATCCCCTCGGGTGCGATAGCGGCCGAAGGAGGCCCCGATCAGGGTGTTAGGAGTCAAACTATCGGCAGATGGACGACTGCCCCTGAATGATGAATGGCTGGTGCAACCCGTCCTAGGAAAACTAACCAGTTGGAAAGATAGCAAAACCTCGCTGATGGGCCGGGCTGTGATAATTAATAACGTAACATTAGCCTCACTGTGGTATAAAACAATACTCTAGTCATTGATTAAATCAGCGATGGCCACCCTCCAGCGACAGGTGGTGGCATTCCTGTGGAGAGGGAGCCATCAGTGCCCTAATGTCATTAGCAGAGTGGCGTGGCACGTGGTCGTCCAACCAAAAATCAAAGGTGGACTGGGGATCATAGACCCAGCCACCCAGATGAACTTAAAGGCCCTAGCCCTTCAGTGGGTAAAGCACCTGCTCTTTGATCCACAATCCCCATTGAAAGCATTAGCACTACAACAAATAAGTAGACTGGCCCCACTGGCCCCCTCGGACATGGATCCGACGACCTGGTTGGAAGATCGATACTTGCTTGTCCCTAGACCATCAACATCGAAAGATGACGAACCTGGTACAGACAGGCAAGCAGCCAGAAAGGATCTGCAAAATGATGCTTTTTGGACCTGACTTATAAAAATATGGAGGAAACTCCCCCCCCCGGATAAAACACCACCACGACACTGGGAGGAAGTATATAGGCAACCTCGTTTTGACAACCGGTGGATAACTGACTCTAACAGTAGGGTGTTACGGTGTATAGACCCCCTGTGTATCTTATAACGGGGAATGAGGGAATTAAACTCCCGTTGAATTCTCTTTAAACGCGAAAACGGGCGGCTCCCGCCCTTTTCAGAAAAAACAGAATCGATGCGCGGGGTCTGGAACACGTGGCCCTAGGCAAAAAAAAAAAAAAAAAAAAAAAAAAAAAAAAAAAAAAAAAAAAAAAAAAAAAAAAAAAAAAAAAAAAAAAAAAAAAAAAAAAAAAAAAAACCTTACCCTTAAAACACCTCTTATACCACCGAATTAGACCGACACCGACCAGCCTGCCACCTGCCACTTACCAACCCCCCAGCACCAGTCCCCAAACTCACCCGGAAGCCTCAAAGCCATCCGCCCCCACATCCCCCAACCCCCAAGGCCCCAGTTATGTGTGTGCAGGGGCGAGGTCCTATTAGCAGTCGGATATTAGGAGTGTGACCGATCCAGTGTGACACTGAGTGGCAGCTGCCTGACAGGTTCATTACGGATTTCCGGGCCGAGAAAACAGAAGAAAGACAAAAAAAAACAAAAAAAAACAGAGACCTTCCATCGGAAATCATGACAGAGTGCTTCCCAGCCATTAGATCACAAATGATATGAGGGTGGTGGTTGCAATAACAGTGAACAAAGTAACCGCCACATTTTCTGGAATAAACTTGACTTATGTCAACACTGATCCTAACACCCTCCATATACTCCGTGATTGAAGGAGGGCTCCACCCAATGAGATAATTGCACAACAGCAAGTAAAATACTGAAAATCTTCTATCCAGTGGGCCTAAGGCCGACCCCACCCTCGTTTGGGGTTGGCCACACCCCCAACCGAGTGAAAAGATTCTGGCGGGAAGCTTTCTTTGCACGGCATGCCCAGTGTTAAGGAGAGGGGGAGGGGAACGAAGATCTCCTTACTTTTGCAGGTAATACAAGTAAAATGCTGACCGTGGGATCACGAGTGCTGCACGACAGGATTTGGGTCACTCAACTGCCCCACAAACTCGTTTCTATCCTATCCCGTTGCTAGTGGGACCTCACCCCCGGTGTGCTGTGTGTTCGCGCGTGTGTGTATGTGTGTGCTCGCGTGTGAGAGTGTGTATGTGCATGAATATGTATGTATGCGCATGTGTTTGTGTATGTGTGTGTTTGTAAGTGTGTGTGTGTGTGTGTGTGTGTGTGTGTGTGTGTGTGTGTGTGTGTGCGCGTATGATTGTTGGCGTGTGTGTGTATGTGTGTGTGTGCACTGTGCATTTGTGTGTTTGTCACAGTTTGTGTGTGTTGTGTGTCTCTGTGTGTGCGTGCATGTCTGTTTTTCCTTTTTATATTTGCTTTTATGTTTTTTTTTTTAATATATGAAGTTAAAAAAAAATAAAAAAATGTCGCTGTACATATTTGAAATGTCTATAACCCTATATTTTTAGCTTGTTTTTTCTGTTTTTTTTTTTTAGCCCTAAAAATATCTTTGTGTAACCAAAAAAAAAAAACTATTTTCATCTCTTTTTTCTTTCCCACATTATGTTTTTGATTTTTTTAAAATATAGTAAAACTTTAAAAGCTAAAAAAATAAAAATAAATTATAAAAATATGAGGTTGTAGAGATCAAAAAGATCTACAACCCTATATATATATATATATATATACACATATATCTAGGCTACCAGAGTGGCCTGGGGTCACTTGCCCGGCCGGGCCAAAAAAATAAAAATAAATAAAAATAATAAAAATAATTTGAAATTTTATTTTTTATTTTAAATTTGGTGAAGAATTTCGATGTAACCTTGAGGCAAAAGTTGTTCAGTTT
>BFEA01000114.1:126675-138682 GCA_003427395.1 Chara braunii | reverse complement strand
GTGGTATCTGCGTCAACAACGACTCGACAGGACCAGCACACTAGTCGAAGGTATGTTAGCCATCGCAGTAGCAGCAGTCAACTTAAATGAACGAAGTCACACGCCCTGTAGTATAACTCCTTCGGTGGTTACTTCAAAAGTCAAGGTGAGTGTAGTATCTGCGTCGACAAAGATCAATCGGCGGCCCGTTTTTGGTTTTCGCTGGCGCCCGATATATGGGACAGGTACTGGTTATTCAACAGTAACAGTTTGTGCTCCACCAAAGTTCTTCAGAGAGTATCCCCTTTTTAAATTAAGTATGCCACTGAATTCGTAAAAATCCGCGAGGCTCCACTGGCCCAGCGCTGTCATCTGAGGGGCAGTACCGTATCAGATGGCCTCAGTGCATTTGCGGGTCGAACAGACCTGCGAACGAGTTCTTCAAAAACAAGATCAGGTCACCCCGCCAAGATGGCAATGGGTGATGGTCCTGGGTGGTTAACACTAGGCTAGGACAGGGGGGGTGGGGGTGCGCCAGGGCAAAAAAGATGAGAGGAAGGGTGGGTGGGGTCTTCAGAGGGCTTCATCTGGACAACCGAGTGGCTGAGTACTGTGGGTGACTGCCATCCGTCTAGTATCCCGCCTCTACAACAACCCGGGCTTAAAAAAAAAAAAAAAAAAAGATCTTGCTGTGGCATTCCCAACTTGAGGACCCCTGAATCTGCAGCGGACTGCGGGCAAGTGAGGAGAAATGTTTTTTTTTTAAATATATTTTCCAAAACAAACTCCAGGGGTCATGCGAGCATCCCCTTGAAGTGGGTTCGGATTTCTCAGTAAAGACAGGCGAAATTCCCAAATGGGAATTTTCTCAAATTCGGCAATGGAGCCCCCAACTCTTCCAGGAGCACGGTCCCATTAGCAAAGAGGATTGGATTAAGCTCCTGAATCTGGACGTGTTTTAGGCAGAGATGCAGAAAAGCTGTTCAATCTCGAATTTCTGCACTTTTCCAGGAACACGTCTAGATTCCGGCGTTCAATCCAATCCATGTTGCTAGTGGGACCTCGCCCCAGGAAACTCCCTGAAGTAGGCTGGTGGGACATGTGTTAAAATTGGACGGATGTTACAGTAAAAAAAAGTTGTTTTTTTTTTTTATTGGGGGGGGGGAACTGCTCCTACCAAATAGTTCTAAATAGGCAAGAAAAGACAATGTGGCACCGATGTCATTGTTTGAGTTTCAAAATGTGCAAGTTTAGGTGGGGGGGGTTTGAAACTGCGGCCGTTTTTTTGAGGTGGCGAGAATGCAGATTTAGCCGAGGGGATGCCATTCTTTTGTTTTCTCCGAGAAGAAGAGACTAGCACGGCCCCTGCGCAATGATGACATGCAGATAGGAAAGAAAAAAAAGAAAACAGGTTGAAAAATAAGGCAAAAGAAAGAACAACGTTACATAGGCGTCAACAGGAACTTCCTTACTGTTCTAGAACGTGGAGGAGTCAACTCCACTTCATACAGGATGCAGAAACTTGGCAGTGCCCTTTTTTTTTTTGTTTTGTTTACCCCCTTTTGTCGTCGTCATCATCATCATCATCATCATCATCATCATCATCATCTCCTTTTTTTGTTCTTTTGGTTTTCCCTTCTATCATCAACATGTCAGTTTCTTTTTTCTTTTCTTTTTTAACTCATATATTGCAAAATTCAATTGACGACGCCAGGGACCTCACAATTCAACCCGGTAGTTATCCCGGCAGCATCAGCCGGTTTAGCTTAGTCTAAACTAGCAAAATAAAATGAATTTGAAAACCGAATAAAGCCGGACACACTATCCACTACCAACCAAATCTACTACTATAGACCCTAGGAGCAGAGTGATCTCCTCATCTCTCACTGTCTGAAACACTGTGAAGAGCCTGAGCTGCCAAGACGGGTTTCTCACCATGCACCCAATGGATACACCTCTTTTTTTTTTTTCTTTTTTTTTTTTTTTGAGAAACGCCTGCCAGCATTGATTACTCTGGCATCCAGAGGATTGACTGTGCTGGTTGATAAGAAAAGGGAGGAAACCTCATCACCCTGTGCCAGGCGCCAGATACCTGCTGCTGAGAAGCTAGTTCCCTCCCCCAACTGCCCCGAGTACCCAGACGTCATTATCCAGCATCCCATTTTACAAAATTCCAAGCTGCCAGCCTGCTAGCATTGATTGCCCTGATTGCCAGGGGATTGACTGAGCAGGTGATGTATCTTGTGAAAAGGGTAAACATTTGATAAGTGGGTGCTGTGAAGAGCCTGTGAGTGTGGCCCTGTCCGGGGGGTACTGGACTGCCACCAATTCCTTTATACGATGCATTCGGTAAGAGAAAGGGGGTGGGGCGGGAAGGGGTCCGGGAAATCAAAGGGGGGGCGTAGTGGAAAAGAAGGGTCAATGTTTAACCAGTCCTCAAAAGTCAGTCAGACTCAGTCTATAGTCCCGCTTCTTTTCTATATCGTGATGGCCTTCTAGACTATCCCCACTCCATTCTATTTCTGCTACCCAGCCTCCCCTTTCCCCTCCTAGCCAGTCCAGACAGAAAGAGGTGATTGCCTTCTTCATGTATTTTCCTTGCTGGAAGCGATCCAGCTGTTTTTTCAAGGTTTGCCATTTGGGAGTTAATTCCAGCTGGACCTGCTGTTTGATTTGGTCCATGATCTCTGCTGGTCTCCACTTGGACCTTGTCCAGCGCAAGTAGACACCGTTGCAACCATAAGGCCCACAACACCACTCGCCTCGTGGGGCATAACGACAAGAACTATCATCTCCTTTTTCAGGATTTGACAAATGCCAACCCGGACATACCGTGGCTCCTTGCTTCAGACTTCCCAGACCCTTTCCCACCACCAGCTTTAGCCATGGTGGGGGAACAGTGGTACGGAGGAGGGGACCCCTAGTTGGATAAATCTGTTCTGGTACATCGGTGTATGTATATTCTCATAAGGGATGATCGTCATGATGTGGGACTAAGGTTGGTAGGGGAGGGAGGAACTAGTGTGTAGCAGTAGGGGGGGCCATGGGGGGCATCGCTCATCACTCCTGAACATACGCACACACACACACCATACACACGCACCCCCAGACACCCCACACACACCCCACACACACCCCACACACACCCCACACACACCCCATACACCACACAGATATGAGGACACGCTCGGCAACCCCCTAATTTGTGCTTGGCCGAACATGTTCGCCGTTGTTCAGTTCCTGCTCAGCCGAGCGTTCGAGCACGTTCGGCTGCTCAATGGGGCGCCGAACATGTTCGGTGTGCTACACAGGTTCCAAGAAAGGAAGTTATGACCAGCCAAGATCAATTCCTTGCAATGGTAGATAGTGCATCGCTGGATGCGGCCAGATTCCTACTGCTGAGGGACTGGTCGGGCGCAGCGCTACCGGGAGCATTGCGCCCGGTGCGACCAGGCGCGTCCGTTAGGAACCTCACACTTTCACATGGCAGCACCGGTGAGCGGTGGTGGGAGGGAGTGCATAGCAAGGAGGGGGCATGGAGGATATGGCGAGGAGCGTTTTCAAGTTGAAGCACGGTGTTGTCACCTGTGAACGCATGGGAGGGAGTGCATAGCAAGGAGGGGGCAGGGAGGATATGGTGAGGAGCGGTTTGAAGCACGGTTGTGACGAACCATCTTCTGTAATCGCACGACTTTCTGCGCGAAGCAGCTTGGGGGAAACACGACAGGTCGGATGGGGTGAGTTGCGGAAAGATGGATCAGGCAGGCGAATTGCATGGATGTCCTCGTTTCTTTTTCGTTTTCTACTGGGAGTGTCGGATCCGTGTCGGGAAAATCCCGTACCAACGGTTGGGTAGCCGCGCCTTGGCGAGCGCGAGAAATAATTGTACCATAACTTCTTTCTTGCTCTGCTGAGAGCACTGGGGATTTTTGGCGCGATCATCACGAGGGAATATCGTTTTTGAATTTTCAACTAACGACGAGCCCCCATGGGCTCGCGGAATTGTTTTTCTCTTTTTCAGAATTTCTTTTTGCAATTAGGACTTAGGCTAGGAATTTAGGAACGCTTAATTCTACTGTGTCGCGCTTGTGCGCATCTTTCGGCGCTGGGAACTGGGCTCTGACTGGATCGCGCCCTCAATCTGGAAATAAGAAAAAAAGAGATATGTAAGAGAGTGGAAATCAATCTAATTAAGTCATTGGGCCCACAGCTGCGTGTGACGGACGGACCGTTGCATCTTTTAGTTGTATAGTGATAAAAAATAAAATAAAATAAATGGAAGGGAGACCCGTGCTGAGAAGGGCCTCCAGATGGTGCCGAACAGTGTGTCAGCTAGGGCCCTCATGGGTGGCACACAGTGGCATTCCTGGTCAAAATCTGCCTGAAGAGCAATACTTAGATCGTCTTTAACGAAGGTCACGATCTTGACTGAGGAACTGTGCTTCACAGCCCGAATGTGCTCATCTAGGCAGCACCAAATAGCCGAAAGGATACCCCCCTACCCATTTCCATGGCTCGGACGAAGGGCTCTGAGACAATGTCAGCTGAAATGCCATCCTTGAGTACTGCCTCCACTGAGGTGCTGAAGTGGTTAGGGTGGCCTGCCCTTCCTCGAGAGGGTCAGATCGAGCTTCTATGGTTGTTCGTCTCGTCCTTGCTTTAGCCGTGATCCTGAAAACAATTGTGTCCATTGCCCCTTCAGTCATGTGTTTGCTGACTTTGCCAGTGAGTCTGTGACCGCATTTGAGCAGCTCCGAGGGAGAGGCATGAAGAAGCACTACAGGACCACAGGTGTCAGTCTCCATGGCCTTTTCTCTGCCAGCCAGTTTTTCCAAATCAGCTTTCCGTCCTCTCTTATGTAGCACGTTTTCTTACGAGGGTGTATACATTCTTCCTCGAAGGCCCTCATTTCACAAACGACCGTTGCACCCACCGAAAGGAACACGCACGTCAGACCCTGGTGGAAGCAAGGGCCCGGGAGGCAATGCGCCATTCCGCCCATTAAACCAGCATTGGTTGTCCAACCGGCGGAATTCCTGTTCCCAAAATGTCTACCTTTGCCCTGCCGTCTGCCACCTCCCCCTACAGGCCGGACGCATTCGAAGACCAAGTTGAACCTCTGAAATGCTAAACTAGTAATGGCAAATTTCTGACTGCATCCAGCGGCCTAGCTCAGTTGGTAAGGCTCGCAAGTGGCATTCAGGAGGGTTCAATCCCCATTGGCCTTATGTACCTTCCTGGGCATGCTTGGCGCCCGCCACCTAGAGATAGACCACTGGATCCCCCGATCGGCATCAAGCAGAGTCCGCTATGTTCGTAGGGGAGGGGCCTGAGGGGAGGCACGGGGGATTGGTCCGCTTTATCCCTGGTGCTACCGGCCGTCCCCTGGCCGGTATCCTGCAGGCTCGAGGGGCCGTAAAAACATGGCTCTGATATGCTACGGGTTTCCCCGTATGCCTAGAGGTAGGTAGGTAGTGTGAGGAACAAATTGAGAGAAGAGTATAGTTTTTAAAGAAAAAAAGATAAATAAAAAAAATTCTGACTGCTGTCAGAAACGATGGCCTGACACCTCTCGAAATGCAACCAGTTCTTCGAGCGCAGAAGGGAAAAGGACTCTCCAGGTCAGTGGCATTGCAGGCTGGGGGTGCACCTAGTTTCCGGACGACTCTCGAAGGGCAGTTTCTTTCATCTCTCAAATATTTCTTCGGGTTAATTTTGAAGAGGGTTGGGTGGCCATGCCAAGCTCCAAAAAATGTGTGTTTCAAGACTGGTGTGGCGAGGCCCATGAGATGAGAGGAGATGACAGCAGACAAGATAAGGTGGCTTTTTTTCTTTTTTTTTTTTAATAATGGTAACAGCTCCGATCTATTAACTCAGCTGAGATGGGATGAGATGAAATGCGATGCGATGAGATGAGATGAAATGAGATGAGATGAGATGAGATGAGATTGAAACTGTGTGACCGTCATCCGCAAGATAGATACTTCTGTACAACGTCATCCGAAACCAAAAACCGAGGAAAAAGGCATCAGACACAACGTGCACATCAGACATGTCACGCACCGTACACATCATACACATCTTTTCGTGTTTTTTCCCCCCCCCCTCACATTTCATACATATCATATTAGACATCATAGATATCTTAAAGAACGTCATAAGAAAGGAAGCAAGAAGAGTCCTCCCACTAAATTAATGCTGACAAAGAAAACAAAAGAAACGAAGAAAGAAAGCAAGAAGACTCCACCCAGCCGAATCATCAAAGACGTGGAGCCCCCATCAGCCATGGGCTCGTATCCCTGTCCGATGGCGGGCCACAGCTGCTGATGTTTTGTTTTGTTAAAAAAAAAAAAAGAAACTCCACCAATGCCAACAGCCAAACAGGACGCCGGACAACTGGAGGAAATGCCAACAGCCAAACAGGGCGGACAGGTGCCACTGGAGGAAACAGTGAGTAACACAAAGGATTGTAGGCCAACTGTGTGAGTCACTGTGATGTCCCGCTGGTGAGGACCATTTTTTTATTTTTTATTTTAAATGAACAACCCAATCGGATGGTAGGCGTGCTGGTAAGAGCAGGCACCACTAGCATTCTTGGGGAGGCTCCATCAATTGGCGGGGAGCGGCACCTGCTGGAAAGCGGGTCCAGCGTCACTGTACATTGTATTTGATTGTTAGAGACAGACATGTAATTGTACTCACAGCAAACCACAGGGCTCACCTACAAAGAAGGAAATTTGGCAGGCAGATCTACTCTCTAGCCTTGGGCGAGGTCCCATTAGCAGTTGGATAGGAGTGTGGCCGAGCCAGTGTGACACTGAGTGGCAGAGGCCAGACAAGTTCATTACGAATTTCTGGGCTGAGAAAACAGGAAAAAGGCCAAAAAAAAACAAAGAAACAGAGACATCCCACCTGAAACCACGGCAGAGTGCCTCCCAGCCATCAGATCAGAAATGATCTGATGGTGGTGGTTGCAAAAACAGTGAACAAAGTAACCGCCACATTTTCTGGAATAAACTCGACTTCTGTCAGCAGTGATCCTGACACCCTCCATATACTCCGTGATTGAAGGAGGGCTCCACCCAATGAGATAATTGCACAACAGCAAGTAAAATGCTGAAAATCTTCTATCCAGTGGGCTATGGCCGACCCCAACCTCTTTTGGGGTTGGCCACACCCCCAACCGATTAAAAGGATTCTGGCGGGAAGCCGTCTTTGCACGGACATGCCCAGTGTTAAACCACCAGTACTTGGCCCAGCTATCGGCCGCGGAAAAAAATAGAGTAGAAACGTTTCTAGTTGGATGAATTTGGGCGCTCCTGTAGTGGCCCGTACGTTTCCTAAAATCGTGTAGCGTTAACGGGCACAACTTTAGGAAGTACTGGTGGTTTAAGGAGAGGAGGAGGGTAATGAAGATCTCCTTACTTTTTCGGGTAATACATGTAAAACACTGACCGTGGGATCACGAGTACTGCACGGCAGGATTTGGGTCACTCAACTGCCCCAGAAACTCGTTTCTATCCTATCCCATTGCTAGTGGGACCTCGCCCCTGAGCTACTTGCCTACGTGACAGCCTACGGTGATTTCTTTCTTTTCTAGTGTTTTACTTTCTTGCTTTATTTTTTTCTTTTTTTTTGTCTTTTTTTTTGGGGGGGGGGGCGGGGGTTACTTCAGTAGAGTCATAAAAACAAGTTGTAATTGCATTATGGGCCAAGATACAGTTTGCAATTGCACTTCAGGCCCCCTTCCTGGCCAGAAAGCTGGGTTGTATGCATTCCCCAAACTGCAATTCGAAACTGTATCTTGGCCCATAGTGCAATTATAACTCATTTTCGTGGTTTCCCCCCCCTTTTTTTTTCTTTTTCTTTTCCCTTTTGCGAGGCCTCTATTCCAGTGGTACTTTCTTTCTTTTCTGGTTGTCTAACATTTCTTTTTTTCTTTTTTTTTTCCCTCTTTTCATTTACGGAAAGCCCAGGTTGTTGTAGAGACCGCGTGCTGTCATAGGAGTGCTGGAACGGAAACTTTCCAGTAGCCAACCAACCCAGTAATCTTTTTTTTTTTTTTTTTTTTTACCAAAATCCCGTGCCATCAGATAGGAGTGATGGTAAGAGCATACACTCCTACCTGACTCACTGGGGGCTCCATTCTATTGGTGGGGAGCTGCACCTGCTGGAAAACGGGTCCAGTGTCCCTCGAATTACAATGAAAGAATAATGGTACAGCAGGGATAGTGGTACAGCACATGCTGGGAACCGGGCCCAGCGTCCCACATTTACAGCTACTGATTCTCTGATACTATAGGTTGGTGATGTTGATGATGATGATGATGATGTCGGCTAATCTCTGAGCTTTGGGAACTTCCATTGCCACCTGTACCTCTTCACCCTCAATAAAAGGGCGCCAGATAGAACAGTTAAGGACTGGTACTGACTACAGATTGGTGACTTGAGCTAGCTGGAATTGCATCATAAAAATGGGAGAAACTGCTAACTCCAACCCATCTAACTCAAAGAGCTCCGACTTTTCTTTTATTTTTTATTTTTTAATCGCTGCCATACCAGCTCATTGGGACTAAGCATAATGAAGAGGGGGGAAAAAGTTCTGGGAAATCAGCCAGAGGGCGAAGGGGGACAACTGGATCTACTTTTGTCCATTCATGAAAGACCAGGCGATAGTCACGTTCGATTGCTTCTCCTTGCTCCTCCTTATTTTCTCTCCTGGCCCCATTCCATATGATCTTGCCTATCTTACCCCCTTGAGGACCCCCTAGCCAAGCGCCACTGAAATGTTGAATGTGTTGTTGGATTTCTTTCTTGGAAGATAAGAATTGAATCTTTTCTTTAAGTTTAACCCATTGAGCTGTGATTATCATTTGTACCTGTTGTTTGATAGATTCTGTAAATTCTGGACCATCCAATCTTGCTCCCTCCATTTCGAAGGTGCACCGACGTTGCCAGAGGGCCCATATGATTGCTCTTTTTCCTGTTATGAATAAGTTATGAGAGAAGTCATCTGATTGGTCATAAGACCAGGTCTCACATAAAAGAGCTCTCCAGTCCCAAGGCCAATTCTGTGAATGAGTGAGAGAAGACCATATTCTGTCCCACCATCTCCACAGCCAGATCGCGCCTGCGCATTGTAGGAAAAGCAGATGAACATAATTTACACCAGGGTAGTGCTATACCTCTCTTTTAAGAGAGGTTCTATCTATGAGCCAGTCATTGGTAGGAAGGCAACGATGGTCAATTTGCCATTGTAGTGAAGCGATTTTTGATGGTTTCGTCTTTATGGTTTTAAACCATTTGACGCCTCTAAGTTGATCTTTGCTTACTTTTAGTTGCTTCATCCACCTATCTTCCACGCTATCCCGTAAGTTCAATCTTGGCCTTATCAAACGATATGTTGATTTAACCGTTAGTGTATGGATAGAACGAATACACTTTCTTCCTTTTCCTAGGGGCAGCCCAGTAATCTTACAATTTGATGTGCTTGTGCTTGTGCTTGTGCTTGTGCTTGTGCTTGTTCTTGTGCTTGTTCTTGTGCTTGTGCTTGTGCCTCAGGCTGTGCTTGTGCTTGTGCTTGTGCTTGTGCCTCAGGCTGTGCTTGTGCTTGTGCTTGTGCTTTTGCATGTCCATGTGCGTTCGGTTAGATGGCATTCGTTGCAAGCCTGATACAGGGACATGGGCCTCCACTCGGAGTGCGTCGCAGGGAACTGAGCGCCCCTAAGTGGAAAAAAATACTAGTGGAGAAAAACTGACAATATACTACAATGTAACTTAAGGTCTCGTTAGACCCTCCTTGGAAATTCGATTTTTAGGAAATCGGCGTCGTTACACCGCATCCTAACTCACCAAATTCCTTGAATGAATGTGAAAACGCACCCTAGAGATTTCCTTGGATTCCTCAGAATCCCCAGCCAAAACGTCCTTGGATTCAAGGGGTCCTCGCGATGTCCCTTGGGTTGAAGGAGCCGCGATTGACGGAGTGTTCTGGAGCGAGCGCCGACAGGAAAATTTGGAGTCGATGTTGGTGCACAGGTCGTCCGTGGTCCATTGGGCAGACATCGCCGGCCTCCAGTACCCGGCGGGCCCCCAACGGCCTTCCACCGTTACCGTTGGCGTGAAAATGTGTGGGGATGGTTCTTCAGCTGAAAGGTGCTTCAAGAAGCAGGGTTTTCCATACGTGCGACGCGCGTCGCTGGCCGTGGTGTCCAACGGTCGAATTTTTTTGCTTTTCTACAAGCGATGTTGAAGCACTGTTGATCGATTGCAGGCATCTGCCTTGCGTGTTTTGTCGGTATTGTCGGGCGCATTGATGCAAGCTTTGTTTGGTACACGCTTCGCATGCTGCGATTCATGGTAGACGTCCTCTGGCGATTGTTGTTCCTGCTGCTGGCAACACTTCTCCTGCTCCTTGTCGTGTTGTTCCACGTGTGCGTCATTGTGCGAGGTCCTGACAGCAGACAGAAACGATGAACGGTGAGGAAGACGACGATGGACAGGCGGGAAACCTCCAGCAGACGGCCGACGCGCGCCATTGACTACTCCACTCCGCAGCTTCTCCTTGTAGTAGTCCTCCGCCGCGTTGTCAACCTCGGAGATCCTCCCATGTCCCTCTCGTCCTTCTCCTCATTCACCATCTCGGCGTTGCCCGGGGGATCACACCCGATGCCATGGCCCAGCAGAATTGCACAATGGATTCCGATAACGACACACAATCGGGTGCATCCATCACTTGTTCCATCAATTGCCTCCGCCTGCGAACGAACAATCTCATCCTCAGGTGAGTTGTTGTTCTCTCAATGCGATAACGCATGGCGACGACTGACACAGCTGCGACCATCGTGTTTCTCTCCAATGTCGTTAATGCCTTCGCACCACCCGGGAGCTCTCGTTCCATCGTCAGGACTTACCATGCGCAAGCACCCACCACTCGTTCGCCCGCCGGTGCCCTCGCTGCACCTTCTACAAGTCGATGGGGACCGCGCTCGCACTCTCCACGTTTCACGGAAGTGTTACATTCTCGCTAAGTTGTGACCGCCCGAAGAGCATGAGAAACACGAAGGCGGCGCCGCAGTAGAGAACTGTTACGCATACACGTTACATCGCCCAACGTTTCAATGTCATCCTTTTAAGCCATGGCCGCCATCACTCCTCCGCACAGACATTTCACCCCAGTCTCCAGTCCAGCCGCCAGGACGCCTCACGCATTGATGTGTTACAACGGAGGGTTCATAATTTGAAATTGGAATGGGGATGTTGGCACCCTTTTTCTTTATCAGAACGGTAAGCCTTCTCGGCGCCGCCAGTGGACCATGCCCGAGGACACACCGACATCCCAGCACGATGACGGACATCCACCCCCGCGGCCGCATGTATGCATATGAAATTGGTCACTGGAGACCTCCAAGGGTTTTCCTTGGGACCCATTGAATTAGGACGCGGTGTAACAATGACGCCGAAAACCGGAAATTTTTCCAAGGACTTCATCCTAATTCCTGAGGATTTTCCAAGGAGGGTCTAACAAGGCCTGTACTATATTACTATTTTCCTTCTCTTCTCTTCTCTTATACCTTAAAGGAAAAAGCGGTCCGCGCGTGACGCTCCCACTGGCCCCAGCAAAAATCGGGCAGGGAGTTCCGCGCGGGTTGCCGCAGGGAACCGAGGAGGGCGCGTCGGTTTGCGGGGGTGCCAGTTGGTGGGGGAAATTCGCGGGCCCGAAGGCCGTATTTGCGACGACGGTGGTGGTGGTAGGCGGGGTGTCGGTTCGCGGGGGAAAATCGCAGGGGCCTAGGTCGGGGAGGCCCGCTGGTTGGAAAGAGTGGCGTCGCAGGGGACTGAGAAAACAGCGGTGTGGCGTCGCGGGTGTAATATCGGGCGAAGGGGCGGGGGAGCGACGACGAGGCGGACGTGTGCGGGTTAGTGTGCGCGCTGCCGATGAGCGCAGCGGCGGTGGCCTGGCGGGCATGTGGGCCGGTACCTGGAATCTCTCTCTCTCTCTCTCTCTCTCTCTCTCTCTCTCTCTCTC
>BFEA01000114.1:7896-24079 GCA_003427395.1 Chara braunii | reverse complement strand
CGTGTTTGACACGACGACCAGCGTGTCGGACACGACAACGATCGTGTTCAACACGACGACCATCGTGTTTGACACGACGACCAGCGTGTCGGACAAGACAACGATCGTGTTCAACACGACGACCATCGTGTTCGACAAGACGACGACCGTGTCGACCATCGTGTTCGACACGGCGACGACTCCGATGAAAGTGTTGGAGAAAACTTGTTGACGTCACCGATAAACCAGCACTGGACATAGCCGTCCACGGAGGCTTTTCTCTTTCTCTCGCGGGGGGGGGGGGGGGGGGGGGGGGGGGTCTCGCGGGGGGGTAGGGGGGGGCCGTGTTGGCCGAAGCGGCACTAACCTGGAGAGCGGGGCAGTTGTTGTGTCGACGTTGGCAGACCGCTGCACTGATTCTCCTAGAACGAGAACAATGACACAATGTCGCGGGTACTCATGTGCGTGAATCGCATTTCTGCTCTGCAGCTGAACGTCATCCCTGCGCCTCCGCTCTGGCCAAGGGGGGAAAACGATCACGGACGACTGCAGTCATTGGATCGTTCCGACCGTCCGTATTCTCGGATTGGACCGTCTGTATTCCCGAATCGGACGGCCAGCAGGCGCGCACGGAGGGCCCACCCGGAAAACCACATATATAAGGCAGGCCCACCACTCCCCATTGGAACATCCTGACCGTCAGTATCCCCGGATCAGACGACCGGCACGTGCCTGCGAAGGGCCCTCCCAAAAAACTATATATATGAGGGGGGGCCACCAGTTCCCATTTTCGTTTCAGTTCGGCAACACAGCAGTAGCGCAGCGCAGCGGAGGCTCGTGCCACAGTGCAGCGCAGTGGAGGCTCGTGTACAGCGCGGCAACGGAGCGCAGGGATTCGGTCCGTGCATAGCAGACCACTTGCTCGACGCGACGGGGGACCACAGCGCTGTCGAGAGGCGTGTTCAGCGCGACGACGGAGCGAGCATACGGCCCAAGATCGCGACGCACAACCACAGCGGAGCACCCCGAGTTTGAAGGATCGGACGGTGAGGACACAACCACGCAGCCCAGATGCAACCACGTAACGCCACGTGGCACTTCCGGTCGTCGAGTCGAACACGATCGTGCCAGATCGTCGAGTCGAACACGATCACGCCCGATCGTCRAGTCCAACACGATCGTGTCCGATCGTCGTGTCGAACACGATCGTGCCCGATCGTCGAGTCGAACACGCTCGTCGAGTCGAACACGATCGTGCCCGATCGTCGAGTCGAATACGATACTGCCCGATCGTCGAGTCGAACACGACACTGCCCATCGTCGAGTCGAACACGACACTGCCCAATCGTCAGGTCGAACACGATACTGCCCAGTCGTCGAGTCGAACACAATAGTTGAGTCGAACACGACACTACGATCGTCGAGTCGAACACGATAGTTGAGTCGAACACGACACTGCCCGATCGTCGAGTCGAACACGAAAGTGACCGATCGTCGAGTCGAACACGACAGTGACCGATCGTCGAGTCAAACACTATCGAGGAGTCGAACACTATCGAATAGTCCAACACGATAGTCGAGCCGAACAACGATCATCGAGTCGAACACGATCGTCGAGTCGGATACGATCGTCGATTCGAACACGATAGTCGAGTCGAACACGATGGTTGATTGCGTTCGTCGAGTCGAACACGATAGTCGTGTCGAATACGATAGGCGAGTCGAACACGTCGAGTCGGACACGATAGTCGTGTCGAACGCGATAGGCGAGTCGAACACGTCGAGTCGGACACGATCGTCGATCGTGTCCGGACGTCGAGTAGAACACGATCGTCGAGTCGAACACGATCGTCGAGTCGAACATGATCGTCGAGTCGAACACGATCGTCGAGTCGAACACGATAGTCGAGTCGAACACGATCGTTGACTGCGTTCGTCGAGTCGAACATCATAGTCGAGTCGAACACGATCGTCGAGTCGGACACGATCGTCGAGTCGGACACGATCGTCGAGTCTAACGCGATCGTCGAGTCGAACACGATCGTCGATTGCGTTCGTCGAGTCGAACACGATCGTCGAGTCGGACACGATCGTCGAGTCGGACACGATCGTCGAGTCGAACACGATCGTCGAGTCGAACACGATCGTCGATTGCGTTCGTCGAGTCGAACACGATCGTCGAGTCGGACACGATCGTCGAGTCGAATACGATCGTAGAGTCGAACACGATCGTGGATTGCGTTCGTCGAGTCAAACACGATAGGCGAGTGCCCTGTCGTCGAGTCGAACACGATCCTTCCCTGTCCTCTAGTGGAATAAGATTGTGCGAGGTGCAATGTCATCGAATCGTTCATGATTGTGTGCAGTGCTATGGGTCGTGTGGCCTGGTTTGTTTCCATTGTTGGGGGGAGCGGGGTGAATAGTTCTATGTTGCTGTTGGTTGTTCTATTACTGTTGTTGACCGTTGCCCTTGTGCCGTGCAGGGCGTCTTCTCTTCACTGTTGCTATGGAGATCTCTAATATGACCCCAGCACTTTGGCGTGCACGCAAGGCACACCCTTTTCCCGCCTTGCGCGCTGTACGTCCGGCAATGTCAGGGCAGCGTAACCTATGAAGGCGCTTGTCCAGAAGACTTCGAATGCGACCCTTGGATGAGAATCCTCCCGTTTGGCGGCAAACATTTGGACTCGTGGGAGGAGTGCGAGTGGGTGAACATGACGGAGAGATGCCCATGGGCGTGCGATTATGAGTTCGCGAATATGTCCGAATTCGGCAAACTTATTCCCGTGTCGTTCGATGTGCTGCGTCCCGTGCGCTTGCCGCTACTGTGTAAAAAGCTAAAAATAAGCCGTGTTGTGGGGGTTTTGGACTGCGAATACGTGACAACCTCGCCTCACACATGGTGCCGTGTTATGAAACAGGAGTTACTCGATTGTGCGCGACATTCTCAGTTCCTCGATCATTATCCGTTGCGATCTCCCGGTCTGTCGCCAAGAGCAGTTTCGTATTGTTGTGTGAGATTGCGTCTAGCATACTTTATCTTCTGTAGGGTCCTTTGTATTGCCGTTTCGAGCAGGGCAAGAAACTTGACCGATGTTGTCGTGTATGTGTCCAGGAACGAGTTGTCTATGTCCGGGAGGGATATGTGTTTAGTTCAAAGAAGGGTAGATGGGAGACTGGATATCGTGGTGGGTGGCCAGGTGGAGGACGTTGTCGCATGGCGCGAGGTCGAGACTAAAGTCGTTTCAATTCGGGATGCTATAGGCGCTTCTCTCGTCGGGAACTCCGGGTTCGTGCGAATGACATACATTTCGGTGTTCGCTGAGACGGCTCAGCAGCTGACCTTCGGATCGCCAATTAGCGTGTTGAATGGCCGCAACGGCGGGATTGTTCCCCGTAGTCGGTAGATAGCCTTCGTCATACTGAATGGCCAAAACGGCATACTCAATGGTCGCAATGGCCGCAACGGTGAAATTGTTCCCCGTAGTCAATAGATAGCCTCGTGGAATTCGCATTGCGATTGTTGTTCTAAATGTGTTATTTCGATAACAATACACGGTATCTGCTAGTTGTTCTCATCATGTGTTCAGTCGCCAAAAGTACACACGTTTGACGTTGTTGTCCTCATATTGTTTTTCGATTCATTGAAACCCGGGAATGATGACACGTGTTTTTGGTTTGGCTGTGGACACCGACACATCGCTGTCAGCCGAGTGTTTGATTGTTGTTCTCATGTTGTGTTTCCTTTCGGAAAAAAAAACTCGTTGTTCTGATGTTTTGCGTGCACAAACATTCATCAGTCAATGTTTCTCCGTGTTAACCAGTGCCTGCGATCTGTTGTCTTGTGTTCTCGTGATCAAGTGCCCCTTTAGGCACCGTCCGCCGACCATTGTGTCGAACACGACAAATGCCTCACAGGACACCCCAGTGTCGCTATCGTGTTCGACACGATGGTAGCCGCCGACCGTTGTGTCGAACACGACGACCGTTGTGTCGAACACGACAAATGTCGCACAGCACACCCCAGTGTCCCTGTCGTGTTCGACACGACGGTCGCTAGACGGTGCCCGAAGGGGCACGTGGTCGACTGTCGAACGGCAGACGACAGTGTCGCTGTCGTGTCGAACACGACGGTCAGCTCCCCTTCAGGCACCGTTTGGCGACCATCGTGTCGAACACGACATGGACACTGTTATCTGGCGACCAAACGGTGCATGAAGGGCCGCTTGGTCGACTGTCGCACGGCAGACAACAGTGTAGCTATCGTGTCCAACACGACGGTTGGTCATCCCGCGCAGTGCCGAGCTCGACGTCGAGCAGGACGACGAGTTGGTCGGCCGTCGGGTTCGACACGACAGTGACTCGACGACACCGCAATGTCGCTCTCGTGTCGAATTCGACGGTACTGGAGGACGTCGTGGCACGGTCGTCGAGTTCGACACGACAGTGAAACGACGACGAGCTAGTGGGCTGCGGCCCGCTTCCGTTGCTCTGTATTCCTGTCTCTTCTTGTTCTCAAGTGTTGTGGTGTTTGCACGTTGGCAAAGCAATGACTGCTTTCTCGCTTGTGCATTTTCTTCAGTTGCGACTAGCTGCTCGACATGGATCGCGAGGGGAAGCCAAGCAAACGACGTACTAGTACTGGTTCCGGGAGTATGAAGCAGTCTCCGAAAAAAACGAAGGGGACACCAACGGCTGGCGTGGGGGCTGGCGACACACCGGGGTCTAAGGGCCACCGAACCCCTGTGCTGCGGGGTGCACCTTCTATGGGCACTCCTTCCGCCCATGTTCGAGGTTCGGGACCGGATTCGGCTGTGCTGATGACTGGTGGGGCTGCGGGTCGAGAAGAGGAGGCTAGTGGTCGGCAGGGGAAATCTACGATGGACGTTGTGTCCAGGCGTAGAAGGTCTGGTGACACGTCCGTTGCAGGTGTGGGAGACGAGGTTCCTATCGACCACAAAGACAGGTGCTGGATGTTGGACTGGGTGGGTGGAATCGGGGAACCCTCGGATGGGCTGGTTTTGTACGTGGTGATCAAAGATAGCATTGTTCCGATTGGCGGTGTGGTGAAGTGGAGTAGAGGAAATTCAC
The DNA here is from genome assembly GCA_003427395.1 of Chara braunii. Lineage (NCBI taxonomy): Eukaryota > Viridiplantae > Streptophyta > Charophyceae > Charales > Characeae > Chara > Chara braunii. The sequence goes on along the minus strand of BFEA01000114.1, from coordinate 19,009 downwards.
AGTTCGCCATGTTGGAGTTGACGATGGTCCTTAACGCTAGAGGTGAGCGGATGACGAATGTCAAACGCATTGCTCTTCATTGGGCCAAACATGCTGGGTACGTCAAGAAGCTTTATGACATTTTCAATCCGTCCGGGACGCAGAAATTGACGTTGCCGGACCTTCGAGCGGTTTTCACATTCTTCGACAAAAATACGGTCGCAGGGCATGAGCCGGTGGTGCATAAAGCATGTTTTCGGCGTCTTTGGAGGCGGCTCCGTCGTCGAAACCAATCATTATAGGTGCCCGCCCACCACCATCACTTCGGACTACGGTTGCTGCGGAGGCGGCTCCGTCGTCGAAACCAATCATTATAGGTGTCCGCCCAACGCCATCGCTTCGGACTACGGTTGCTGCAACACGAGTTCCGAAATTTGGGCAGATCGGGGAGAAAGGTCCGTGTCGCGGGCAAATCGTGCCGTCAGCCCCTGTGAAGCGTAGACCAACATCAACCAAGGAACCCGTTTCCTTGGTCCGCCCGCCACGCTATGAGTTGGTCGTTCTTGTTGGGTCGCATTATTTTGGAGATGACGACGAGGAGAACAGCGAGGAAGATTGGGAACGCGATGAAGAACGCGAAGAATATGAGGAGGGTGGCGGAGAAGAGGAAGTAGAGAGTGAGCACACAATCAGCGAGAGGGGTGGGCCGGGCGAATTGGAGGGTCGTCTAGGGGTTGAGTATGAGRACGAAGGGCAAGAAGAGGAAACGACCGGCGAGGGAGGGTATGAAGATGTGCATTGGGGTTCCAAACGAACGCAGCTGCTCGCGTCGGGTCATGGGCATTGGGAAGTGGATCCAGGGAGCGGGGAAATGCACCGCGAAGTTGGGGTCGAGCCGGTGCATGCCGATGCAGTCTGACTAGCTGAGAAGAAAAGGAAGAACAGGCAAGAGAGGAGAAGTGTTTTGGACAGTAAGAAAACCAAGCAGGAGGGGGGAGCCAAGCAAGAGGAGGGCAAACGCAAGTTGAAAATGCTGGCAGTTGAGGAGGTCGTCCAACGTACGTGGGAGGCTGAGGAGGCCATGAAGAAAAAACGGTAGCCAAGGGAAAAAAGCAGCGAAAGGAGGTGTGATGGAAAAAACTTCCGTTTTTCCACCGGACCAGCCACAGTCGGATGAAGACGTTGTGGGCAAGACAGTCACCAGACCGCCCAGTTTGCAGATTCTGCCGCCTGGGAATTTTTCTGGTCATCTGAGCAAAGGCTTCTTCCTTGAGTTCGACGAGAATGGTAAACAGAGGTCGGAAATGCAGTTCATTTCTGTCAAGTTGGACAGGATTCTGGATATCCCTGATGAGAAATTCAGATATAATCAACGCTTCCTCGATCAGGAGCTTATTGATGACCTTTACAAAACAATGGTTGAGTCGGGTGAGGCAGCTATCAGAGAGAGAACGACCGTGGCAGTCGGAGTGAATGTATGTGCATTGTACGAGAAGCCTGTCCTTTTGTTGATTGGGCTACATGATACAATGCATACTGACGCTTCCGGTACGAATGTGAGGGCGAGAAGAGTGACGCTCGGGGAATTCGATCTCCAATCCGTGCACAAGTACTACTGGTACCCTCTCAGTGGTCAACACAATGTTGCGGCGACGAGGAAATGTTCTCAAGAACGCCCTGACATCGCCCGTGAGCTCCGTTTGGATTGCTGGACTGCAAGGCCTGTTTACTATCCGGATAGGAGCATGGAGAATTACTGCACCTTGAGCACTTTCCAAAATACGAAGGACAAATGGAATACTCCTCCGCACCAGATTGCTATCATTGAGAACATACGAAAGTTGTGGCAAGCAGTCGGTCGTCCAGAAGCTATAGGCGGATCTGCTGCAGACGTCAAAAATAAGGATTACAGAGAGTTTGCGGCGATGGCTCTGCGCGCGACCGGGAGTGATCATTTGGTTACTCTTTCACTTCAGGCTTGGAGCAAGGAGTGGTCTCACTTCCTCGGACCTTACATGGTATTGGCAAGGGCGACGGACGATGTGTTCGAGAAGGTGCAACAAGTATATTATGCTTGGGAGAGTGGACAGTTGTCGAGGAGAGATGGTGTGAAGTCTGCCACCAAACAAGGTGAATCGGGGAAAGCGTCGAGACCTGGCCCCGGATTCGAGTTGAAAAAAGGAATCAGGGTTCCAATGCACTGGATTCAGGGTACTAGAGGACCTGGTGACCTCGTGGCTGTGCGCGATCCGGATGTCAGATCATGGAAGGTTATGTCTACGTTGGGGAGGCGTGAGAGGCTTCAGTTGTTGCGAGACATTCTCGCGGGAAGTGTCATACTCGCTCCAACGCTAAGTAAAGCTGCTCACACTGCCGGAAAACATTCGATGGAGACATACGTGGAAATGGTCAAGCAGGAAAGAGCAATGTTGAGAATGTTTCACTACTTCGTCTTCATTTCTGACCCTCACAAGAAGTCATCAGAGTGGAAGGAACCATTCTTCGACAACCTTTCTGATTTATTCGCTAAGTATTGTGATCAAGGATTGACATCGGAGAGGTGGATCGACCAGCGACGGCATTTCAAAGAAACGAGTTGGGTACGGTCATTTCCGGCTACACTTGGAGGCGAGGATGAGAAAGAAGAGGAGAGCTTCAAGAAAACAAAATCGCTTGCAAACAAATGCCCCGAAGAGTTCATTCAATTTGTCAACAAGTTGTTGCGTAGATCTGAAACTGGGGGTTCGCATAGCATTCGTATGTCGGGACAAGCGAGATATATATATTTCCAGAAATAGGACGTGACATCTGTATTCGTGTCGTTCCAGTGGGAACCGAGCGATGTTTCAGACGAGATGGATTGCAAGGAAATCTTTAGAGCCGTCAGACACCAGACGTGCCACTCAGCCGTCCTGGATTTGTGTCGCCCGACCCAGATGGGTGCATGGACTGAACAAGTGTTTCATGGACTCAAGAAGTTCATGGACAAACTTGGCGGCGAGTATTGGACATTATTGTGCTTCGTTTCACGCCCTTGCAAGTTCACATTCTTGAGGCGAGTCGCGATGTGGGACATTCACTTGGATCTTCTCAAATGGACTCGTCTACAACAAACAAAGGGGAAAGTGTATAAGGTTGCAAACTTGCCTTTGGAGGACACAGACAAAATGGTGGTCATCATGTACTCCAAGGACGGGGATTTTCATCGCAACACTATTCCCTTGTTTGAAGATATTCAAGTTGCAGGTCCATCATCTGTCGAGCGGGTGGCTGACATATCGGCACTTGTGCGGAGAGAGAGAAAGCCGAAGATGTTGACTGATGTCGTGGAGAAGAACTTTCTACCATCAAAGTGAAAAATGGCAGGTATGGATCCACCTGAGAAAGTGGTCTATGACGGTATGGAAAGGGAGCCGAATGCAATGGTGGAGACATTGGAGCATTTTTGTCCTGCGGATGAGGCTGTCGTTTTCCTCAGGAAAGGTCGTGCGGGATTGGTTTGGGAACTGTTAAAGAGTCAACGTCATTGCATTGTGCTGGAAGGGGAGGGTATGAAGTTTGAGTTTCTCACTCAATTCATTGACAAGATGGTCAAAACTCGAGATTACTACGCCAACTTTACTAAGTCGCCTCCTCGACATGATGAAGGGCATGATCTCGTCTACAAGGTTGGCCAAAACGTGGTCAATATTCGGGAGTTTCTCTTCGAAACAAAGCCGCAAGACAGAGGGGAATGTACTTATGTCCTCAGAAGAAGAAAAGTGGAGAAACTTTTTAGGGGTTATCATAAAGCACCATCGGAGAGGAAGGTTTCATTTCTCGACCGCTTGGAGACAATGTACTTCGACCAACAAATCGGGGCATTTACAATCGCAGGTTATGTGACTTGTTTTGTGGATGGTGAGGACTTTGATGCCAACGACTTAGAAGAAGAGAGTGTTGATGGCACTTTGCAAGCGGCTTTGGCAGCTGAGAGGCAAAGAGCTTGTAGCCCGGCTTCGCATTCGCAGAGAATGGGTGTTCCAGGCACATCGTCCGGTTTTGGAGGAGCTTCCAGCATGGCAGTTTCAACGGATCAGTTAATGACTCAGCCGCCGACTTCTTCTATTGTTACACCGACTCAGATGGCGGGCAATACGATGACGGTGGCATCAGGAGGCAGTCTGGATCCGAATGTTCTAGCAATGCTCTCCCCAGAGTTGGTGGCAACTCTGGCACCATTTGCACACAGCCCAAGTATTATTATGGAATTGTGACGCTCTCGAACTCCACAACAACCTCCACCTGATGAGTCCTTGGAGTACGAGATAGGAGACACAATCCCTGCAGACATTCGACTGCTTCCGGGGCATATAGTGTGCGGAGACGATTATACGATGACGGATGATGCCACATGGGGTCATCACATTATATGGCACCGCCAACACTTCCAACCTGCATTGGCGAGAGGGAGGTGGGTTATGGCTATAAAAGAAGAAGGGGAGTGGCAGTTTTGCCTCCACAGACGTATGTCTGGATCGAACTTTCTGAAACATGCCAAAAATCAGATTGCCAAGCGACTCCTGCGACTTAATCCGGAGGTTTCTCAATCAAGACTAGATGTAAGAACGGAAGAAATTTTCCAAGAGTTCAAAACATCGCAGTGGCTTGAGTATCTGGAAGAGTTCTATGATAGACAAACCAGCCCGGCTTATGGATATTATTGGCATGTCAGAGAAGATCTTGGGGAGAGGAGAAAATCAAGCGGCGGTGGTGACCATGGCAAGGGATCCGGATCGAGCGGAGGTGCGCATGGCAAAGGATTACGATCGGGGAGCGATGCAAGTGACAAGGGTCCGGAACCAAATGCAAGCGGCAAGGACGCAAGTCGTGGGGAACGACAACAAACCAAAAAGTCTAAGGGGCGTCAAGCAACAGAAGGCAAGGGATCAGCACCAAGCGGCGGTGGGCATGGCAAACCTACAGGACCAAGCGGCGGTGGTTCAATTGTCGAAGGGTCTCAGGGGCCTCAAGAAACAGAGCGCAAGGGATCAGGATCGAGTGGTGGTTCAACTGTCGAAGGGTCCCACGGTCGAGTCGAACACGACAGTGGCCTCGCATTGGAGCGTTCCCGGCTTGACCAAGCGAACAAACTCACGGTCGAGTCGAACCCGACAGTGGGATCGGAAACGATCGCCGGTGCGACTGGCAAAGCTTCGGGACCACGAGGGGGCAGTACAACTATCAGCGGTGCTTCACCTGTCAAAGAGTCACACGGTCGTGTCGAACACGACACTCGTCCAGCATTCGAGCGCTCGCGGCTTGACCAAGCGAAGAAACTCACTATCGAGTCGAACCCGACAGTGGGATCGGGATCAATCGCCGGTACAGGTGGCAAGGCTTCGGGACCAATCGACGTTGTTTCACCTGTCGAAGGGTCACACGGTCAAGTCGAACACGACAGGGGTCCACTATTGGAGCGCTCCCAGCTTGACCGAGCGGAGAAACTCGTGGTTGAGTCCAACCCGACACAGCAATGGGGATTGATTGCCGGTGCGAGTGCCAAAACTTCAGGACGAAAAGGCGGTGTGAGTTGCGAGGGCGTGGGTACAACTGACCAAGTTTGGGCGACTACGATACTAGTGGGCGACAGTGTCGCTATGGAAGTGGATATTACTGGTACACTCACAGAATTGCAGATGTCGTCGTCGACGATGCCAGTTGAAGTAAGCGGCATTTTCCATGACACTTTTGAGGGCGTAAAGGAGGAAGAAACTCTCCATGTACAAGGCATCGAAGACGATGAAGGACATATAGTACTAAGTACACCGGAGCAAGTTGTACTTGTACAACCTCAACAAACGCTTGAACAACCTCAAACACCACAGTCTGCTAACCTCATGATAGCTATCGAGGAATCTCCTATTGCGCCATTGCATATAGAAGGTGTGACAGAAGGTCGTGTTGAAGAAAAATTGAGAGTTAGCCATCGAGGTGAGCACTTTCTTATCTTAGGAGCAATATATAATACTATATGCGGATTAGTGAGTACATCACATGCACTCATCTCCCATTGTGTCGATCCCTCAGATGTAATGTTTATTTACCTAGCTTTGGAACTGTGCGTTTTCTGAAGAGAAATACTGCAATTGTTTTGTATGAAGACTTAGTGCAATTGCCATATATTTTGTATTGGTATTCATGAGTCAATTTCAACAACGGAAAATCGGACTTGTAACTCATTATGTTTTATTTTGTCAATCATGCAGGGCGACGAAAAGAACTGTGAAAAACGACACATGTACACTTGCAAAGGAAGAAAAAGAAGAATATCATTCGTCGTGGCTTGCAAGCTTTGTCAACTTTGCCGTTATTGTCAAAAAATGAGAGAAGAAGTCGTACACCCATGACATTTCCATCTGTGAAGCCAGCTGCCTTAAGGATGTTTAAAGCTATTGGAATAAGGCGGCAGACGCAATAGATTGATTTTTTTGTTCTCAGACAAATGTTTTTTTCAGACCATGACATGGGGATGATACCTACATAGGATTTGTTCCTCCTAATTTGTCGTGAACGGTTGTCTTCCTCCATGCCCTTGTTCTCTTCGGCTATTTGCAAGTGCGTCAACATGACATACGATGGCGATGACATTCGTTGTCCAAGCAGGCGGCCTTGCTTGTATGAAATTTTGAACAGTGGGAATTGTAAAAAAGATCTAAAAAAACGTTGTCACTATCTCCCTTGCTTTCTTTATGTGTTATGTTTTTTTGTTACGATATATGAGTATTCCCCTAGGCCTCTGTCCCTACACTAGGCGTTGTCCTATGCATATACATGCTCTCGCAAAACTATTATAATTAGGAATAACGCACAAACATGCTCGTATAAATTTGCACATTTTACCTCAATTTTGCCACTCTGCCTGTATGTTGTTTTATTGACCCCAAAGATTTCCTACATTGCCATACTATGCCATAAACTGTGCACATACAGTCACCAACAATTACTATTAGGATCAGATGCAGATATATGAATATGCGTTTTTTATATACTATCTACCATCTATTTTTTATTGTCTTCCCGTATAAACCCATATGGATTCTAGCTCTATATATCACGACACTTTTCGTCAGAGCTACTTCTACTTACAGCTATAAACCTAATAAGTTGGACGACTGATACGTAATATCTGCGTACGCTATGATGTCACAACAGACACAGTCATGCTAAGGTCTGCATACACGTTTACCCTTCCTTTTTATACACTATCCTATATCGCAAAACACCTACGATCAAGTACAATTAAGAGGATTTAAAAATGCCACATACATGTATACACGTCCATCCTGGCCTTACACCGATGTATCTTTGTTCTACGCGTTTATTCACTGTGTCCTAACACTCACACACACATGGACATACTCGAGACACTCCACAATAATAAATCGTAATAATATTCAACACAAAATTTACATAAATAATAATAAAACCTCTCCCACGGTTAATGCATTAACGTGCTGTGTGTGTAAGCCTAAGAACTGGCTTGGTTCAGATGGAGGACCTACCCCCGATGGGGTAGGTCCGACGTCTAAGGACTTACCCCTCCGGGACCTCCATTACGAGGGTATGGGGAGGGACACACACACACACACACACACACACACACACACACACACACACAATTTTATTAAAAAAAAATTCCCATTTTTAATCTTTTTTTTTTTAAAACAACCTAACACACATAAAAAATTTTCAAAATAATAATAATAATAAATTAACATATAAACAAATAAATAAATACATAACAAAAATAATAATAAGAATAATAAGAATTTTATACACAGTTAAGGATATATATTTATTAATTTTAGCCCCCCCCCCCCCAAAAAAAAAAAAAACAAAAAAAAAAAAACAAATAAGAGTTTCCGTGATTTTTTTGAGAACCCAAGGGACAACCATATAGACAATCATAACCACGGGTAACAAATAGACCACTTCTTCCACACCCTACAAAGCCAACAATGTAACTCACTAAATATACGCAAAGTCCCACACATATGAGAAAAGTTATGAGACTAGTAGACCCCCCCAAAAAAACTGAAAACTAACGAGGAGTACATCACACGACGCCGCACCCTCCACAAAAATGAAGAGGCACACCTTTTGTCTGACGTCCTGGCTCTTCCTACACAACAATTGAAGACCCTCCGGACAACACGGTACATGTTGACAAATACTCATGACTCATCACCAGAAGCTTGCCAAGAGACAACTACAAAAAAACAAGAGCAGCGTAAGGGCCATAGCTCAAAGCATCACCGACGCACTACACAACTAATCACTCTGAGATCGCGCTGACCACTGCAAGCTGCCTAAGGTCACGCTCATCCCCAAGAGCTTGACACGTTGCATCCAAACAAAAACAAAAACCACATATGCGACATAGGGCGAAGTACCACCACTTCATCAAAAACATTCAAACACACGCAAAAGTCAAAACCCACGCATATCATATCCAACACCCATATACACACGCCTACAGGCACTATCAGCAAACTCGCGCACCCCCTCATACACTGAAATACTTGCCCACAACCTCTTCACGAAACAACCCCCACTCATAAACCCACCTAGATAGACGATCCCGTGCTACCTTCACCATTTCGCATGCAACTATCCGGTTATTGCAAGCAGTTCAACTACATTATATACAATGACACATACAAGCACCTCCATCCTTGTCGGCCATACCTGCGAACGCACTGGCACTACAGAGCGAACATGTACCTGCAGCTTCTGCAAGCCTTCGCTATCAGCACCTTCCATCCGCTTCTACTTCATCCCCCCTTCCTCCTCTGCTAAAACACGATCACATCCTCAAGCTCGTCCATACGACAAGACACCTGCTAATTGAGCGTGGGCTGCCCGGCATCTAGCACACGCTCAGGCCTTGGTGCCACGAGCGCTATTCGTTGCGGGCTGCGGTACCATGAGACCTTTGAGAGGCGATGGCTACCGTCGAAGATGCTTCATCTTCACAAACGTTCCACCTACAGGTAAGAATGTAACTACTTCCTTGTTTCTAAATTGTCGTATACGCTAACATGACATTGCAATTATCTAGTAATGGGAGCTAGAAGCTCTCCCTCTGATGAGCTGCTATGGGTGCTAGGCTGAGAAAAGTGTGCTTCAGGGCGTGCACCCCCCCTTCGGATACCTTCTAACCAAGTTGATCCTAACTACTGACTAACCTCTTAGTTGCTCCCCCCTTAATAACTCTTACCTCCCTTTCCTCCTCCTATAATGGAGATGACTGTTATGAATATCCTGCTGCTAACTTTGAATGGCGTATCATCCTATGCTACAATGGACAAAGGTATGGTTTCGTGTCCCATAATAAATGGGATAGCCGTGTTTCACACACCCACTACACACACACAAACACGCACAAACGCGCGCGTACACACACACACACACAAACACACACAATCAGTTTTATATATGTTGGTCTTTCTTCTGTTGTTTGTCTTTCCCTTGATTTTTTCGAATCTTCTCTTGTGTGCCCAACTGAGCACCCTTAAGTTGTGCCAAACAGTCGGTGGTTCCTCGTTTGGAGTGCCTACTGCACTCTTATGGGGGCTGCTCGGTTCGGGATGTCTGTGTTGCCTGTCGGTGATGACGGATGTTCGTCGGAGTAACTCCCTGGCTCAGTGGGTGGTGGGAACCAACAGTCTGCGGGGTTTAATCGTGATGTGAGTAGGTCATGTGCTGCTTTGCTCCGTGTTGGATGTGTGGACATCCTTGTCTGCGCTCCGCTGCTGCCCTGCTGCCTGTCCAGCTTGCTTCGCATGTGGTACTTTGCAGGTTGATGCGTTCGTTGTGCGCCGTGGCCATGTTGTTGGTGTTGCCTTGCGCTTCGCTGCTCCGCTGTCGTGCTGCTCATCTGCTGGTTGTGCCTTCCGTGCTTGCTGCTTGTGTGCCCTGTAAGTTGGTTACCTTGTTGCTGGTGCCTTGTGCTCTGTACCACGGTTGCTGACCTGCTGGTCCGCTCGCCCTGTCGTCCACTCCAGTACTGTTGCCTTGTTTGTGTCGTCTTGTGCTTCACTACACGGTTGCCACGCTGCATGCCCTGCGTGCCACGTCGTTCCTTGCAGTCGTTTTTGGCGTTGTGCGGCCGTGTTGCCTCTACTGTGTTGCCTGGTGCTCCACAGGGTTGTTGCCCACTGCTATGTTCCGCTTGGGGACAGTCGGCCTTCAACGAGGGTCAAAGGGTTCATGACCCAAACCATCAAATACAGAGATTCCGCAGATTGTCGAGGGTTCAGCCTCCTGATGAGTCGGTGCAACTCCGACGAAACAATCTTTCGTTTTTCTTTGCTGTGTTTTTCTTTGCTGTGTTTTTCTTTGCTGTGTTTTTTTTGTTGTTTGTTCTTTTGTCTGTCTTGTTGCCGGGATGCTTCTCGACTCTTGTCTTGTTTCATTTGTCTTACTGCTGGTCTGTTTGGTTTTTGTTCCCCCCCCCTTTTTTTCGTTCCCTGGCTTTTGAAAGCTGGGCATTATAAACATTCTTTTCTATGGGCATCCCTGGCTCCGGCTCCTTCCCGGTGTTGTTTATAAGCGCACTCTTCAACACATCATGCTGTGACATGGTCGCAGAAGCCACGCAATGCATATAACACACACACACGCGCGTGCGCGCACACACGCACACACACACGCCCGCGCGTGCACACACACAAACTAGCACATTCGTTTTTTTTTTTTTTTTTTATCAATCAATCAATCAACCAACCAATCACAGTTAATCAATCCATCAATCAATCAATCAATCAACCAATCAACCAATCACAGTTAATCAATCAATCAATCAATCAATCAATCAACCAATCAACCAATCACAGTTAATCAATCAATCAATCAATCAACCAATCAACCAATCAACCAATCACAGTCAATCAATCAATCAATCAGTATGTGTGTCTATCAAAAACGAAAATACAGAAGGACAAAAAAAAAAGAAAACGGCTTTGGTTTTTCATTTCATTATTATCTTTTTTTTTTTTTTGTTCCTTCTATATTTGCATATTTCGGTAAAAAAAAGAATCAAAAGAACATGTGCACCATGTTTATCCCACCACCAATCAGAAAGAAAAAA
>BFEA01000113.1:3170777-3184361 GCA_003427395.1 Chara braunii | reverse complement strand
CGCCTACCACCAATATAGATGCGCGATGGTTATGGAGATCGATACGACTCACTTCGTCGTGGCGTCGAGCTGTCTTCTCAGTTCAGTAGACTCCATAGTGCATGTCTGGGACGGCCCTAAACATGGCACAGTCGTCTTTTCTTAGGTATCCAGTAGAGTGGTTTCTAACTCCTTTGTGCATTTAGTGATCTTCCTTTCACATAACATTTGCTCACACATAGCTGATCTCCTTCTAACCCCACCCCCTCTTCCTTCGTCCCTACTCGATCTGATCCTCTCTTTCTTACCTTTATCCCCATATGTGTAATCCACTACGCGTTCACCTCTCTTTTACTCTTCACCCTCATGGTTGGCTTTTACCCCCTGACTCACCTGTTTTTCCGCTAAGTACCACTAGGATCGTTTTCTCCCTCCTTTCTCGGAATGTTATGAGCTTCCGTGAGATTGCTTTGTTCAATCCTTAGTTTCATGTGTTAGGTTTCCTTGGAAAATGATAGGAGTAGAGCTTTCGTTTTCCCCAGGTAAAGATTGCTCACACTTAGCTATTCACCTTTCTAGCCCACCCTCGTCCTTTTTCTATCTACACACTCACTTTCTTCTCCTCCTCATCTTTACCCCCAAATCTGTAATACACTACTTTTGCACCCTCATGACTTGTTGTTCACTATTTGAGTCACTAGTTTATCAGGTAGGATCTCATTATGATCTTTTCCTTCTTCTCGCTGCGGAGTTTTATGAGATTTGATGAGATGTTTTTTTTTTGGTTTATGAATAGTCATCTATCTGATTTGGTAAGCTAGAGCTACAGTTTCATCCTTTGTAGCTACAGTCTACCTCATCACAGATTAGCCACATGAGTGCTTGTACAAGATCTGGATTACGCATCACTCGTGGATCTCAATCTCAGTACCTAGTGTAGTAAGCTGGAATATTCACTGCTGGAGAATGGAAGTATCACACGAAGAAGATGTGGAAAGAGTCAGGGAAGCACGGTCTCCTCCCCCTCTTCAAGATGGAGCGAAAGAGGAAGACGGCAGAGTAAGGGAGATGATTCGCCTCTGTGAAGAAGGAATCATCCCGTCAAACATCGATCCACGTGAGATGTCGGTGGATGGGAGAGAAGTCCATTTCATGGTAAACTCAAGCATAGATCAGGCCAAGGTCACACGGTTGAAGCAGCACACCGTCACCTTCATATTTAGAGAAGGAGAAAGATTCTTATAATGCAAGATCAAAGGCGGTATTGTTCAAGCATATGTTCTTTCAGAGTGAACGGAGCATAACCGATTGAACTCCCATTAAGGTAGCATATCGACCGTACCATAGAGTGAACGGAGTATAATCAGTGGTTATCTTGACAATAATGTTATCATCATAGACTGCAGCTCTTAGTACTTTTGGTCATTTGTTGAGATTCTCTTCACATCATTTAGACAACGAGTCTTTCAGAGTTTTATGACCCCTCTCGACTGGTACATTTGCTTGAGGATGATAAGCAGTCGCGTATCGAATTCTGACACCCAATCTGAGAGTGGTTTTCCTTACAATCTCATTTTCGAATCCAGACCCTCTATCTGAAACAAACTCTCTAACGAAGAGACAACTAAGATAGATTTCCTCTATCCAGTCAGCCACATGTTCAGTCGCCTTCCTCTTCAGAGTTTTTGCCTTAACATATCCAGAGAAATTATCTCTCATGTTCAGTATGTACCTCATCCCTTACTTGCCTAGAGGCATGGTAATGAGATCCAAATGAACTCGATTGTCTAGTTTTACCAAGATAGTAGAAAATAAAGTCTCAATCATCCGCGTTGTAGATCTCTTCTGACATAACACACATAATTTACAGAATCTGCAAATTATGTCTCCTATACCAGGCCAAAAGTACAGCTTAGTTGTCGTAGAAAAGGTCGCTTCAACAGCTTTATAGCCACCACCAACCCCTTCATATAAAGTAAAAATTATTTATTGTTATCTTTCTTTCCCACATACAACTCTTAGTGGAGGCAAACCTCCCTTGCAATCCACAAAGAAATGCCCTTTTTTTAATATGAACTTTTTTCTTAATTTTTTGCAGTAATATTCCTTTATCTTTTCCCTTTCCATTTTTTTCCAATCTCTCATATTCTCCTGAGTTAAAGAAATTTATTTTTCTTTCTTTTCAACTTCTTCTTCATCTTTTGTCCTGAGTTTTCTCCCAGTTCATGGACAACCACATCTGTTGCACCGACTTTAGCATATCAGTCGTTATGTTCCTCTTCTTCTTCTTTCTCAAGAATTAACTCATAAAAATACGCATCAGGGATTTTCCCCCAATGGTCTTTTTTTTAAGGTCATAAACTCTACTCATAGAAACTTGAAGCCTTATAATCTTCATCATCCTCTATATTCATGAAGTTATCAACATAAGCATACTCTTCTGTCGTCCCATCAATGTCTTCTTCTTCATCTATTCTCCATTCAATTCGGCTTAAACCATCTGCTCGATTTTTCTTGGTTGGGATCTTTTCCAACTTAGAATCAAATGTCAAAATGAAGGCAATTCACCTGCTTACTGTTAGATCTACTTGTTGATGTTTCTTGATAGCACCAATCGCATCAGATGCATCAGTCCTCATAATGAATCTCCTTCCAAATACGTAATGCCTAAAACACCTGAGGCAGTGGATGATTGTCATCAATTTTTTCCTGGATTGGGTGTAACCTCTCTCCGTGGAATTTAGAGTTATGCTCTCAAACCTTAGAGGTTTCTCTCTTTCACTCTCATCCTTTTGAATCAGAACACCACCAAGAGTCACTGGTCCCCCACCAACCTCGATGATAAAGTTTTTTCCCGCCTCATCATCTTAGAAAGGTATTCCCAGCACTACACCCTCATCTTTTAATTTTTTTTGTAAGTTTTTTGCAGCAATCTGTCTTTTCTCTGCCTATGATAGGTCAACTCCTTACCTTACCATCTCTCTTAGAGGCTCTGCAAGCGTAGTAAAATGAGGAATAAAGATCCTTCAGAATCCACAGACACCCAAGAAACTTCTGACATATGTCACTTTTTTTAGAGGCAGAGACCAACCCCATTTCCTCTCGACGCACATGCAGACCTCTACGCACAAGACACAAATGCAACACTTTCGCATGACTCACAGGTGTATGCATGAATGACTGACCGCTGCCTCGTTATTTATAGTAATCCGCATGTGACCTGCTTACTGTTTGATCTACTTGTTGATGTTTCTTGATAGCACCAATCACATCAGATGCATCAGTCCTCAGAATGAATCTCCTTTCAAATATACAATGCCTAAAACACCTGAGGAAGTGGATGATTGTCAGCAACTCTAGGATTGGGTGTAGCCTCTCTCCGTGGAATTTAGAGTTGTGCTCTCAAACCTTAGAGGTTTCTCTCTTTCACCCTCATCCTTTTGAATTAGTACACCACCAAGAATCATTGGTCTCCAACTAGCCTCGATGATAAAGGTTTTTCCCTCCTCGTCATCTTAGAAAGGTATTCCCGCCAGTACACCTTCATCTTTTAATTTTTTTCGTAAGGTTTTTGCAGCAATCCGGCTTTTCTCTGTCCATGATAGATCAACTCCTTGCCTTACCATCTTTCTTAGAGGCTCTGCAAAGGTAGCAAAATGAGGAATACAGATTCTCCAGAATCCACAGACACCCAAGAAACTTCTGACATTTGTCACTCTCTTGATAGGCAGAGACCAGTTTAAGATCTTGTCTATTTTCTTTGGGTCGGGACGCCTACCCTTGCAGAAACATTTAAAGCCCAATGTGGTTACTTTTGCTTGAAAGAGAAGAGACTTTGGTCCACTGCCAGTCGGATTATATTTTTGAAGTTTTTTCTAGAACCAACTTTACCCTCTCATCATGTTCCCAGACAAACTTCCTGACTCCATCAACAACCAAAGTCTCGTCTCTTACTATAGGTCATTTCACTGGATTATCATCAATACAGAGGTTGATTATCTTAGGAGAAATATTCTGCACGACTTGGATCATATCCCTTTGAACCACTGTCACACTATTAGTCCATCATTGAGGTACCACACACATCTCAATAAGCCCTCTTGGGGTGTGCATGACAGTCTTTGGTTAACTAGCGGAATGTATGGAAAACTGATCGTAGCCAGAATATAAATGATCTAAGAAATAAATGCATCGACCAGCAAAGGATTCGAAAAGGGGATCGGCATTAGGGAGACTACTTGCAACACGTACCGTCACTGAGTTGCGTTTGAATATTTTATATCCATCTCTAACCTCCTCCTTGTTTCCAAAAGCAAAACCAGTGATTAGCATACGACCCATCAGTAGGCTCAACAACATTGAAAGCAATTTTCTTGTCCATATATTTTACCACCTCTTCCTCTTCTTTTTGGACATACTTGGTAGGTCTGTCACTCCATGGAGTATGATCAACTGCCCAGATCTTAGCGTGACAAACTTTGATGATGTGTTCATTTTTTTTAGGCCAGATAAACTGATATGATCCTATCTTCATAGTATCAAACATCTCTCTAGTGATTCTGTTCTCCAACTTTGTTGATTCCCTTAATGCTTTAATAATTCTTTTTTTTTCTTTTCAATGTTTCATTATAGTCATTTTCTATCAAAACGGTAACCGGGTTTTTCACCCTCTTGGGCATATACGTTCTCTTTGATCCTGTGACTGATGCACACCGTAATTTTATTTTCTCACTCTTAGCAGATTCAACAACCTTCTTGAATTCCTCAACCTTCTCATCTTCATCCTTAAGTTTGTCGAGAGTTTTCATCATTTTTTAGACTTGATTAATGTGCACTGAAACTTCCTCTTCAATCCCCTGCTTACTTTTCTCTTTGAGCTTCTTAGTCTTTTCAACCGACTCCTCCTTTTTTATTGAGTCAGCAGATAAACAATGTTTAAGATGGCGGGAGGTACATACCATAAAGGTTTGTTGCTAACCAAATTATGGATCATGCAGGCCAATCAAAAATGACCCTTCAAGACTGAAAAACTAAACAGTTTTTATTCTATGTAAGAATGAACAACTTGTCTTAGGGTGATAATCAGTAGCTAAGACACAAGGTCCAAGCTCACCCTGTTCAATTTTCAACTGAACATTGGGCACATCCCAGTCAATACATGAATTAGTTGCCCTTAACCATTTCAGGCTCAGAACCAGATCAAAAGGCAAGTGTGGAAACACAAAATTTTAGGCTATGTCTGACTTCTCCTTTGGCATCAAAGGTCACTGACACACTTTTGATAACCTGTTGGACTGTGACAGATTGGACATTCCCAACCTGTATGCATAAGGGGTGCTCAAGGTCTGAGACCTTGAGTCCCAAGTGAAGTTTTTGTACTCCTGTAGGGGAGATGAAATTTCGTGTAGCACCACGGTCTAACAGTGCCTTGATTCAGATTTTGTTAACCAGAGGTTTGAGAAAGATCAGATTTGACTTCACTTTTCTTTTCTCCTTCGGTTGGAGATGAAGGGAGCGAAGTTGATCAGTCTCTTCCTCCGATAAGGGTTCATCAAAAAAAGGCTCCGTGTACGAATACAGAGAGTCAGTTGCAGCCTCAACACAATCAGGCTCAGGGACTAATTCACCTTCAAGAGAGGGTGGATGCAGTTCAACAGGGGTAGCTACTACCTTTGCAGACCTATTTAATTTTTTGAACTGTTAGTGCTCCAAGTCGGGTAGTCCTTCACGAAGTGCTTCTTAGCACATCTGAAACAAACTCTCTGATCCTTTCTTTTTTGTCATGTCCCCTCAGCAATCTTGAGACTTTTCTAGGGGAAAGTGGCAGTATCCATGGGATTAGCTAGATAGATGGCCCCCTGGACCGCATCATACCAGACAAGAGAAGATATTCACAGCTGGGACGCCTGAGGGTCCCGCAATAGCATCCAGTAACACCTGAGGGTCCCGCAATGGCAGCCAATAACGCATGGGAGTTGGTCAAGACGAGGTCCGAACGCAAAGTACCAACCTCATGACAAACCTCCAAGTTGCCCTTCCGCTGAGTCTGATCTTTCCTCCAAAATCACAATGTTTGTTCCCCTGATCAATTGTTGTTACTCAGCCTAGAATGACCACTTTCGTATAGAGCACACCCTTGCTCTCAACTCACGATGCAGTCAAAATGCAGCAGTTCACTGAAACTGCGCGCTCAGCGACTAAGCGCATCATCCATGTACCGCGGAACTATGACACACAACGGTGCTCAACAGCCGTGCACGATGGCTAGGATCAACAGCAAGACAACAACTTCTTACTCGGTAGTGTATTTCACTCATTGCAGCAACGCTACTTCACAGGACAAAATCTCTCTCTCAAGTTACATTGTCGATCCTCTTTGCTGAAAACAATAGTTTTTTGTAATGATAAAAAAATGTTGTCGCGTCTATATAAAGCAGCAACACTTAACTCTATTTAAATATTCCTGCCTTGAAATAGGAGTCAACTCAATTTAGTATATTACCACGATCCGAAGTAGGAACCTCTCAAACTCAACCGCTTGCGACTGTTATAGTTAAAATTAGCAGCTCCAAGCCGGCAAAACTCTACACAGCCTTAGTAGTAGCGGGATTCTGAGCTTATATAGCCACCATAGTTCATGTAAAGTAAGCAGCAGTGGCTCGTCAACAACCCTTACTCAACATAGCTGCATACTATAGAGTGTGCTGAGAATAGTCACCGCTCACTTTGACCCTCAACCTGCTCAGTTATGCTAGTAGATCCAGGTTACTTCTCCAACTAAGGACTTTAATGCACTACTACCTACAAAACCAAGAAGGAACTTTCAATCTTTCAATCCTTGTTGGCTCCAGACAAGGAAACGACCACGCACCACTACAGCGATTTGGTGCACCAATGCTTGTGTTCCTTTACTCACCAAATGTAATCTCCCACTAAAATATGAAAGATGTATGTGCCTTGCTCTGCGAAGACAAGTTGTGGAAAATCAGTCTCTCTCTCTCTCTCTCTCTCTCTCTCTCTCTCTCTCTCTCTCTCTCTCTCTCTCTCTCTCTCTCCCCCGACTCTTCGTTCACGGCCGTACTTACCAAACATACAGAAATGAGAACGAGTCTACCCCCCGAACATGGCCAAACGCACCACCTTTTTCCCTACAGCTCCTATCGCTTCCTATCAGGTACGTTCTCTGCCCCCTCACGTGCGCATTCTCTCGTCTCCCTCTCTTTTTACTCCCCTTCTAACGCTCGTCACGACCCTCCATGCACGGCCGCGTCTGGCCGCTAGGTGGACAAAGTTCGTTTAAATTCGGGCGAGAAGATGATCACGATTGAGGTGCTCAATGATGAGCGGGAGGCGACCTCGACGAACAGCAGCGCCTTCCCCTCTTTCACTAAGAGCCTTAATCTTTCGCCAGAATCTGACCAGATGCACGCGGTCGGAGTCGCTCTGTCAACCCTCCCCTTCCGAATGTGTGAAACGAGAGTGAATCTTTCGTTAGAATAGGGTAAGATACATTTCCCAATGGGTGCGACTACCATAATGATTCAAAATCGAGGCTATTATATAATGACCGTGAGCAATAATGCGACCATTACGACTCCATTTGCAAGCACGACGACGATTATGATGACCAAGATGAAGGTTGCTAGTAAGGTCGGGACATAATTGTTATAGCAACTACAAGAGCGAACATTGTTAGAAACTTATTGACGAGTATGATGTGCATCACCGGGGTCGCAATATGAATCACGATGAACATCAGCGACGAGGCTCCACCCCAACACTCTTCACGTGTGCAACCTGTGAATGGATCTTCCTCTCAATGGTGAGAAGATACCAACGTTGTCGACGATTCCTGATGGTGCGCTCGTACTTGGACGAAAAGGAGAATGAATCTCACGCTAAAGTTCGGAAAGATACATACCCCCCCCCCCCCCCCATTATTAGCCATGATCGCATATGTGAATATTAGCTGCATACAACAAATAGTTAGACCACCGTGACGATCGATAGTCGTGAGCAGTATAATCACGAGTGGTGATGGCGCCCAACTTTGATCACCACGCACGGACAACGTTGTCGAGCACGACGATGGTGGTAAAGACGATCACGAATACGACGATCAGGGCGAGGACCACCGTTATGAGCTGTCTCTTATACACATCTAGATGTGTATAAGAGACAGGTATAATCACGAGTGGTGATGGCGCCCAACTTTGATCACCACGCACGGACAACGTTGTCGAGCACGACGATGGTGGTAAAGACGATCACGAATACGACGATCAGGGCGAGGACCACCGTTATGAGTGCATCGGCTCCCGCATTTTTCGCAAAGCGCGGGAGCCCTCCCAACCATGTCACGCAAGAGTTAAACAAAACAAAATAAGAGACAACTTGGGAACGACGCAAAAATCATCCCGCGAATCGTCGAAACGGACGCGGTTGCATCGCTCCTTTCACCGCTCTAGCCGGGTGCGTCAACTGTACATCACACGGTCCCCTACGACAAGATAGGTTTCCGCGGGCCACATCTTGCCTTCCCTTAGGGGCTGTCACCACCCTCAGGGGCATATTTCTACTAAGCTACTGACCCACGTGCGAAAGTTTTTACATGCAATTGTAGAGGTAGGTTAACTTAGGGCGTTTACTCGTTTGTTGGAGTATACGTACTCTTGGTTAATGCCAAGTGAACCCGAACGTTGTCCGTTCCCTAGGGCGCTAATCTCCTAGGTACGAAACGAACGTCGGTCGACTAGGACGGTTTCCACCAAGCGTGAAACCCACAATATAATCCTAGTCCCTTTATAACTCCCTGGTCACACAACAATAAAATCGATATATCTTATATTCAATAATGTAAGATGAGTTTTTGACTTGATGAGATGATCTACGAAAGCTATTATTCCCAACCTATATGACGGAAAAAACTTTTATACCACCGCTTCCGAGGCTGAGGCTCGATATTGACAAAAGATTATGAAAGGACAACCTAACCTTTGACTTACGGTTTAATCCATCAACACTTACTAAATTGTGCCAAAAATGACTTCTACAAGTAAATTTCATTGCTATCATGCAGATGAACAAGTAATCTGGCTCCTGGCCGAAGTTTGAACTCTCGGTTCGACCACACTTCCGTATCATATGCAGTTTGTTTGGAGAAAAATATTATCTAGCGGATAAAAATTTTGTTGGTCGCTTTGTCCTCCTAACAATAATTACTGTTTCCGTTCCTTGAATAATGAAGTATTCACCTTCATAATAGGGATACCCAAAAGAAAGCCGCAGTCATTATCACTGAGTAAAGAGAACCATCACCTTCATTTCCTACTTCTTCTTATGGGCTGGAGCTTCTTATGTCTTCAATTTTTTATTTTAATGGTGACACATAAGGTGACCACCCGCAAGAACATAAATTAACCCCCACGTCGCCCTAGACTCGGAAGGTTAGCCCACATTTTGTCGCCACGTACTCATCCCCCTAGGAAGTGGTCTGTGGATACTCTTTCCCCTCGCCCGAGCCCGAAAACCCAGATCTCAGAGGTTGGGCCGTCACCACCGAGTCGGCAAAGTACCATCCGCGACGAATCAGGTCCACCCCAAGTCGATAACAAGGCCGACTCCGAAAGCATACGAACCCCCGACTTGGATGCTTCCCAGAGAGAAAGGGTGATCAAACCCAACGTGGACTATCCATCATTTTCTCTCGCACGACTTAGAAATTTAAACAAAAATAAAACACAAAATGATGAGGGCTTAGAAAAAGAAGTGGGCAATCGTAATAGAAAGGGTCGATGCTCAAGGAGAACTAAGTCGGTTTATCTCTATTTACAATTTTTCTTTCATGGTACCTGTTGATATTATAAGTTTCAAAATACAAGTACATTTAACATGCAGACAAGCGAAAGGTAGAAGCATGACAATCCTTTCCCTTTTCTCCAATAGGCAAAATCAACCTCCTTTTTAAACATCCGTTTTTACCTACCTAGACAGACTGCAAAGCAAAACAAACAAGTTCAAAGGAAACCAATACAACCCCATATCCAAGTCAGACTTTTTCATTCACATGCACGACTCACACAACTTTCCTCGACCTTTTCTTTCGAACGTTCAAAATAAACAGGGTCAAGCAAAGTGTGGGTCCACAGAGATATGAAGAAAAATCTGAGTCAATCAATTGACTGACCTTGAGTGAAGTTTGGTCCGGTCCAGTCAAGAAAGTCTAAGTAATATTCCAATCAAATTTAAGAAGACGATCATCGTTATAGCTTAATATATGCAGCTCACTACTCCACAACTTATGCCTGTTCCATTGAATGATGGTCGCCTCTCTCTCCATGTACTCGAGTAAGCAAAGGTCAAGTCTATTGGAAGGGCTTAAATGAGATAAACCTCCAAGAGGGTGTTCTCAACAATAAGTCCCGTGTGGTTCCAACAGTCCCAACGACACCCCATCCTCCAAGGACAGTCTTAATCAACCGCAAGTCCAACCCTTCTCTGATCACCATATCCGATCACATAGCCATACCATTATGCATGTTCCAATCTCAAAATCAGTTTCACCTGGTCCCAAAATAGTCCCAAGTGGTCTTGGGTGGTCCCACACCATCGCCCGCAACACCAAATGGTCTAGAACTTATAACTGCTTTCACCATGCGTTGCAAAAAAAATAAAGGTGGCCCTGGCTGAAAACCGCATGTGCTGCGAGCCAAAAAAATAAATAAAGATGTCCTTCAGGCACAAACCGCAAGTGCCGCAACTATAATAGTCACTGTCACGAGCACTCACTCTACATTCTCTTCATGCCCCCGGTCCACGCACCACCGCTGCACCGACCCAATTGTGCACCAGTGCCGCACAATCCCAACCACGTACCCGTGGTAGCCCAACCTCTAGGCCATACTGAGATCCATCATGACCGCAACGCACCACAAAAAAAAAAAAAGTGGAACTGCCACTCACCGCACCGTAAATTTAGCACCATAACTGCCCCACGGAAAATGTCGTCGTTGCCATGCCGCCAAACGGACAACACCTCCCGTTAGGGAGGCCTTGATGCTGCCACGCCGTCAGTCCGGCAACACCTCCCCACTGGTAGTGCTGCTGCCGTCGTGCCAAAAAAAAAATGACAGCACTTCCGTCTAAAAAAAAAAGTCGCCGCCAAGTCAAAATTTCGGCAGCGTAACCCTCGACAACCCTTGTCGCTCGCTGCAGCGTCCAGCCCTGACGCAGCCTTACCGCCATAGCACCAGCAGGAGGGTGGGGCAGGAAGCCTCCAGCCCTTGGTTATTGTTGCCCTGGCCTGTCCTCCTCCAACAACGTCTCCCCCTAACTTGTAGACCTCCAGTACCTCCAGCAGTAGCGTCTCCCTCCCTTCCTGCAGACTAACATCTCCCTCAACCTTCTCTCTCTCACTTGCAGACCACCATCCCCCTCAGCCATCTCTCTCTACTCAAAATTCTTGCAACCTCACCCCTCAACAGATGCAGCATTTGCTTTCCAGCAAATGAGCAGCATCATTGCCTCACAAGTTTGAGGTAGTTGGGGGCAGTGGGCTGCTTATATACTTGATGGAGGTGGTGGTAGCAGCATGAGCCCTCAACCAAAAATTCGGCCTCGGGCTGAGCCCTTGATCTCCAAGTGTAATCAAGGGCATCTACCAGCCCCACACTGTCGAAAAGCCCAGGTCCATCCATTAGGAAAAAGACCTAGCTTTCTTTTTAGCATACACACAGAAAGGGGTGGTTGTTTCTAGCATTCCCTTATTGATATGCTATTGCTGAGAATAGGCCTCAGCAATGCATTATCCCCCTAAGCTTGGCCACACTCAAAGTCGGCTCCCTAGCTAGTTTGCTGCACAAAGTGCAGAAAGCTGTTGGAGCTGTCGGGGCCAGGTACACACACACACAAGGGCAAAAAAAAAATAAAAAAATTATAACTCTACTTTTTTTTTTTTTTTTTTTTTTTGAGTAGGGAAGCTCGATGAAACGAGCAGCCACGCCCACACCCCGTCAATTCACAGAGCCAAACTAAAGTCAGGCTCAACAGGGTCTGCTTTCCCCTCTGCCAATGCGCACCCATACCTAGACGCTAAAAGCGACAGGTACATGCGCCAATCTGCAGCCCGTTTGGCAAGCGAACGGGCACAGATCCTGACAGATAGCGACGAAGGGGGCATATAACCCCGTTCTCTCTCTCTCTCTCTCTCTCTCTCTCTCTCTCTCTCTCTCTCTCTCTCGTAGCAGCAGCAGCAGTAGTAGTAGTAGTTCCATGTTCTTGCAGTAGATACATTCAATTTTGCGCATTCCATCGATGTATGTCCAGCCCGTTCGTCAAAACGAACGGGCACATTCAGGAAAATCACAAACAACAAACGGAAAAAACAAAAAAGATTAAAGAATAAAAAAAGTCAAAAAAAAAAAAAAATCTAAGGTGAATCTAAAAAAGGAAATATAAAGAAAATATAAAAAACAAAGAATAAAAAAAATTCAAAAAAAAAAAAAACTTGCTGCCAAAAATCGGTCGCCTGTTTTCACGGGCGCTAGTCCAGTGCACTGGGGTTTCAATGCCCCGTTCACTTTATTCTGCGCCGTGTGGCGCTTCACGTTTAGTTTAGTTTGTTTGTTTGTTTGTTTGTTTGTTTGTTTTTTTTTTTTTTTTTTTTTTTTTTTTTTTTTTTTTTTTTTTTTTTTTTTTTCCTCCGTTTGGTAAGCCAACGGTCACTTCCCTTTCATGGATCACCCACGAACTGTTGAAATACAGACCCGAGTTCGCTCCTGACTGGGATCGAAACTTTTTGGACCATTTCTTGAGCTATACGTGTCATGCTTGCGTGTGGCCATGCAGGTTCGCGCGGTGAATCTCAGCCGCGATCTTGGTTGATCTCACAACCGAGATTGGTCGCGCCTGTGATCCTGCGCACGTCTGCAGCTGCTCCAAAATCGAGCTAGCCTAGAGGCACGGCATGTCGGATTTAATCCCAATATCTGCCGGGTAAGATTCAAGCTCCTATTATGATATTGATCAATCACTAGGCTGCTCCGACGTAGCCTAACAGACTCTGAGGCCACGACCTCCTGGCAGGCCAATCCCACCCCCTTTTTCACTTGGTGGGGCATCGGGCCCTCTGGCTAGGTGCCCTGCTTTGGCCATCGTACCGCCGGCCCACGCCCGACTTTACCGAAATACAAAAGTCGGACGTGGTTTCAAGGGGGGGTCGCGCTTTTACGTGTGGAGGTCTTAATTAGCCCTTATAGGCTCTGAATCGCTCGCCTTAGCAGCCGCACGTCCTTATTTTAGGTAAAATAGGTATAGAATTCTAATTATATATAGAGAGAGAGAGGGTTACCGGGCCGAACGTTCAGGGGGGGCTGGGCTGACCCCCGAAGGTTCGGGTGTTCGGGGTCCCGTTCGGGGGCCGAACCCCTCCGAGTTCGGCCCCCGCAAAAAAATAAAAAATAAAAAATATATATATATATATATATATATATATACAGGGTTGCCGGCGTTCGGGACGGGCCGAACGCCCGAACCCGAACGCCCGAACGTACGGGACCCCTTTGGAAGGCGTTCGACCGTTCGGGCTGAATGCGGACCAAAAAAAAA
>BFEA01000113.1:3147605-3169226 GCA_003427395.1 Chara braunii | reverse complement strand
AAAAAAAAAACAATCCAAAAATTCTAAAAAAAAAACAAATGTCATGCAGAAGAATAAACTAAACAACATTTGCCTCAACAGTACATCCAAATTCCTTACCACATTTGAAATAAAAATCAAATACAAAAAATAAATAATATTAATGAAAATAAGAGAAAATAAAACGAGAATGAAATTATTGCATGGGCGAGCAAGTTTTTGACACTGCCATCTTTGGCGATTTTTCATTTTTTTTTGGCTTTGTCAAATGCCATGAAATTTTATACATATGTATCTTATATAATAGAGAACCTACAGATAAAGTTTGAAAAAATAATAATTTTTTTCAGGCCCCGAAATAAAGGGAAAACAAAAAGTGAAAAGAGAAAAAAAACAAATTAGTAAGTGGGAAAGCAAGTTTTGACACCACCATCTTTGCCGATTTTTCATTATTGTTTGGCTCCACAGAATGACTTTAAAATTGAGAGACGGGTAGTTTACATAACAGAGAGCTCACAAAAACAAAATTAGAAAACAATAATAATTTTTAGGTACCAAACATATTTTTTGCGGGGTCCGAACCCCTTCGAGTTCGGGCCCCGTACGGGAACCCGAACGCCCGAACGTTTGGGGGTCAGCTTAGGGGCCTCCGTACGTTTGGCCTGGCAACTCTGTATATATATATATATATATATATATATTCCACGTATATATATATATATATATATATACATATATATATATATATATATATATATATATATTCCACGACCGTACTTCCGTGCGGCCCCACCGAACATAAGGACAGGCTGATCACGTTCCCCGCCCTTGTCGCCACTTCCAGGTGTCGCAGGTATTAGACCTTAGGTTCAATAAGTTTTAGTCTCTCGGTCATTAGGTTGCGTGTGAATAAATTTTTGGAAGATAACCCATCTCATCAAGTTATGAAGCCCGGATAACCCTTTACTAAGTCGGACATCATCCGACGTTTAAAAATACTGGGCGGATACCCTTGTCAGGGTTTCTGCCCCGACACCACTTTCAGGCTCATTCCATCTCCTTTCGTCAACTTCCTGCCTCCGTTATCCCTTCTTCCTTCCTTGCTACCCAAAACATCATATGGGGCACTGGTCAGTTTGTCAGCAATTCGACTTTCTCCGCCAGACTGACCGGCCGTGCCCTCTCCCTTTTATCTTTCCACTGGCCCACCTCCCTTACTACTTTCCCCTGAGCCCTTCACAGGCTACTAGTGAGATGATGGAATTTATCTCTGATTGGGTGTCACATTCACTAAGGAAGTGGAACGCAGGCCTAAAAAATGGCTTCTATAGCCGCGAACAGATCACTCTTATCTTCCTTGCATCATTCCAATTTTGATGGATGTCCCGAAGTACCAAAGCAATAAGCTTTGTCCCAGAACATCGTCACTAACCCGGCCAGGCCCATGCCACTCAAAACTTTTTTGTTTCATTCACCCAGTAACATCATATGGATTCGAACTTGAGTCTATATTTTAACAATTCAAGGGTGTACCATTGAGCTAGGCCCGTCGGTTTTACACGACCCTGTTCCAAAAAAAAACAAAAGTGAGACTTTTGAAAACTAAAAAGAATTGTCGAAAACCAAAAATTTAAGGAGGAGAGAGGGAAAGAGGTAAAGGAGGAACTCGCTAGTATTCCCTTAGTCCTGCCAACCGGGCTTGGGGGCGAAATCGTAAACAAAACTGAAGGGGAAGGTCTTGCCAGACCCTCAACCCTTCGATTTTCCTCCAAAGTTGCTCCAACTCTCGCTCGCCGTTGGCAAGTCTTGATCCCCAGGCCTATGGCTTGTAAGTCAGAAGTCGTAACCTATAGTGCTAGTCCCAGGGGTGGACTTGGTGGGCGCAAAACTTATATGAAGAGTAATTGCGTCCCGCCAAGGCTTGCGAAGGTGCGCTAGAACTACGACCCTCCTACCGGTCGAACCTACGGCGTCATACTTCCGTTTGGAGGGTTGGTAGGTCATGTTGCTGCCGCGCAACTGACCCGGTCGTATTGCCGCCAAGGACCTCGTTCGCCTTATCCTGCTACCCCTTCGAAAATGCCATCCCTTTAGTACTTAGGTATCGGGAAAAATCCAACCTTTGCCTACACTACACCCGCTTGCACCAGCTTTGTCTAACGACCGTTGGCGGCTTCTATTATGGACCAAAACATGGTCAAACTAGGTATTCGACGTACTCCATGCCACTCAGGCTCAAACGCCGCCCTTGGTAAACCAATGAAACTCCCGTTGGATACCGGTCTTTGATAATCAACCTTGACGTTGACCGTAACACCACTCGTCTACGCGCACGTACTCGGCGTGCGCGTGCTTGTTATCCAAGCCTTTAAACTTTTATTTAGCCTACGCTATTGAGCGCGGGTGCCGCTCACATGAAAAGTTTAATTAATAACCAGACGTTTGCCTAAACCTCATACGTTGTCCTCAAAGTACACCCCCGCGCACTCTTTAATCCGATCAAATGCGCGTGTGCCACTCCCAACTTCTGAGAGTTGGTTGTGGTCGTGCCAAAGTGGGACACTCTCTCGAATATCATCAAAAATGCATCTTCTGCCATATGCAAAAATGTACACAAATACCCTTGTAAGGGTATTCGTGTCGACAACGTATTTTCCTATGTTCTAACGGAAGATTCGTTTCCACTCTTCACAGTTGGTAAGCGAAGGGGTGAGTTCGTGATCCTACCTATACTTGATTTCGAGGTGATTGTGTCATCGATTCTGCTGAGCTCATCCTCCTGGTCGTCGTCAGAGGCATGACCAGTGTGTTCTCGGCATCAGGGTCATCCATACGAATCGGTGCAACCCGATCGTGATCATCGTTTCGCGTTCCCGACACTGCTACTCGCTGCGCTCCCGGCGGTCACGTCTTTATGTACCAGAAAGTCACGGTTTGAAGAATCCAGCCGCTTTGATGGACAGGCACGCTCATTTCGCTGAGGGAGGTAGGAGCAGGCGACAAGAGCATATTTACTTGTCGGGGCAAGCTGAACCAAGAGAACAAGCTTGGAAGAAGTAAGTGGGGAAAGGAGAGTAAAAGGTGATGAATAGCTGGAGGTATTCGGAGAGCTTACCTGCAGGTCGTGTGAGCTCCATAATTTGGCTCCGTTCTTATTCTGAGTAAGCAGCTGGAGTACGTACTTGACCGTTGGCAGCGGTGTGAGGAGCTGGCACGTATGTAAATCCCGGTTGTTGGTGCATGGCAGTGGTTTGCGCAGTCCTTGATGGGCTTCTCCGCTCGCAGGTGTTGTTGGGCTTCGTTGTATGTGGCTGATATTGGTTGAGCAAGACCATTGTCGTGTCTTCACCATACTCTCGTTGTGCATAGACGGTTGTTGTCTTCCTCGAATAGTTGTTGCACTGTTACCGCTAAGTCTGGGCTTCCGTTGCTGTTTATGTCAAAGTTGCGTTCACTCAAAGAAGTATTACAATGTATTCGGGTGAAACGGCGAGGATAAAAAGGGGGGAGTTGCGGGGTTGTATTCTTGCCTACTAACCGACATGATGCTCAACCTATTGCACGGGGTAATTGAGAACAAGTTGCTGGTTTGAAGACTTACTTGTTGACTGCTACGCTGCCCATCCTATCGTGTGAAGCTGCGTGAGTCCAGTTGTAAGATAACATACCTACCTGTTGCCCGGGGTGCCGGTTATCCCTTCATCCTGCACACGCAAGGAGGCTAACCGTGAGGATGCAGACTTAGGTATTGGTCGGTGCATTGTCCATCCTACCGGCTGAAGAGCAGGAGGTGGGACTGCAAACTTACCTGCTCGCTTGTGCGCTGCTCATCCCACTTAATGAAGTAGCGTGATTCCGGCTGCAAATTGGATACGTACCTATGCTGGCGGCGATCTACACGGTCACCATCTGCATGCACTTTGCCCGACACTGTTGATTGCATGGCCAAATAAGCCGTGTTGCTATTTTACCTCGGCGTGAGCAAGGACTGTGTTGTTTAAGTCACAGTCGGGGTTTGAACTGTGGCCAGTGCATTCCGGACCGCAAAGCTCTGCTGAGTGGCCGAGTCCTTAGAAGGGGTTTTTTTCTACGAGTGGGAGAGTCACAAGAGAGTCAACTGCTGTTAGTTTGATTTTAGTTGACCAAAGCTGCTGCGAATTTGACCATCATTGCGGGGCTCTCTGGCGCGTCAAGGAATCAAGGCCCTCTCACGTGATTCTGATTGTACCATTCTTGAATCTGAGAGACTAAATCTTTCTCCTTTTGCCCTTCTTATTCTAAGTCTGGTCTATTGATTCTGAGAGGAAGGCGGCAGGCGGGATTGAAACCCGTAATCCGTGCCAAGGCCTCTATGGGAGGTTGCCCCACCGATTGCGAGAGCTTTGCCGGAAACTAGGCGAGGTTCTGGAGGCAGGGAACCGAGTGGTAATCTCCATCTCCTTCTATAAACCTAGTTAAAACCCTTACCTGTGCATCTTGCTACAGTTTGAGTGAACATACTGCATGAATCCCTACCGAATTTATGTTTGACCTTATGGACGTAAATCAGAGTTAAGTAAAGGAATGCATGCGCAATCCCCGTTCCATCTTTATTGATTGTCTGAATCCAGATTGAAAAATGGTTGTGAAAAAATTATTTTGGTTGCAACTGTGTGGGTCAACCAAAACCTGGGCTTAGTTTCTAAGTTGTATGACCCAGTGTTATATTTATTTTGACTGCCTGGAGGACCAGACTTTGTTCCTAAGTTGGATGGTCTGGTTGCTCTGACTTGCGAGGGTTGTCTACGATTGCATTTCCAAGGACCAAGCCTTGTTTCTAAGTTGAATGGCTTGCTCGCCTTTGTTTATTTTGGGGTTTTCTGATGTTTCTTTATTGTTTTTGAAAAAGGAGGTTTGAGTTTTGTTTCTAAGTTGAATGACTCAAACCACATTTTGTTTATTCAAAGGGAAACCGGACGAAGTACCAAATTTTGTTTCTAAGTTGAATGGTTTGGTCTGGAACCACGCATATGTTGGAAACAATGAATAATTTTATCTATATTTCATTATTATTTTACTTATGAACAGGCTAGTCAGACTTTGTTTTGAAGTTGAATGGTCTAGCTATAACTTATTATAATGAAGAGAATACTAATGAATAATATTAATTGGTGGTAAGAAGGGTCAGACTGAACTTTGTTTCGAAGTTGAATGGTTCAGTCATATGTTACCTTAAAAGACTAAGAGCAGAAAAATATATATAACTTGGTGACTTAAAAAATTCAGGGTGATCAGGCTTTGTTTCTAGGTTTAATGACCTAGTCGCATGCCCAAAGAAGAGAAAAGTATTAATGCCTTATGTTTGTGTATATTCCTTGGCAAAACTAGACTCTGTTTCTAAGTTGAATGGTCTAGCTTTATGCCTTATGTAAGATAGGAAAAAAATGATAAATCATTGAGAGACTATAAACTATTGTTGGCAAGGTTTAACCTTAGGACTAAATGATAGTACTTATCATTGTGGTATGAACTTGCATGTCATTGAGTGTGAACACTATTTAGTTTGAGTGTCAGTTTGATAGGTAACTGCCTTAAATGCTCGCTACGTGCTGTAGCTACATGAGTTATGTCAATTCCTGCATGTTCTTAGTTAAGTTTATTTTAATTAGTTTAAGTTCTCACATTTTCTGGGATTATTTATTTTACTTGGTTCTATATAAAATTTGAAAACTTACTTTTCCTACCGGAAACGCTGCCAAAATTTTTACAAAACCAACGAGTTAGTCAAATTTTGATTTGTTTTTTTAATTTAACTTTTCTCAAAATTTTGTATCTGGCTTAGTTAAAATCTGGGAAGCCTACTTTTATAGGGGAAGTGCTATTCAAATTTTTATTAAATCAAGGATTCAGATAAAATTTGACTTTGTGAAATCAGAATTATTTATGAGTTTTATATTTAGCCTTGTATAAATTTTGAAAAGACATTTTTTCTGTGGGAAGGGCTGTTGAAATTGTCTTGGTTTTGAGTTAGATTATATTTTGATTGGAAAAGTCATGGCGATTCACCCTGTACAAGGGAGATGTTGTCAAACTTTTTTTTATTCTCTGAGGTCTATTTAAAAGATAAATTTAAGATTTCATCTTATGAAATTTTGAGTAAGATATGATTTAGTATTGGGATTTAGTCTGTATTGTGTTTACAGGTTTTTCTTGACTATTTCAATTCAGGATCTCATTCAGTTTCAACTCGATCCTATGAGGATCATCTTCTGTTATCTTTGATAACAGTTCGGTTGGTTGATTGCCGACTTGCAGGCTCAAGTCATAATTTTGCCTACACCTGTACCTCAACTTGATGCCTTAGCCCTGATATTTAATATGTTTCCTTGAGTGTTTTAACCAAAAAAAAAAATAATGGTCATTATAAAGAACTACTGATTGTTTATGGAAAGTTAGACAACGGTTGAGGCTTGAGTGTGTGAGGCGTGGTGTGAGTTACAGGGAACAATAAAGTTGACCACATTGGTGTATGGCAATGTGTCTCTCGTATGTGTCTGTGTTTTTATGCAAGTTAGTGTTTTGGAGCTTGTGTACGAGCCTTACCTTGGAGGCAGTGAGAATGATAACCATGTGTCGCATGACCTGTATACTTGATGGGTTTATCTTCCCCTCTTTTATTTTATCTCGAGTTATGATTTAATATGGGTGTTAGATGCTTGTTTATTTACTGAGTGATTTTGTTTGTTAATTTTTATAGTTGGACGTTGAAGTTTGTGGCAGTCGTTAAAGTAAAACCCCTTGACTTTTCTCCAGACCCTAGATGATGGAGCTCGTCTCCAAGGCCATAAGCGTTGACTGCCATGACAGGTCTGAACCTGTCTACCACCCACTCTCCACAGGGTGCAGAAGAGGGTGTGGTTCCCAACCACCTTGGCGGTTGTCTAGCGTCGAGAGATTAACCCTTCAAGGCGCGTGTCAGCCGACACTTGAGTGTCGAACGTGATCCTCGAGGCCATTGAGGGTCACGCGAGTATGGGTACTGCATAGTACGTCATTATTGCGCCTGTCGAGCGCATCGGCCCCCGCGCAAGCGAGTGCCCTCCTGACCATGTCACGCAGGAGAAACTCAGGCTTTCAACTTTTTAGAGATAACTCAGAGAGAACACGGTGACCCGCGTCAACCCTTTGCCGCTCCGGCCGAATACGCCAGCTGTACATCCCGCGGTCCAGGAAATAAAACCCTTCTTCCTATTCTCCCTGCGCTGTGGTTCTATACCCGACGCACCCCTCTTTTTAGTCTACTTAGGCCCTGAATCGCGCGACTGCTAGTCTTTTTGGTAGAATAGTCTAGCTTCAGTTTTCCACGACCACCTACCCTTGTGGCCCTGTCGGAAACCGCGGATGACAGGTCGTGCCGTTGACTCCCTCTGTTTCAATCGAACGTCAACGGCGTCAGGCTTTAGGTCTCGCAGTTATAGGGTTGGTCTAAATGACTTTGGCAACGTCAATCTCATAATGTTCCCCAAATCCAACGAAAACAGTCTGACAGCGTCTGACCTTGAAAAACTCGTGGGGTTTCTGTCCCGACAGCCTCCCCCCCCCTCCATTAAGCGACGTCCCCGTCGCTTACCATAAAGCAATACAAGGAGAAGTCTTTATAAGATTTCACCAAATATATCACGTAATCACAATACATCTGGAATTAATCCAGATTTTACATACTCACACATGATGAGCGACATTCCCGTCGTTTATCTTTCTTTCCTTTCATAATCTCCAGGATACTCTTTTATAAAATACTTTATGCAGACTTCATTATTTTCGATGACTTCAACAAGAAAGACTTACTTTCAAGCCTTTAACAGACAGGGGCTTACTTTCAAGCCTTTAACAGACAGAGACTTACTTTCAAGCCCTTAACAGACAGAGGCTTACTTTCAAGCTTTTAACAGACAGAGGCTTACTTTCAAGCCTTCAACAGACAAAGGCTTACTTTTAAGTCTTACAATTCTTTCGAACCTTCCTTCGAAAGTACTTTCATTCACTCACGAGTTGGAATAGGGTCAAAAATAACCTCTGGTGGACTTTTTCCAGGAATCTGAAATTCATCGTCGGCTTTACCCAACCTGAGGAATTACAAGAACATTTTAGAAGAATGATCCCAGCATCATCCCACTAGCGGCCACTCATCCTTCGTTTAATCTCTCATAGATGGGTCATGCTTATCCCCCTGATGAGACTCTCTTCAGTGTATAACCCCTTGTTTAGGTCTCGTCAGGCTTAACCCCCTGCGGGTCTTTCATCATTACAGCACATACTGCCAGGAATTTAACCTGGGTCTCTCATGTTCATGGGGATGCATTCCCAATACCTCATCATATCTCTCGCTGCCGGGAGTTTAACCTGGGTCTCCCACGGAAGACAAGGATACTCACACTATACTACAGCATGTGCCGACACCATCCCAGAGAAAAATCACCCTTCCAAAAGTCCTTATCCAGTCCAGCTAATTCTCACTCAAACTTAATCATCATACATGATTTATATCCTACATGTCTTGTGAATACGTCAAGGAATGGTGTAATCCATAAAGGATAACATCTCGACGTCAAGCCCTACTTTAGACTCGAGCCTCACCACTTTCCCTCCGATTCAAGTGTTCTCGACCTTTATTAGTCCGTTGCATGCAGAGTAGAACTGCCTCACCCCACATAACCGAGGTTGGTTAAGTCCCGGTTATGGAGATACGGTGACCATGTCATATATAAGGACAGATAACCACTCCTTCCCATCTACCTAACAATAGTCGTTTATTCTGCAAGCAACATTCTAACAAAGTCTCAACACCTTCCTCCTTTTCAGCGATAGTGTTGTCATCCTCCTCGAAAGGAAGGAAAACAACATCTCACTATGGACCAGGAATAAAGTTCCGGCGCAGGCCTCACTTTACCACCTACCGGACTCGCAACATTAGGATTCCTCAATGCATGACAATTGACATAAAACCAAGTTATAAGGCAAGATAGGTAACTGAATCACATGTCTGACGAATATCACGCATGTTAATCCAATCAGGCCTATGATCCAAGTACACATCATTTCCTCAGACTTGTACTTACAAAATCTCACATTCACAACCAAATACATAGAGTATCATAATCATATCAGAATTTCATCAAGACATGATAACAACTAAACACTCATTACAGCGAAATAAACAAGAACACGATTCACAGTAAATATCACAAATATTTTCACTCGAAGAAAATTCATTCACCCCTTACACAAAAAAATTCATACAAAGTCGAAATCTATAATAATTATTTAACAAAATCACATAGATTCAATCACCAATACTCATCAAACATTACGAAGAAGTCAACAATAGTGACTGAAATTATAAAACTCGTAAATAAAACCTCAGTCAACCTATGGTTGACATACCACCAAAACGTTTTTAATATTCTCCACACCATACCAAATTTGGACAAGGTGAGTACATGACCAAATTAATATCAAATGAAAACAATGTAATTAACATGTAAGCGAAAATGTATCATGAAGACTTATTAAAATCAATGTTTCACATTCCAACCTCCCTCAAAATCTCAAATATTGATCAAACTATAATCCCAAGTACTCGTAAAATAGAACTTATGGTGCCTTAGGAACCTCCTAACCTCAAAAAATTAAATAAGTCTTGAAAAGTTTGACCGTAGATCATAAGCTTCACAAAACCTATCAAGGAAAAAAGTACCGGGTCTGAGACGATTTTTACGCTTTCAACTTTGCTCACGTGCAATCAATAAGAACATCTCTAATAAATTTGTTTTTCTTCATAGCTGGAAAAACAGGCATGTTATTCCAGTTTATAAAAACTTCATCATCACGGTTCCTCACAATTCCTTTTTCCATATCACGGTCGAGGTGTCTGCAGTATCTCATCCTATGATCCCACATACCACAGTATATACACCTTCAAAGCCTATCATATCTTTTTTTCACACTCTTTCCCTGATTTGAACATTCACCCCGTTCTCATGCCTCTAACCGTTCACCAGAAGAAACTTTAACATTTTCTAATGACTTATTTTTTGCAAATCCGGTAGTGACTCGATATCCGTAACTCGATTTTTCCTCCCACAAATCTCTTGTCTTCCACGAATTACTTCCCTCGTACCTCCTTCAGTTTTAAAAACTTTACGGAGTTTCGTCAAATCGAGTTCGATCTGTTTATCACTATCCAGTTCCACTAATTTCCTCTTACCCTTATTATTCTCATCGTCACACGATCCTTAGAATTTGACAATCATCAATTTCTCAAATTCATTCCAAATCTCAGAAACTCGTCGGAGAAGTTCAACATCAGACTCCAACCTTTCGGCAACGAAGTTTGAGATAAAAGAAAACGTGTGGTGTTTTTCCCAAAACATTAGCCCCACTAAGATCTCGAAAGCTAGAAGGAACTCAGCAACCTCATTGTTTTCAAAAAAGGGACACATGTGAGCAGATGCTTTTGCTTTCGACAATATTTAACCAACCCACATAGATACTTTACCACAATGGATTTGTAATTCTCATCAAAAATTTTAAATCACCCGAGGGTCGTTCCACCAGGGACAATGGTAGTTTGTTGTTATCCCCGGCAACGGTGTCACCTATCGAGCACATCGGCTCCCGCGTGAGCGAGGGCCCTCCCGACCGCGTCACGCAGGAGAAACTTAGGCTTTCAACTTTTCAGAGATAATTCAGGGACGACACGGTAACTCGCGCCGACCCTTTGTCGCTCCGGCCGAGTGCGCGAGTTGTACATCCCGCGGTCGAGGAAATAGAACCCTTCTTCCTATTCCCCCTGCGCGGCGGCTCTATACCCGGCGCACCCCTCTTTTTAGCCTACTTAGGCCCTGAATCACGCGGCTTAGCAGCCGCGCGACAGTCTTTTAGGTAGAATAGTCTAACTTCTGTTTTCCACAACCACCTACCTCTGCGGCCCTGTCGGGAACCGCGGACGACAGGTTGTACCGCCGACTTCCGTTGTTTCAATCGAACGTCAATGACATCACACGTCAACAACGTTAGGCTTTAGGTCTCTCAATTATAGGGTTGGTTTGAATAACTTTTGCAACGTCAATCTCCTCATGTTCCTCAAATCCAATGAAAAGAGTCGGACAACGTCTGACCTTGAAAAACTCGGGCAGAAACCCTCACAGGGGTTTCTGTCCCGACAGCGACTGCTTGCGTATTCAGGCATGGCTAGTCGATATGAGAAAGCCTTTGTTCTCGCGATTTTTATTCCGAGCCTCACTCGCGATGCCTAACCGATCTTCGTGTCGAAAAAGTTATGGCTCGAATACAAAAGGGACTAAGAGTGTTTGTGTGAGTAATTTGATTTTATGATTTTGGCGTGGTGTAACGCGTGGTAAGAAGGATTCGTCATAGTCAACGGACAACGAGTCGCGCTCAGGACGTCAGCCCCCCAATGCGTCGGCTCGCGTACGGGTCCGATAGAGGCGTGCGACCACGCGTACCCCATATGCTACAGCGTACGAGAAATGCCCTCGGTTGAGCCACCTCTGCGATTGCAGCTGATTAACTTTCGAATGTGGTTCAGTAACTTGGCGGGGATACGCCCGTTTAAGGGTTGTGACAACCCCTTGGGCGGAGGTAAGTTTTACCATCACGTTGTCGGGGCAAATACCCTGACACGGGTATTTGCCGGGGATTTTAAACGGCGGACGCTGTCCGACTGTTTCGTTGAATTAAAGAACTTGATGAGACTGATGTTTGTCGGAAGTTGATTCAGACTAACCTATGACCGAAAGATTGAAAGTTTTGAACTTTAGTCTGGACACTTGTGGCGTCCGAGAGTAGTGACAGACTGACAGTAATAGGCATGCTTCGCTTTTGTCGAAGCCGCAGAAGAGCGTGAACATTGAAATGCTAATGTTAGACCTATTCTATCTAAAATAATGTCGTGTGACTACTAAGTCGTGTGATTCAGGGCCTACGTAGGCTGAAAAAACGGATGCGCGGGGTACGGGGCCTTAGCGTGGGAGGAATAAAAAAAAAAATATTTTCCTGGGCTACGGGGGTTGACATCGAGCCAGGGGGTTGATAGGCCGAAGCCGAGGTCACGCGACCAATCGACGAGCAGGGTATGCCAGCGAAGCATATTAGGCTTCAAGCAGGCAAGATCTGCAGAGCCTCTGGCAGGCAGGGTCTGCAAGGCCACAGGCAAGAGGAATAACCTGGGCCAAACTCTTCGTATAGAAGAGTCATTCCTATCACGACAGCGATAGGAGCTAGCCCAGTAGGTTATGATGTCGGACTTTCTTCCAGCAGATACCGGGATCAAGCCCGGCCACACGCATCGTACTGGACCAGTTCCTTTTGGAGCAGCCCCAGCTGTTGGGCGCGATCGATTTTGACAGCGCGATCGTCAAGATTACGCGGCTGAGATCTGTTGCGCACAGATCAGCATGGCCCCTGTGCTTTCAAGGATGACACGCATAAATCGAGGAACGGTCCAACTTGTTCGAGTCCATCAGGACTCGAACTCAGATCTGCGTATCTGCAGATCGTGAGAGACGACCGTTGGCATGAGCCAACGAAATAAAAGGTAAGTTGTTGTTTTTTTTTTTAAGTTTTTTATAAAAAAAAATTAAAAATTTTACAATCTTCTTTTTTTTAGTTGGTTTCACGAGCTGCTTGAGTAACCGTTCGTTACGTCGAAACAGACCAAAAAAAAAAAAAAAAAAACGAAAGAGCGTCAGGTGACGCTATCGTGCGCATCGGCCCCCGCGCGAGCGAGGGCCCTCCCGGCCACGTCACGCAGGAATTACACAATAAAATAAAACACGGAGACAACTTGGGGACGACGTGAAATAGTTTCCTCGAGCCGCCGAGGCGGTGCACGGTCGCGTCGTCTATCCGCCGCTTTAGCCGGGTGCGCCAGCTGTACATCCCGCGGTCCCCTACGACAGGACAGGTTTCCGCGGGGCATAAGCTTGCTTCCTTAAGGGGCTGTCACCACCCTTAGGGGCGTATCCCTACCGAGCTACCGACCCACGTGCGAAAGCTTTTAAATGCAATTGAAGAGGTGGGTCGGTCGAGGGCGTTTGCTCGCTCGCTGTAGTATAGGTACGCGCGATTAAAACGTCAATTGAACCCGGACGTCGTTCGTCCATTAGGGCGCTGATCTCCTAAGAAACGAAGCGTACGCCGGTCGACTAGGACGGTCTCAACCAAGTGTGAAACCCACAATATCCTAGTCCCTTTAGACACCAGTCAAAAGAAAGTTAAATGACCACATATAATTATATAAAAAAAGAATCGACCGTGGTCAACAGGAAAATATATTCAATTTGAAATGATGACAGATAAAATTCAAATCATCATTAGATACATCCAATAACACAGGATCGAAATACAATCCGACCATCTCAGGTCGATCACCACAAAACAATCAAACAACCACCAACAAGAAGTTGACTATCGACAATAATATTGATGCAGCCGACAAGGTAGTCACACTTCCTTAGTTTTGACTTGATGAGATGCGCTGCCAAAGTTATTCATTCTAACCCACCGCCGACTTAAGGCTAGACCCACATATCCGTCTTCACACATTTCTAATCTTATTGGATGAAAGACTATTTTTTTTTGAATGATTCTTGATCAGGTGCATTGCTTGAAGTGTTGCATGTCTCTCCCTCTAGGAAGTGGTCTGGGGTACTCCTCCTCCTCGCCCGAGCACAACGCTCAGATCTCAGAAGTCGGACCGTCCCCACCGAATCGACAAAGTACCCCCCCGTAGAACGGTCCACTCTGGGTCGATAACAGGGTCGGCTCCTAAAGCAACGAACCCCCGCCCCAGATGCTTCCTTGAAAGATGAGAATTTGTTCACCACAAGCCCGTTTTTTTTTTTTCGTAAGTTTATGGTAACTTAGACGAAAAAGAGATAGAGGTGATAAAACGAGAAACATTTGGACAGGTATAGGTAGATAAGATCGTTCGGGATAGAATGAGTCAATCTTTGGGAAAAGGACCAAGTCCGTTTGACCTTATCTGCTTTCTTTCAATCGAACTCGTTTTACGGTGCGCACAAAATTAACGTTTTTCAAAACAATGAATCATTTTTAGCATGCAGGCAGGTGAGAAGCAAAACAAAGACAATCATTTCCCTTTTCTCAATTAAGCATAAATCAATCTCCTTTGCAAGCATCCTTCTACCTACCTGCACAACACACAGACAACACAATCAAAAGAAGACAAGCAAAGTCTCACTACTCACGTCAGACCACCTTTTTACTCATGTATGAAGCCTGCAATCCCACTCAACCTTTTCTCCTGTGTGGGTGCACACAGGTGTGAAGGGAGTCAGTGGTCATCGACGTCCGGGTTCAATAGGCGTTTTAATCGCGCGTACCTATACTACAGAGAGCGAGCAAACGCCCTCGGTCGACCCACCTCTTCAATTGCATTTAAAAGCTTTCGCACGTGGGTCGGTAGCTCGGTAGGGATACACTCCTAAGGGTGGTGACAGACCCTTAGGGAAACAAGCTTCTGCCCCTCGGGAACCTATCCTATCGTAGGGGACCGCGGGATGTACAAGCTGGTGCACCCGGCTAGAGCGGCGAAGGGACGATGCGACCGTGCACCGCCTCAGCGGCTCACGGAAACTATTTCATGTCGTCCCCAAGTTGTCTCCGTGTTTTGTTTTATTGTGTAACTCCTGTGTGGCGTGGCCGAGAGGGCCCTCGCTCGCGCGGAAGCCGATGCGCACGACAACTCGTAGGAAACTTGGAGAGACTTGTAGTCCTTAGAATGTCAGCAGGCGCCCATTGTAAATGGGCAGCCGTTTTAGGAAGTTTTTTTTTTAGATGACTGACACTCTTATCCTCTATCTTTCCCCACTGACTCACACCATCAGGTACTCCATCATCAGCTCTTCTCCAGGATGTCAACGTTTTGCGGCTCTGCTTCGACATCAACTCGACTGCTACTTCATCGACGTCATCGACTACTTCGACGACTTCAGCTACTTTGGACGTGACTACTTCACGTCACCACCCTACCCTGCATACTCCCTTGCCCCTGTCGCATGATGGTTCTCACTTAGCTGGGTCTCTTTGAGTTTGGCTCTCCCTTGGTATCGCATAGGCATTGGGACCATAGCGTTATCTTGGCTTCCTTGCTCCCAGATCTAGCTCCCTCTCCTAGTCGGTGAGTCGTGTGCATGTTTCTCTCACCCATTGCCCTCATCACCCTAGCGCCGGCTATTGCATGCCTCCAAATCGGTATAGCTCCACCCTATTCCAGGCTCCCCCTTTTCATGATCGACCCTGCATGGTTTTTTTCTGTGTTGTTTATGAAATCTCCTTTGCTCGTTTTTATGAGCTGTAATTCCTCTCTGCGCCCGTTCGTTTCAGAGAAACGGGCTGCAGAGAGACTTTCATCTATAGGAGGGCAAAATCGAATGGATCCTTCCCCAAAACAGGGGAATACACCGCCATACCTGTTGAGCTCTTTCCCCCTCTTTGCAGCATGTCACAGTAGCTGCGCCCGTTCATTTTTGAATGGGTTGCGGCTGCTTGAAGAGGCGCTCGAACATGACACCTATATTGAATTAGGTTCGGGCACACTATGGGAAGTCGACCCTCTGAGCCTGACTCTAGTTCGACTCTGTGAAATGACTGAGGGGGGGAGGGGAGGATGCTCGTTTCGAAAAAACGAGTTGCCCCTCCCAGAGAAAAACGAGAGGGTAAGAAAAGGAAAAAAAAAAAAAAAAAAAGGGAGAAAAGAAAAGAAAAGTAACGGCCACGTACGTGGCCGCGACCGTGGATTAGGTGCAGGGGTACAAGGTTATAGGTGGTGATAAGACTGTGCCTGTTCGTTTTTGAACAGACTACAGTCTGCCTGGATACAACCATTTCCTGGGGCATGTGGCCTGCGGGGAAGGCCAGGTGCTTCCAGAAATGGATGACCTTGGTTTCCCCAGGAGAAAACCAAGGCATCTAGCTCCTCGCTATTGATTTAGATCGAGGGTCAGGAGCACCCACAAATTTTTGCTTGGCAGTGGGCAAAGCAGCTGCCCACATGCCTTTGACTGGCAGTAAAAGCCAGCTTCCCACCCAGCAGCCTCACAGTTGTGGTAGTGTTGCTCGGGCATTCACTTATGTGAATGCTGGCTAGCTGCTGCATGTTGCTGGAGAGGGGCGGTGTTGTTGGAGAGGTGGAGGTGTTGCTGGTAGAGAGTTGAAGATCTGCAGGATGAAGGGAGACGTTGCTAGAAGAGGAGAGGAGAGGCAGTCATAGCCAAGGGTTGGAGGCTCTCTACCCCATCCTTGTGCTGGTGTTGCGGTCGGTGGGCTGCGTCAGGGTCCGGACGGTGAGGCAAGCGGCACCTATTTTAGTGGGGTTGTGTTGTCGGACTGCCGCCGCGGCATCAAGACCTTCCTAAGGGAAGGTGCTGCCGGATTTCCAGCGTGGCGCCCATGTTTTTTTTTATGTGAGTAAGGGAAGGTGTTGTCGGATTTGCAGCGCGACGCTCATGTTTTTTTTTTAATGTGAGTGCGGGGAGGTGTTGCTCGATCAACGGCTCAAAAACGGCAGTGTATCCGGTGGGATCATGCTGCCGAAATTTGCACTGGAGTCAACGTTATTTTTGTTGAGGTTATGTTGTCTGATTGGCGGCACGTTGACGACACTATTGTGAGGGAAAACGCTGCGTCACAGTGGAGCCATTTTTATTTTTTTTTTTGATCTAGCGGTGGTGTTGAGGGGCAGCCATGGTACCGATTGATGGAGTGGCGAGTGATGGACTACCGTTATATGTTTTGTGGCACTGATGCATATTTGGGACTGTGCAATGGTGCGTGGACCGGTGGCATGAAAAGATCGCGGAGTGAGTGCACGCAACACTGGCTATTGGAGTTGCAGCGCTTGCGGTTTGCGCGGAAATGATATCTTTATTTTTTGGGGGCTCACGACACAAGCGGTTTTCAGCCAGAATCACCTTTATTTTTTGCGGAGTGCGGAGCAAGCGGTTTTGAGTTCTGAACCACCTAGTATTGCGGCGATGGTATGAGACTGCATTGGGACCATCTGGGACCATTTTAGGACTAGGTGGGACTGGTTGTTGTGATCGGGACCAACATATTGGTGTGGCTATTGTGAGTGGACATGGTGATTGGAGGTGGCGTGAACTTGCGGTTGATTGGGACTGTCCTTAGAGGATGTGGTGCCGTTGAAACTGCAATCGGGGGTGCGTTGGGATTGTTCGGGACGTTGAGAAGACGTCGGACTTATTCTTTGGAGCACCCTGCTAGAGGGTTATCCCACTTGAGTTCTCTCAATGGACCCGACCCTTGCTCACTTGGGCACTTGGTGGAGGACGCGGACCGTGGCTCAGGAGAGAGCCCACAACTTGTGGAGTTGTGGGTCACGTATTGTCAGCTTTAACGACAATTATCATGTACTTTGATTGATACATTACTCGGCTTTCTTGAGTGAGTCGGATCAAACTTCATTCAAGGTCAGTTAGTCATTGACTCAAATTTTCCTTCACACCTGTGTGAACCCACACTTTGCTTGACCCTGTTCATTGAATGTTCGTTGAAAAGGTAGAGGAAAGTTGTGCGTATCATGCATGTGAATGGAAAGGTTTGACTTGAGCATGGGATTGCACTGGTTTTTCATTTGAACTTGTTTTCTTTGCATGCCGTGCATATAGGTAGAAGGATGATTGCAAAGGAGTTTGATTCATGCCTATTTAGGAAAGACGGAAAAAAAAATGTATTTTTTCTACCTTCCACCTGCCTGCTTGTCTAAAGGACTTGTTATTCTGAAAAATATTAATTAAGTGTTTGTCGTAAAATGAATTCGATTGAAAGAAAGCCGATAAGGTCAAACGGATTTGGTATTTTTTCCTATGATTGACCCGTTCTATCCGGAATGACCTTATCTACATGTACCTGTCTAAATGATTCTCAGTCTTTATCTCCTCTGATTTCTTTTCGTCAAAGATACCCTGAACTCGGGAGATATAAAAATAATTGAAAGCTACTTGCAGTGGACACATCCTCTATCTCTAGGAAGCATCTGGGGCGGGGGTTCGTTGCTTCAGGAACCGACCCTGTTATCGACCCGGAGTGGACCGTTTTACGGAGGGGTATTTGCCGATTCGGTGGAGACGGTCCGACTTCTGAGATCCGAGTCTTGTGCTCGGACGAGAGGAGGAGTATCACAGACCACTTCCTAGAGGGAGAGGCATGCAACACTTCAAGCAATGCCCCTGATCAAAAATCATTCGCAAAGTAGCATGTCATCCAATAAGATTGAAAAAGTATGGGGGCAAGTGTGAGCATCGAATCTTAGGTCAGCGGTAATGTGCATTGAATGACTTTGGCAACGCGTCTCATCAAGTCAAAACTAAGGCAGTCAGACTACCCTGTCGGATGCATCGATGTTATTGTCTACAACCAACTCCTCGTTGATGGTTTTATGATTGTTTTGTTGAGTTCGACATGAGATGGTCAAATTTATTTTGAACTTGTGTTATTAAATATATTGTATGATGATTCAAATTTTTGTTTGTTATCATTTCTGATTGGATATGTTTCTATCGACTATGATCGATTTCTTTTGATGTAATTATCTATGAATATTGTAACTTTCTTTTGAGTGTGTGTCTAAAGGGACTAGGATCGAGTTGTGGGTTTCACGCTTGGTTGAGACCGTCTTAGTCGACCGACGTTAGCTCCGCACCTAGGAGATCAGCACCCTAGGAACGGACGACGATCAGGTCCGCTTGGCGTTAACCAAGCGTATCTATACTACAGCAAACGAGAAAACGCTCTCGGCTGATCTACCTCTGCGATTGCATTTAAAAGCCTTCGCATGTGGGTGAGTAGCTCGGTAGGGATACGACCCTAAGGGTGGTGACAGCCCCTTAGGGAGCGAAAGCTTATGCCCCGAGAGAACCTATCTTGTCGTAGGCGACCGTGGGATATACAGCTGGCGCACCCGACTAGAGCAGCGAAGGAGGGACACGACCTCGGTCGTCTCGGCGGCTCGCGGGATCATTATGCATCGTTCCCAAATTGTCTCTGGTTTTGTTTTTGTTTATCTCCTGCATGACATGGATGGGAGGGTTCCCGCACCTTTGCAAAAAGGCAGGAGCCGATGCGCTTGACACGGTAATCTTATTCTATCGTAACGATTCATGAAAGGTATGGCTGACGCACTCGGCCAGAACGGTGATGAAAACTCCATTGCACCTCGATAGAGGATAAAAACCTGCTCAAAATCCTATGTGACGCAATCGGGTGGGTTCCCCTGCAGGACTAATGAGCTCGACAGTGTTACTACTTTGATTTTTATGACGGGGGGTTTGCCTGACTCGACCAGGTCGAGGTTGAGGCTTGTGTGGGTCGACAACTGTACCACGGTTAAACATGTCTTTATGGACTTCGTTTCCTAAAGAGGTTGCTTTAGGGACCACGTCGGATTGTTCTTATGTCCGACATTTGCAAAAAGGAGGCAGCCGATGCGCTCGACAGGGTAACCCTATCCTATC
This sequence comes from Chara braunii, assembly GCA_003427395.1. NCBI lineage: Eukaryota > Viridiplantae > Streptophyta > Charophyceae > Charales > Characeae > Chara > Chara braunii. The sequence continues at coordinate 3,149,688 of BFEA01000113.1, read as the reverse complement.
GTAGGGGTTCATGAGAGGTATGGCTTACGCACTCGGCTGAAGCGGTAACGAAAGCTCCATTGCACCTCGATAGAGGATAAAGACATGTTCAAGATCATATGTGACGCGGTCGGGTGGGTCCCCCTGCGGGACTGATGAGCTCGACAGTGTTACTACGTTGATTTTTATGACAAGGGGTTTGTCCGACTCGACCAGATCGAGATTGAGATTCGTGTGGGTCGACAACTGTACCATGGCTAAACATGTCCTTATGGACTTTGTTTCCTAAAGAGGTTGTTTTCGGGACAACATCGGATTGTTCTTATGTCTGAGTTATTGTTGTGTTTACTAAGTTCGACAAGGAAAAAAAAAAAAAAAAAAAAAAACCATAAGTCGAACTGGATGGATAGTATCTGGTTTGTCCCTATGATGCTACTATCATTCTTAGGCATTAAAGGGTAATCGAGTGCACGAAAGATGAATCGCGTGAAAAATTTGGTCAACATGCTAGAAAACAATCATCACGTTTGTGACAATGCATTGCAATAACATATGAGAATTATCTGAAGTGAGACTTATTCACAAACATGCAACACTTCAAGTAATGCACATGATCAAGAATCATCTGCAAATCATTCTATCATCTAGGAAAACAAAAAATGTATGGAGACGGGTGTGTACGTACCTAATTTTAGGTCGTCAGTAGGGTGGAATTGATGACTTTGGAAGCGCATCTCATCAAATCAAAACTGAGGCAGACTGACTATTTTTGACGGTTGCATCGAGGTTACTCTCGAACTCAACTCTCCGTTGGCGATTCAGTATAATTATTCGTTTTTAATCAAGTTCAATCTGACGTGGTTAAATTTTATTTCGAACTTGTGTTATTGGTTCTATAATTTTAACTCATATTAAATTTGAATGTAATCTCTTATCAACTATGGTCGATTCATTTCGATATAGTTATATCTTTTTTTTTTTTTTTTTTTTTTTTTAAGGGACTAGGATTAATTTTGGGTTTCACGCTTGGTTGAGGCCGGTCTAAGCGACCGACGTTCGTTTCTTACCTTGGAGATCAGCGCCCTAGGGAACGGACAACGTTCAAGTCTACTTGACGTTTAACCAAGCATTTCCTATATTGCATTGAAACGATCAAACACCCTCGACTGATTTACCTTTGCGATTGCATCTAAAAGCTTTCACACGTGGGTTAGCAGCTCGGTAGGGATACAACCCTAAGAGTGGTCGTAGGTTCTTAGGGAAGGTAAGTTATGCCTCGCGGGAACCTATCCTATCGTAGGGGATAATAAAAAGTACAGTTGGTGCACCCGGCTAGAGCGGCGAAGGAACGATACAACCACGACCGTCTCGGCGGTTCGTGAGATTACTTACGCTCGTCTCTAAATTGTCTTATTTATATTTTGTTTACTCATGCGTTACATGACCAAGAGAGCTCTCACCTTTCGTGAGACAAGGCGGGAGTCGATGCGCGCGAAAGGTGGCCAAACATGCGAACTTGTGACACCTTGTCCTTAGGGTAAGTGTGTGTAGTCACATGGGTGAGAACAAAAAAAGTAGATGAATTTTTTATTTTTTTTTACATTCCAAAATAACATATAAAAGTAGATGATTCTTTTCTTTTTTTTTCTTACAAAGTATATGGTTCTCGCTGCAGGACTCTCCAAATGTGCGAAATGAAATGAAACCCATTGCTAGAACATAGATATATACATTGCCATTTTTTTTATCTTTTGTTTAGCAGACTGTTTTCTTCATAGACGATTTTTGACAAGGTAAGATGAAACTAAAATAATCAAAAGGTCATTTGAGACCATCTGTGGTATAAAAAAAAAATCCTGCCACGGCCCCGAAAACCGCTGACAGAAGGGTCACCAATTTAGGCATTTGGGTAGCGGACCTCTCCAATATGACTAAGAAAATGCCTCAATTTTTTTAGATTAAAGAACATGAGGTTCCCGTGTGAATATGCCATCAGTATCGGGCAGGTAAAATTGTGAGGTTCCCCTATTTGAATTATTGTCTATTGTGTGGGCGAGGGGAACGCAGCCCTAAGGTAGCCAAAGCAATGAGACTAAGAACGTGC
>BFEA01000113.1:3115221-3130426 GCA_003427395.1 Chara braunii | reverse complement strand
CCACCTCCTGAAGGTAGTAATTATACTACCTCAGGAGGCTTTACTGTAAATGTCTTACAGCTAGCTTTCCACGGTCGCCACCTTCTTATGCATCATGCGACGCCAAGCGATGACCTTAATGACCATCCTCATGTTTCAGCCTGTATTTTGCACAGACCTGGGCATTATATAGCGGTGATTCGTGCAGCTGCCCAGTGGGAACTGTGGGATGGTGGGACAATGATTCAGGCTATTTTCAATATAAATGAATTTCTGTGTGCATTACCGATTCATACTTTATTCTGGATTATTGATTGACTCTCGTGTGACACCTGTCGGGATAGGGACGCGGTGCATCTTGGCTGCGGAATTCATCACCTATGCCATCAACATTATCAATCTATTGCAGCTGCCGTCGTCTGTGCCGAAGGGTGTCCAACATTTCCTCATTGTACACATCCCTATCACCCAGATATTCGCTGTCCCTTTTGTGCTCAAGGACGCTATCAGGACTGCATGATGCCGCACTGTGATGAACATCCTGCTTTTTTTGACATGTGGACAGCATGTCCTTTGTTAGGACTGTTTTGATGGGATGGTCCGTGCTATCCGTCCTGCGGAATTCTGTGCTGAAGTAGCTCTCCTTGGGTATCCTTGTGAACATCCACGTCGTCCTCAGCGTGCCTGTCGTATCTGCCGGGGTGGGGGCTCCTCTTCCTGACTGGTCAATAGAATTAAGCGATCAGGAGCAAGAGGGCAACAAACAAGGGGGTGTGACAGACTGTTTCGTAGGCGTTTCACCGATTCATCAGGAGGGTTATCTATATAGGATATATATAGGATGTTTGGTCCGTTGTCTCCAACCTCTTCTCCTCCCTTCTTGATCATTCGTCGCGGCTCTTTTTTTTTTGTACAATATAATGCCTCATTTCATCATCCTTAATCAGCTCGGAAAGCAAGTCACAGTATTTGGCTTTTTGTTTAACTGTATGCAATGATAGTGAAAATGCCCAGGGTCGGGTTTACCACGAAGTAGGAACGAGCACAGATCCACGGCGGTGACAATCGGCTCAGAAGCAAGTCACAGTACCTGGCACTTTGTTCAACTGTATGCACTGATAGTGAAAATGTCAATGGTTGAGGTTACCACAAAGAAGGAACAAGCACAGATCCATGAAGGTGGCTGCTTTTTCTCTCCATGTTGTTTGTTTTTTCCTTCTTCTTGCCAAAAGGAAAGGAGGATCTGCCCCCAACTGGCCTAGCTCAGGGCGTACTCACACTAGCAGTATCTCAAATGTATCTGATCGCATTCACGGCGGCCATACCTGGATGTATCTGGCCACAATTCCGTCTGGAAATACATAAAAAATTCCTAGTGCGAGTATGCCCTCAGTTGGTACACCCCTAAACTGTTGAAATACAGACCTGAGTTTGAACTTGGATCTCCTAGAGCACGAGTTAGCAAGAGGTTTGGTCAATTGTAGAGAGCGGTTTGGAAGATTGTAGGCACCTGTGATGGGTGTAGGACGGTCTTTGAGGCATGGAAAATGGCAGCAAAAAGTGAGGTCATGCATTCCCTCCATTGGCTCAGGAACGAGCCAATGGCTGGTGTGTTACACATGGATCTTTGATGCTATGCAGGACGTTGAGTGCAAAGAGAAGATCTGTTAAAGAGTGATAATGATGATGTCCGATACGGTGTCCTCCTCCCTAACTCTGACATCCCATTGGCCAAGGAGCATATTCCTAACCCCTGTCTGAAACTCACAAAATTCAAAAGGCCAGGAAACAAACCTGCTTGAAAACCAAGAACCTCGTCCCACCCATAGAGAGTCCCGCGTCGTGTTGGCTGTACTTACCGCGTACACAGTTGGGAGAGGGGGGTCGCTGAGCGACTGGGTACCATTGGGAGTCTCCCGGCTTGGAATGCCCCCGCTCTGCCCTGGGTGTGTCGTGGGGGTGTGATTAAAGCACTGGCCGTCAGGGTAGGTCCTGCCTATACCTCAGCCTGCACAGCCTTCAGAAAAAAAAAAAAGAAAAAAGAAAACCAAGAACCTCGCAAACTTTCGCGGTTCCTTTTTTTTTTTTTTTTTTCATTTTTTTCTTTTGGTTTGGTTTGGAGGTTGTTTTTGTAATTCATGGAGATTAAACCAACCCACGAACCCGGTGTACTGCTGCAAGCTTGTTCCTTTGAGCCCAGGTACCAAGGAACCATTTGAGTTGGGAGCAGGATCCTTTCCTAGATCTGTTGCGTCTCCTCCAGTCCACCCAGATCGCTTCCCTTAAGCCTTTTCTGATTGCTGCTTTTATTTACAGGTCTGACAGGGGCCTCTTTTGAAATCTTGCCCTGTTTCGGTCAGTCCGTACGACCTCGATGATCAATCCTCTGGTGGCATGTGCTACGTATCCCCACCCGTTCTTACTCTTTTGCCCTGCTGGAAGAAAGCCCAACAAAGTCCATTTCTCATCCCATTCCACTGCTTGGTCTGCGTAATTCTTCCAGTGATCCGCCCACAATTTCCAGATTCTCTTGGAGGTCGGACACTCCCACCAGAGGTGGCGGGTCGATTCGAAGGGCCAGGAGCATCTTGAGCATTTCAGATCCACTTCCATGCCTCTCGCTAATAGCCACACTGCTGATGGTGTTACCAATAAGGAGAGCATCCATAGCAAGCTTACTTGTTTGCTATTTGGAAGGTATGTCAGAGTCAGCCACAGTTTTTCAAACTCTGCCCCAGTTCCCGACAGGTCTTCTGGCCATACCGATTGCCATCTGGTGATTGCCATTGCTGATGGAGGGTTGTTACTCTTCAGACTCTGCTCGCACCCCGTTGCTGTTGTATAATTCGAAAGATTACACCAAGGCTGAGGAGGTTTTCCTGCTGTCCAGCTCCATTCTAGCGGATCAATGCTCAGCTGTCGTAGGGGGGTGCGACCTGTCCAGGTAAGAATCAGTATTACTGGCTTCCTCTGTGTGCGCTCCACTACCCTGACTTGTGGCGGTGAGTCCCACACCATGATCGTTTCTTCATTGATCTTTTCCAGTCTGTTTGTGTGGGGCTCGCATCTCCAGTGTTCCACCTTCCGGAAGCCACTGCTGAGGATTTCCTGCACTTTCCAGATTACTCGTGGTTCTCCTTCCAATTCTGAGTGGTACCATTTCCCTGGGGGGTCAAGTCCCTCTGGGCCCAAAAGATATCTCCATCTCTGCGGTATTGACTCTATCAGCAGTCTCCAGTGTTCCTCCACTTTCCTGAGTCCCGACAGCTGATTCTTGATCTCTTCCAGTGGGCGCCAGATTCCAAGCAATGAGGACCAGATATCTCCAATTCTCACAATCCCCCTTCTCACCCAAGCTTGCCCAAAGGAGCCTGTAGAGCCATCCGCCGCCAGAGGAGAACCCTCTTTGTCAGCAATCTGCAGGTTGTCGAATAGAAGTTGCATAAGCACTTCGTCCTTGTTAGCAGGTGGAGCCAGCAGACTGGGAGGGTTCTTGTTCCAAGCTCTTCTGATGGCGTTCCAGAAGACCGATTTCAGCCTCCGCTTCCTGAACAATGTCATAAACCATCATGCCCAAATGTCTTTCGGCCGACTAAGGTTCCATTCCAGCATCAGGATTCTCTCGGCTAGCTCCATTCAGTGTTCCTTCTCTGTAGCGTACGCCACCTTGCAGATCCAACAGCATAGCTGCGCTTGGTTTTTCCTGGGTTCATGGGTTGGTTTTATCTCCATGGATTACAAGCAGGGGAGAGTAGGAACAGGGTAACATTAGTTAGGGACCAGGACACTCGGTCCGTTTTGCCCTTAAAGGCGTAGAACAAACAAGGTAGGGTGTGTCAGTGATAGCTTTAGTAGTAGCTTACGGTAGGAGGGATAGTCTCAACCAGGGCACTGGGTTGGGTAGGGCCGCAGTGGGCCACCTAGGGGAGTGCTGGTAGGACCAGGACCTCGGTCCGCTGGGCCGTGCTAGTCCCAGCAATAGCATCAGGAGTAACATCAACTAGACGCCACTTCAATGGGCACTGCTTTCATCACCAAAGGTCCCCCTGTATACTATTTTGAAAGCCCGTTCCGGAAAGATGCAAATTCAGTCACTCACAGTAGTAATCTACGTTCAAAAATGCACTCCTTCAATTGAGTATATCTGCTGATCGACTATTAGGAAGACTCCTGAGGAGAGTTTCCAATTCAGATCCTTCGCAGATGCAATTCTCAAGCTCAGAGCCTTCGCGGGTTCAATTCTCAAGTTCAGATCCTTTGCAGGTTCAAATCTGTAGCAGCAGCTCGATTTGTTTCTGATGTAACTAGCCCGTGAACGACTGCTGATTAAACTTTAAGATATATTAAACCTTAAGATAGATGCTCTCTTCGTTAGGAAAGTATTTTTGGTTTTAATAATCGCTAGTGTCGTAGTTATTTGGAAAGTCTGAAGTGGAGACATTCTGCAGGCCCTGCCTGTAAGCTAAGCTGATTGACGCTGTCAGGTACCCCCGGGTTGAATTGTGAGGTCGCCGGCCTCGTCTCTGATTGATTAATGGAAGTTTTTTTAATTAAAAAAACAAAAAAAAGTTGTTTTTCACTGACGTCACCAGTGTAAGGAACAGTTCGGGGTACTGAAGTGTTCTTTTTTTGGCCTTTGACGTTGCTTTGAAGGCCATCTGTGGGATCTGCAAATATCCATGGATACAATGCATCACACTTCGAGCTGAACAGTCCAAAGACTCCAAACCACTCGCAATTGTTATCGATAGTCAGGGGCACTAAGGTTTTATTTTTCTGCCTTCGATGTTTGGTTTAAGTCCATCAGAGGCCTGCAGAGGATGAAGGCCTTTAATGTTTGTGAAGTCCATACGACGGCTGCGGAGGACAAAGGAAGGGTCTCAAGTATGGGTGGTTTAAGGTTTGTTTGAAGTCCAAAGGTTTTATTTTTCTGCCTTTGATGTTTGTTTCAAGTCCAGCAGAGGCCTGCGGAGGAAAAAGGAAGGGTCTCAACTGCTCTCACGTATTGGTGGTTTAAGGTTGTTTGAAGTTCATGCATCCCAATGTCCATGGATACACCACACTGATTTGCTAATCGGACCTTCCTCATGGGAGTTCCCTACTTTTCTCCCCCCTCCTCACTGTCAGAGTGGACGGACAATTCTGGCAAAGGGGAAGGGGGCAGATGGTGGCAAAAGGCAAAATTGTGATGTCAGATAAGAAGTATGGTGGTCGATGGCTATGGTACATGCTGTCGAGCGCATAGGTTCCCGCCTTTCGGCGGAAGCCCTCCGGCGGCGTCACCCTGTGGCCTTACAACCGGCTGCACCCTTAGTTATCAATCATCATTTCCGGCTGTCAACAAGCATCCGGACTCGAGTTCAAAAACTTTCGGCAGAAGTCCTCCGGTGGCGTCACCCTGCGGCCTTACAACCGGCTGCACCATTAGTCATCAATCATCATTTCCGGATGTCGACAAGCGTCCGGACTCGAGTTCGAAAACTTTTTGCCTTCCGGTCATGGGTTCGGTCTGAATGTCTTTCGGCAGGTACTTCAATGTCATCAAGCCCGTGTATTTGTAGCCCGAATGCTGCAGTTGTAGTAGGGGCCTGTGTCTGTCCAGTAGTCTTTTTTCTTTTTCTTTTTGGGACAACTGCGGGGAACTGGGGCTTTTACGAGTTGTTGAGATGATGGTAGTTGATCCATGGGATCTACATGAGCACGGCAGTCTAGGCAGACCAGGTCGACCCTACCCATTCCTATGGATAGAGAAGCAGGAGGCATGGAGTGTAAGAGTGGTGGAACAGTCGATAAAGCAATTCCTCTTTTGGAAAGGAATCAGAAGGGAAGACCTCCCGCTGGACCCGCTCTAGTGGAAATGGTCCCGGAGTGACACGAGTAATAGGCACACCTCGCACCTATGGCTACACAAACTCACAGCCAAATTTAAGTACAAACTGATCCACCCTAAGAGAGACATCAAGCACAGGATCAGGGAACGAATGGGCTAGGCACATAAACCTGCACATAAAAAATGATCTGCAACAGATAAAACTCTTTGCTGATTACAAAAGTAAACCTGCTTAATCAGTTGCTTTACAATGGCAGATCACCCACATATGCTTGCCGATAAGGGATTGGCTTACAGACCAGACCCACGTGGAACAGAAAGGGTTGGTCTTCTCATGGTGCGAGAACTGCCTGTCAAACTTCCCATGCAGAAAAATTAAAGGGACCCAAGATCATCTTTTCCTCTCCTGCCCAGGGCTGTTGCTGATATGGAGACGGTGCGATAGAGTCCGGAGATGGCTCATGGGGGAGACAAACTGGCCACGAAACTGGAAGTCCATACTCCTGGCCCACCACCAGAATTACAGAGGGACAGGATTTGCTCATAACAGGTATTGGATGGGAAGAGAGGCGTTACTATGGGGAATATGGACGTCAAGATGCACTCACGAATGGGAAGACGTCCAATTGGACCATGATACCAGGGAGAATATCATAACATACATCCAAACGACCTTCTTGGGGGGACGACAACTGATGTCCTGCCTGTAGTGGTTAAGATACCTGGCTCTTGAGGCCGAGGTCGCCGGTTCGAATCTGTCCTTACACGGTGGAGGACGCCGGGCTCATGCTGGGATGGGTAGCGCCTTCCTGTAACCTCAGCGTTGGGGAGCTAGACGTGCAGATCCACTTAGCTGCTGATGGTGGACAACATAAACCATCTGAGTGACACATGCGAGGCATATGGCCTCGATATGCCCTACAGGGCCCAATTTTCACACAGTCGGCTGCCCTAAGTGAAAGCAGGCACGACCGAGGAGAATAGGCCATTTCAGGGTCACAACGCAACTGGGGAAATTCAGGCAGTTGCGCAGCGCCAGTCGGTTGGAAGCACCCAGGCCCAGGCTGCCTTTCATTGCATGTAACTAAGGCAGGCCCTGGGCCGGATACACAAAGTGGACCGAACAAAGGCTGATGGCAGTTGGGTGCTGGTAACCACCTCAGGCGCTGGGCATGTTTTCTTCAGACTGAGGCTTAGCCTCCCTGGGCCTACCGGAAGCTTCTGGGCCGGGCCCCAGCACCTCAGCACAGCACGCAGCAGCAGGCCACTTCGATATAGGGAAGGGCCTGCCCACACATTGCACATTCGGGCACTGGCTGCTTTGTGCGCAAGCGCTGCTGCGCTAACGCCTGCCAGGCTCACGCGCTCATGGGCGAGCTGGAAGGAGCAGGGAGCCATAGCCGAGCTGCGCTGCTGTATGCTGGATGGGGCGCATGGTGGTCCTTGGGTGCAAGTGGCATCTGTGAGTTGGGGAACGAGGTAGTGAGTGATACGAGTGACATACCTGGTGCTTGAAGCGTGCGGCATTGGCCGAAATCTGCTCGTACTTCGGGGAGCTGTTGACGTCATCAGCGGCATCGTAGAGTAGGCTAGATAGGATCTGCCATCCGTAGTCTGGGCGCCGAGTGCCAGATAGGATATCAACACTGGTTCTTCGTTGATGATGATGATGAGACTATTCCAGCATTGTCAATTGGCCGAGATCTGCTCGTACTTCGGGGAGCTGTTGACGTCATCAGCGACATCGTAGAGTAGGCTAGATAGGATCTGCCATCTGTAGTCAGGGCGCCGAGCGCCAGATAGGATATCAACATTGGTTCTTCGGTGATGATGATGATGAGACTATTCCAGCATTGTCAATTATGAGCCTTTGGTGTGCTCTTATTTGGTGAAACTCATGATGCAATTCTGCTTTTGGTTCGAGGTCACGACTATCGGGTCTCATGTGTATGATGCTGTTTGATTGCTGAAGTTCACTATTGCTCATCTTCCTTGCAATTTGGTATCGGAGTCGTGGTTCGATGCGCTAATCTGGCGCTTTATCTTCTGCCTAATGCGGTACATGCACACGGTGTGTACGGTGAGCGACGGTGCCGTGGAACGTGTGTAGTGAGGAAGGCGAAGATAACTGGCGACCCAGGAGGTGAGGGGTATCGCCAAGAAGGTTGTGGTGATTATTGGGTGTTCGGAGTGTGATGAGAACTATCCGGTGTGTGATTGATGCTGAGGTGGAACGGTTGTGCAAAAATATCTGTGGTTGGGGGCAACTGTTTTGAGGTACGTTGCACCTAACCTTATCCACCCTCTTCGACACTTCTTACCGTGAGGATGCGTGTTTTGTCTTGAGAGTTCTCTCATGTGAGGAGTCGTGTGCGCTCAACCTTGAGAGTCGTCAACCTTCACGTGGAGCATCTGGAAGGAGAGGGCGGAGCTATCTGAAGGGCCCTGGATGAAGCACTAGGTCACGGTTACCATGCCAACCCACCGGGAGTAGAGCACGCATGCTTTGCTGCTTTGTCCTTTGTCTGCTCGCTGCACTGTAGAGGGGTTCTGAAGGGCAGGCCAGCCCTAGGGGACAGATGAGACTGGGCGTCTATAAATAAGCACCGGCGGGATACCTTCCATTGGCTGAGATCGTCATCCTGTTTGCGACGTTAAAAAATTCCTGAGGACGTCGGGGCCCGTCCATAAAAACGCCTCCTGATCAGCCAAGTGGTCGGCGTAAGGCTCGCTGCACGCGAGGATAACTACGGTGCAGGGCTGGCCAGCTCAGCAGGACTCGGGGCACAAGGGTGGGCCGTGTGCACACCTTCAGACACGCAGGCCTTTCTGGATTGCTCAGGGACGTTGACAACAAGAGGCATTCAAGAAGAATTGAGGGAGGGGTAGATTCTAGGTGATAAGTTTAGGCAAGATTCCATTTTGCAAACAGACCCAACAAATGATTTTATTTTTAGTTTGATTAGTTAGATATACAACCATTAACATCTGACAGACAACATTAGTTAGAACTGTTTTCTGTTCCTTGTGCTTCTGTTGCGGGCTAGTCAAAGTATTATAATTTTCGTTTGTAGGAACTTGGACTTACGTGTTGGACCCAAATGTCATAGTTTTAGTGCACTAAGCTGTGGTAAGCATTATAGAGTGTCTTAGTGCAGATTGTGTACAGNGGACTTACGTGTTGGACCCAAATGTCATAGTTTTAGTGCACTAAGCTGTGGTAAGCATTATAGAGTGTCTTAGTGCAGATTGTGTACAGTGTTGTAGCTTATGAGCGATAGGGATATCACTAATAAGGACGACTGGATCTTGCGATGGGCTAGACGCCCGATAGCCCACTTGGCCTTAGGACCAGAGGGTGACAAATTTCTGTTCCGCCAGCTTAGGGAGAGGGAGCAGGAGCAGAGGAGAGCTAGGGCAGCAGAGGCCAGCAGGGCGTTCGTAAGCGAAGCCGTAGCTTCAACAGCCATGGCAACTGCTGCGCATCAGAGTTTCGAGGTTAGCAGTTCAGGGATTGTAGAGTCAACGGTCGTGCAGACCCTGAGTCAGTCCACTGGTGTAATGGAAAGCCAACCATTAGTGTTGACTCCCGAGGAGGTCGCCATACAACGAGCTGTTGATAGCGAGGCACAACAACAGAAGGCTTTAGGAGAGATTAAGGTAGAAAAAGAAAGAATGATTAGAAGAAGAGCGAGGTTGTAGCGACGACAAGCGGACATTAGCGAGTTAGAGGAGATGGACCCAGAGGAGTTGGATGATCAGGTGAGGACCTTGAGATCGGTCTTATTAGGTGTAGTAGAGATGCAAGACCAGCAGACGATGATCTTACAGGACATCCAACAGAGTCTGGCCGTCTTGGTCGGGCGAGCACAGGCGGCACCATCACTGTCCGGGCCTGGTGTCTGGCCCGTTGTACATCCTCCTCCTTTTGTCCCACCGGTGACTAGGTATCCCCAAGCATCGGTTCAACTTGTCTCCTTGGGTATGCCTTTAACAGTCGGGTTCTCAGCAGATCCTAGTTTGCAGGTTCCTGTACAGACAGTGTTGTCCCAACCTCCGTCTCAGGTTGCCGTAAGCGGGCAGCCTGCTGTCTCGCAACCTGCACAACTGCAGGGTTCACAGCCCCAGCAGATAGTGCAACAGCCTGCACCACAGGGTCCACAGTTCGAAATGGTGCAAGTACTGGAACAAAGTCAAGGGGTACCAAAAGCGACCATCGCCGCTCCTAAACCCTTTACAGGGGATAAGAGGGGCGAACACCTCGACACTTGGTTGAGGGCAGTGTCGGTCTACGTCAAGTGCAAACTTACCTTGCCGCACGAGGAAGTGCTTGTGGCTGCCTCCTATCTAGAGGGGAGTGCAGCACGATGGTTGAGTGGTTTAGTGCAACTACAGGGGTACGGTCATGACTTTTGCGCTTGGGTGGTCACCCAGAAATTGGATGACTTTCTCAAGTTGGTGGAAGACAGGTGGCATGATCCTCAGGAGGCCCAAAAGGCTACTGATGCGATCCTGACAATTTAAGTTAGTAAGGGAGGCCATTGACGCTGTAGAGCGTCTGATCTGTGTCCCTGGGTGCGCTATGACCCCCAGGTCTTACTCACCTCCTACCTGAGATGCTTTCCTATGCCTCTCATGAATCAGTTGGCAGGTGAGGCCAACATCAACATGCACAACTTCCCATCGTTCAGCAAGAAGGCCCTAGACCTTGATGCAAAGATAGGGCATGGTTAGACACCCACGACGGATGGTAGGAAAAAGTCATTGCCTCCCAACTGGAAAGCGAAGGGTCGCATCATGTTCGTCGACAACGATGGTTCCACCATCGAATTGGACGACGACTTCCAGTCGGGAGTGGGTTCAGAGGCCGGTAGCGTAGAAGCTTCACGGGGTGGAGTGGTCGCTGCCATACCTCAAAAAGGTAAGGCGACCGGTAGACGCTGTGGAGGTTCCCGGTCAAGGAGTCAAGTTGACCCCAATGCTCCCCCATGGGAGAAAGCGAGTCTCACTGAGGACGTGTGGAGAGACAGGTACACCAGGCAGGCCTGTATTCATTGTGGTCAGTATGACCACAGCCAATTCAAGTGCCGTAGCAGGAAGGTTACCGAGAAGATCCCACCTACGATGGGGCAGGTGTTGAGATCCTCCGCTCTCGTTTGTAGCAATGTGGCCAGCAGTTCTGGCACTGCTCCGAGAAATGCGTCGGGTCAGTAGGAATGGTAGCTGTTCCTGCTAGGGTCGAGGTGGTGGACACACCCTCACCATCTCGAGAGATGGCCCAAGCTACAGTGAGCCTCTATTTGATGAATGTGTTTGAATCCTTAGAGGAGCTAGAGGAGGAGTGGTCTAGATCAGACCCACTAGCTTCGTGGACGGCATTGGCCAAAGCCCCTAAGGAAGAGATGTTCGTCGGCGAGGTAGTCATCGGTGGCCGCAAGGCCGGGGCCTATTATGACACTTGCTCGACTAGGAACTTCATGAGTCGCGCGTGCGTTGAGAGGCTGCACTTACAGGGGCGAGTGCAGCGCTTGAGTCGACCTGTGGAGTCGACCTGTGCCAACAAACAGCGTATGGTAGTCAACGACTACCTCCAAGATGTCGAGTGTTGTTTCCTGTACGCGGGAGGGGAATTGAGACATCGAGTCTCGTTCCTAGTGAGCGATAATCTCCCTATGGATATCTTGTTAGGTATGTACTACCACTCCGTGGCACAACCCAAGTTTGACTGGGACCGAAAAGTGGTCAAACACACTTTGCCAGGTGGAGGGATCACCAGATTACGTAAGTTCAAAGCTAGTAGTCTGATTGAGTCCCACGGATGCTGTCTGCGGCCGCGTTCTATAATTATTATAAGCAAAATCCGGAGGAGGGTATGTATCTAGTTTATGTCTCTGCAGCAAGCGAGCCGGTGAAAATGTCGTCGGAGATGGAGGGAGTAGTTGCCAAGTACCTTGATCTATTTGAAGAGCCTACAGGGGTTGTTGAGAGGGAGGTCGTCCATGCGATAGAGATTATCCCAGGGCCTAGTATTTCGAAGGGTAGGATCTATCAGATGTCTAGCGAGCTTGATGAGCTTCGCCGGCAACTCAAGGAACTCGTAGAGAAGGGTTGGATCTGACCGATTGTTTCTCCTTATGGATCGCCAATCCTATTCGTACCAAAGAAGGAAGGAACACTGAGGATGTGCATTGACTATAGGGGCCTGAATGCTATCACTGTGAAAAACAGAGAGCCCCTACGGCGCATCGATGACTTGCTAAATAGAGTGTAAGGGTGTCGGTACTTCAGTAAGATAGATTTGAAGTCTGGGTACCATTAAATTGCAATCCGGCACAAGGATCAACACAAAACCGCATTTCAGACCAGGTACGGTCTGTATGAGCTTGTGGTGATGCCTTTCGGCCTTTGCAATGCTCCTGGCACCTTTCAGCATGCTATGAATCGGATATTTCATGAATACTTGGATAAGTTTGTCATCGTGTACCTCGATGACATACTTATTTTTAGTAAGACTGTCGAGGACCACGTGGCGCATTTGGACAACGTCCTTAGTCTTCTTCGACAACACAATTGCAAGATCAATGGTGAGAAGTGCGAGTTTGGCCGCACCCGTGTCTTGTACTTGGGTTATGAGATTTCCGCGAAGGGATTGAAGCCCGATGACGGGAAGGTGGCCAGCATTCGTGACTGGCCGTGTTCTTTGTCGATGACTGAGATGAGATCCTTCTTAGGGATGACAGGCTACTACCGCAATTTTGTTCAGAATTACAGCATAGTGGTCGCCCCTTCGACGGACCTGACTCGCCTTGACACCCCAGGGGAGTGGACATACAGGTGCGAGGCTGCTTTCAGGCAATTGAAGCATGCGTTGACACAGCATGAGGTCTTGAAACTTCCTGATCCTGACAAACCTTTTGTAGTAACTACGGGTGCTGTACTTGCACAGCAGGAGGAGGGGAAGAAGTTGAGGCCGATAGAGTACATGTCCAAAAAGATGCCCTCTCAGAAGTTGGCTAAGTCCACCTATGAGAAGGAACTCTATGCGATCTACAAGGCGCTCACCCATTGGAGGCACTATCTCCTTGGAAGGTTCTTCTACGTCAGGACTGATCACCGAACCCTGAAGTGGATGAGAACCCAGCCTGTGCACTCCGACGCTATGAAGCGTTGGATTGAAGTCATAGAGCAATATGACTTTGAGCCCCAGTACATCAAGGGCGAGTACAACAAGGTTGCTGATGCGCTGTTGCGTAGACCAGATTTCTCTGGTGCGCTGATCACTGAGTTTGGGCTTGCGAACGATGTTACTCGCTCTATGGTGAAAGCCTATCGCAAAGACTGGTTTGTGTCTGAGATCATTCGCACACTCGAGGCGAAGGACAAAGTGACTTCTGCCGAGTTTGAGTTGGTCAACGGACTGCAGTTCCTTGAGAAGGCAGGGAATAAATGTCTGTGTGTGCCAGATAGGGAGTCTTTGCGTAGTTTATTTCTAGGCGAGTGTCATGATGCCACCGGACATTTTGGCTTCAAGAAGACTGCAGCCAATCTGCTGCATCGGTTCTGGTGGTCCATGGCGATGAGAGATGCCAAGCTGTACGTGGAGACTTGTCAGGTCTGTCAGAGAGACAATCCCCGTACAAAGGCCCCTCTTGGGCTCCTCAAGCCCCGTCCGATTCCGGAAAGGCCCGGTGAGAGCCTGTCTATGGACTTCATGGACACGCTGGTCACCAGCAAGAGTGGAATGAGAGACATCTTTGTTAGCGTGGATAGGTTAAGTACGCTAGGTTAGTTGCAATGTCGGAGACAGCGAAGACCGAGTATGTGATTAGACTCTTCAAAGAGAACTGGGTCAGAGACTTTGCGCTCCCAAAGTCTATTGTTAGTGACAGGGATGTCCGATTCACAAGTGAGTTGTGGAAGGCTGCAGCTGCAGAACAGGGAACATAGCTGCAGATGACTTCTGGGAACCATCCCGAGGCCAATGCCCAAGCAAAGCAGCTTAACCACGCTGTACAACACCTGTTGCGGCATTACATCAAGCCCAATCAGGTGGACTGGGATGAGAAACTTGCTCTCATCGCCAGCCTGTATAACAATGCTGTGCACAGCGCAACTGGAGTAAGTCCTAATAGTCTGCTATTGACTTTCAAGCCCAGACTGCCCCTAGACTTTCTGCTACCTGACAATCAGTCAACTGCTGCACCCGGCACCCTTGAGTTTGCCTATCACTATGAACAACTGATGCAGCAGGCAGTAGAACAGATGCACAAGGCACAGGCGACAATGATAGAATCTGAGAACAAACACCGTCGCCCTTCTACATTTCAGATAGGGGACAGAGTCTGGGTAAAATCCTCAGAACTGGGACAGGAGTACGGGATCTCCCGTAAGCTCATGCCACAATACTTTGGACCATGGGAGGTTCTAGATGTTGTTGGGGAAGATCCGGATGTGCCATCCTATGTTATTTGGATCCCTGGTCATCTCCTCACTTACCCTGTCTTTCACGCCTCCAAGCTTGCACCATTCAAGGAAACTGACCAGTTTCCCTCTCGTCGCTCTATGCTGCCCCCAACCATGGATGGAGAGGTCAACATCGACGACATCGTTGATCACAGGGAGATGCCAGTTCCAAGACCGACGGGCAGAGGATGTCCTCCGAAACCGAAGCTGCAGAACCGGGTTCGGTTCAGACATCACACTGATCCAAAGGAGGATAGATGGTTCACACGAGAGGAACTGATGCAGACCGCTCCACAGGTCGTCGCTCACTACGAGAAGCCTCTGAAGAAAGGAAAACGCCAGATTATCGAAGATTGAACTTCTCAGAGGACTATTGAAGTATGGAGGAGGGAATGCGAGGCATAGGGCCTTGATATGCCCTACAGGGCCCAATTTTCACATAGTCGGCCGCCCTAAGTGAAGGCAGGCACGACTGAGGCCCTACAGGCCATTTCAGGGTGACAACGCAACTGGGGAAATTCAAGTAGTTGCGCAGCGCTAGTCGGTTGGAAGCACCCAGGCCCAGGCTGCCTTTAATTGCATGTAACTAAGTCAGGCCCTGGGCCGGATACACAAAGTGGACTGAACAAAGGCTGATGGCAGTTGGGTGCTGGTAACTACCTCAGGCGCTGGGCATGTTTTCTTCAGACCGAGGCTTAGCCTCCCTGGGCCTACCGGAAGCTTCTGGGCCGGACCCCAGCACCTCAGCACAGCACGCAGCAGCAGGCCACTTCGATATAGGGAAGGGCCTGCCCGCACATTGCACATTCGGGCACTGGCTGCTTTGTGCGCAAGCGCTGCTGCTGCGCTAACGCCTGCCAGGCTCACGCGCTCATGGGCGAGCTGGAAGGAGCAGGGAGCCATAGCCGAGCTGCGCTGCTGTATGCTGGATGG
>BFEA01000113.1:3094295-3104562 GCA_003427395.1 Chara braunii | reverse complement strand
AGGTCTACAGCTAAGCTTCCAGAACTCACTAAGATTCCTACGCTATAGACCTACAGATCGAACCCCAGCTGTCTACGGACCTCCGACAGGTCTACCAACTGCCTATGAATACACAGGTCACAGGTTCAATTCTCGGGGTTCACACAAATACTGTACAGGTGTAGGGTGAGGTCTAGGGATCGAACTCTGAGTACTGCATCCGCTTTTACTAAAAGGTGAAAACCGTTTCAGGTGGAGCAAGGTGGAACAATGGCGGCATTGGTGGGCGACAACATGGACCAGGTGGGGTTGCTACAGCAGGCATCTAGCAGAGAGAGAGAGAGAGAGAGAGAGAGAGAGAGAGAGAGAGAGAGAGAGAGAGAGAGAGAGAGAGAGGCGGTGACTCAGGTGGTATGAAGGACTGACACAGATGGCGGGCGGGTGCGAGCAGGGAAAAGTTAAGTCCCTGTTGTGGGGGGGTGATGACGTGCTCAAGGGGTGTTACATGCTGCGCCTGCACATTGGCCCCATTTGAGGGGCCCGATGGTTGCTGAGGCCCCCCCAGGCCGCATGCCCGTCAGACATGCACCCTGGAGGCCCACGGCCCCCAGGCCACATACGGCAAATATAGGCAGCATTTATTTATTTATTTATTTACTTACCTGCTGAACCGTCGTTGTCTGTGCAGGTGTCGTTTCGGACTTGCAGTCCCTTGGGACTGGGTACCGGAGGCAGGGCCGAAAAAAGGCCAGGCGCGTTTTTGGCGCCCTGCTGCATCAGCAGCACAGTCTGGACATCCGGTAGGGATCCAGACCGGCTGGGCCGTTTTGAGGCCAGCACCAGGTAGGTCCAGCCTCGCCCAGCACTACAAATAGCTGGGCAGAGGCTGGGCAACGGACAGTTCGAGTAGCTCACTTCTGAGCGACACGCTGCTGGTTGGAGGCTGCGCTATTTTGCGCTGTGCTGCAAGTCTGGACGGAGCAGCACAGGAGGTAGTGGGAGGCGGAGGCCATACCTGTAGTGGCGAGCTTACCTGGCGCCATAGCTGGGGTCTCAATGCTGCACCTGCACCGGACATACACGGCAGTTAGTACGGCGGCCGTTACCTGCAGGTGAGGCAGCGAGAAGGGCGACGTCTTCTTCTCCCTTCTCGCCCTCCATCTCTCCTCCTTCTTCCTCCTTCTTCGTCCTTCCTCCTTCCTCCTCCTCCTCCTTCTTCTTCTTCTTCTTCTTCTTCTTCTTCATCTTCTTTTTATTCAGATGTGAGAGAGAGAGAGGTTACAGTCTGAGGTTACAGGCAGAAGTTACAGTGGGCATTGTGCCCAGGATCTGATTTGACATTGTTGAGGCAGACATTGATTGGACATCGGCAAGGGACTATTTTTGGATTCCGCTATCGCGATCTTGGTCTTCTCCCTCACCACCATCTTCGTATCTCTCCTCCCTCCATCTTTCATCCATGGTATCTCCCATGTGCGTGTGCAAGGAGGGACCTTTCTTCTTCGTGTGCGGTCCCTCCTCTCCCTCTCACCTGTGTATGTATGATGGGATGTCGTGTCAGTCCCGGTCAGGTCAGGACTTATTTTCAAATCTCCGCTGCGCTACTTTTGTGCCATTTCATATGTATCAGGGTGTTATGAACTTGGTTGTCTGACGATTTTTACCGCCACTCACACACAGACAATCTCATACACGCCCATACATGCATAAGAGAAGGGGGGAGAGGAGACAGAGTCCAAACTGCACACAGATCAGAGTAGATAGCGGAAGCACAGCCATGCACAGATGGGGAGAAGACACACAGTGTTTCTCACTCTCTGAGGATACTCCCAACAACCAATCACAAGGAAGAACCTGCGAGGATAACAATTGGAATACACACTGATGATGCGCCAATTAACAAGAAATCGTTACAGAGTTTGTTCCAGTATCTCGCCACTCTCAGAACCTCACACTCCACTCTCTACCCTACACCCAGTTAGTAGCGCCACATCAGAATGGCCTCCCAGAGGCCAGCGCCAACCACCCAGATGAAGAACAGATCCTGCAATGAAGTCTTCAGTGCTGCTGAATTAGTCCCCAAAATCGTGAATTTTTGACCTAACTGCCAAATCGAATTTTTTTCCTTGTTTTCGGATTTCTTTCCTTTAGCGCAAATTGGTTGTTGGTTGTAAATTGCAAATTCCGAAATAGCGCAGCATCTGAAAATTTCGATTTTTTTTTTTTTTTAAATGCTCCTAAAAAAATTGGACCATTTCTCGATTTATGCGTGTCATCCTTGCGCAGGGGCCATGCTAATCTTCTTTGTATCGTTCCAATTTTAACATATGTCCCGAAGGACAAAATTTTGATTTTTCGTTTTGTTGGGATTTTGAAATTTCGTTGCCGGAAAATCCGAAATATTTCTTTTCCTGTGTCAGAATATTGCGTGTTTTCGTTATTTTTTCGATTCACGCAGCACGAGAATTTCGATTTGCGTTGCGTCTCGCTATTTTCCGTTGTTCCAAAAATTTCATTTTTTTTTTTTTTAACGGAAATTCAAAATTCGTTATTTCGATTCAAAGAAAAAAAAAACAATTTTTTTTTTTTTGAAAGATCTCTCATTGCAGTTTTTTTTTTTTGCTGTGCACTCTCAATTGATTAATTCCGAATAATTTTTTCTTTTTCGAAATTTTTGGAACTTGCGGACAATTTTCACGGTTCCGTCATTCATTATTCGTTATTATTATTATTATTCGTTTGCAGTCTGAAATTCGGAATTCTTTTTCGGATTTCTGTTGCTGGGGGATTGAGAGGCTGCCGAATTTGAAATTTCAATTTTTTTTTTTTTATAATTATTTTTCGAAATTATTTTGTTTAAAAGTTTTAAATTTTTCAAATTTTGTATTAGAGGCTCCTTATCTGGGTGATCAGTGTTCCCACCCACCCCACCCCTTCTGTCACACTTCTCTACTTCTCTTCCTGCCTGCCCTGACCTACGACATTGGTAAGTCGCCGTAGCAGCAGGTCACGTCAATGCATGGTGCTCACCCGCTGAAAGACAAGCGGCATGGATCAGCAGACGGGAGAGACCCCCGAGGCCTATGAGGCCCACATGCTGGACATGGTGGCAGAGTTCAAGCAATGGGCAGCAGCGGCAAGGGGAGTCAGAGGAACAGCGTCGCCTCGCTGAACAACAGCGATAGGAGGACGCCGAGGCAGCAAGGAAGGCCGCAGACGAACGCCGCCGACTACACCGAGACAAACTCTTCGAGTCTGAGGGGGACATCGAGCTGGTTGCCAGCAAATGGGCCGTGGCTGCCGAAGAGAAGGACGGCCCCGTTGCTGTGCGTGGCCTCGCAACCGCAGTGGAACATGTGGCCGACTTGGTCGCCACCTGCACAGCGCAGCAGCAGGACATCCTCTGCGTGGATACCCTGGTCAGAAAGCAGGCTCGACTTATCGACGACCTGCTTGACCGGGTACACCGGCTGGAACAGCAGCCTGCAACAGCCAACCCCGCCGGGCCCTCCAACTTGACGGACCACGTCAACGTCTTGGAAATTGACGTCGGGACACTCAAGGACGGCGATCGAGCGACAAATCAGCGGATTGACCAGCAGATTCGTGCCACCGCAGCCAGTCCGACTGCGACCCCTTGCGAGAGCATCCCGAAGTTTGACGGCATGCCGATCTTCTGCGATGCAGCGAAGACGGACCCGATTCCATGGTGGCGCCAGTTCGAGTTGAAGTTGGACATTCACTAAGTCAGCAACCCGAACCGGCACGCATACTTATACTCCCGCTCGGGAGGCGTGTGTTAGGCATGGCTGGACAATATGTTGTCCACGCACACCGTTGCAGTCTCCGAGCTGCATACGCAGATCAGTTGGCCTGATATGAAGATAACATGGCATAAGCGGTTCCAAGTGGAGCCACCCGAGCTACAGGCAGCCGGGAAACTTCAACGGTTCTATCAGAACGACCTGCCAAGCACGGACTGGATAATCGAGTACCAATGCTTGGCCTCCACGCCGAACTTGCTGTCGACCTTTGTCGCCATTAAACACTTCTTCATCAGGAGGAGCTGTTCGGCGTTGCAGAACGCCTTGACGCAAGTTGCTGAGACGCTCACCACAAGTGAGCAGCTTTTTGATAAAGCCTCACAGATCATCGTGACGAACTCCGAAGCCAAGAATTTGGGTCGTTCGTCTGCTGGTGGCCGTGGTCGCAGCAACTACGCCGACCAACCCTTCAAACGAGGCTGCCTCTTTTGATGAAGGAGACAGATTGGCAGCCGCCCGGGATGGTGGACGCCCTGCCAGAGGGCGAGGGCGCTGCAAACCAAAGACAAACACCAATTCATCCCCCGGGACCGGGCCAGCCACTCGAGAGCCTTGGACACATTACGGTATCTCGCAAGGCGGTTACCACATCCGTACTAAGTACCGATACTGTTTGTGGTGCAACAGCGCAGTGCACAACACCGCGCAGTGCCCCGCGCAAGTCAAAGGCAAATTCCGTTCAGGAAACTGAGCACCGCCGAGAGTGATGCGGCTGCACTCTCGACGCCTACGGAACCGGTTGCTTCGCGAGGGACCTCTCTTCATTCTGAGGCGCATGCGGAAGTCGACAGTCCTCTCTTATATTCTTATGAGGACTATGTTGCCCGACTCGTTCCTTCGCTGGGTTCTCAATCTCAAGGGCAAGATGTGTGTGCGGTTTCTTCTCTGTCCGGAAGCAGCGTCAATGTATCGTCTTCAAGTGGTTCTCCAAGGGATTCGACGCACGAGTTCAACATAGAGGTCTTGGACCTGTTCCCGTCCAAGGATTTTGCATGGCTTCCTCTCCCTTCCGCAGGCTGCTTATCGGAACCGCAATGCGCAGCATTATGCCCCCATCTCCACACATACCTAGCCTTCTATGCACCACCATCTTCACCGACGGGCGACGAAGCTGCGGTGGGGGACATCCTTGCGTACGTTAGCAAGGTGGCCCGCGAGTTTCGCACGCAGCGGTACGATGATAACAACGCACCGCTCCTTAATGTCCGCATCCAAGTTGTGCAAGCGTCCTGCAGTGCTTTGCTGGATAGCGACACGACTTGCAATTTCATCAGCCAGTCCTTGGTGCACAAGTTCGAAGGAAACCAACCCGACGACTATCAAGTTGGCCGACGGTCGGACGCAACAACTCCTCGATCGCTACATCGAAGCCGTGCCGGCTTACTTTGCACCTCATGCATGCGAACCGGTGATGTTTGACGTCTTGGATACGGACTTCGACATCATTTTGGGGATGACTTGGCTTGCAAGTGCGGATCACACGGTTAACTTCCATCGGCGGACACATACTGTTCGCATTCCTCTTCCGCACCCTTTGATCCGGTGCCAAGTTGTAACGACCAAGTCTTTTCCGGCCACGAGTGGACCGACGAGAGGCCTATGTTTTCTACGAGCCGCCGTGGCGACCGAATCGTCACCTACGAGCTTGTCTTCGTACCCCCGAGTGATGCGGTTGCTCGACGAGTTCACCGACATCTTTGAGTCTCCTACCTGTGTGGTGCCGGATCGGCCAATCTCCCAGGAGATCATTCTTGAGGCTGGTGCCGTGCCGCCGAAAGGATGCATCTATCGCATGAGCGAGAAAGAGCTCGCGGTTCTCTGCACGCAACTCGATGATCTGTTGGACAAGGGTTGGATCCGCCCTAGTAGCTCACCATACGGTGCGCCAGTTCTCTTCGTACGGAAGAAGAACAAGGATCTTCGCTTGTGCATCCATTACCGCAAGCTCAACGCACAAACCGTCAAGAATGTGGGACCTCTTCCGCGCATTGACGACCTTCTCGAGCATTTGGGCGGCGCAAAATTCTTTTCAAAGTTGGATTTGAAGTTGTGCTATCATCAGATCTCGATACGCCCGCACGATCGCTACAAAACCGCGTTCAAGGCGTGGTACGGGCATTTTGAGTGGGTTGTTATGCCTTTTGGCCTCATCAATGCCCCGCCGACTATTCAAGTGGCGATGACCAACGAGTTCCGCGAGATGTTGGACCGGTTTGTGCTGGTCTACTTGGACGACATTCTCGTCTATAGTCGGACCTTGGAGGAACATCTTGAGCACCTTTGACATGTGTTGGAGACGCTCTGTTGCGCCAAGTACAAGGCCAACTGCGACAAGTGCGAATTCGTGCGTCAAGAGTTGGAGTACTTGGGCCATTTTGTCACACCGGAGGGCATCAGTCTGTTGTTGGACAAGATTCAAGCCATCCAAGAGTGGCCGGAGCCAAAGAACGTCACCAATGTCCGTTCCTTTCTTGGCTTAATGGTTACTATCAACGCTTCATCAAGGGATACTCGAAGATCGCGGCTCACTTATCCAAGCTTCAATGCGAGGACCGGCCATTCGACTTCGACGACAATGCGCGGGCTTCCTTTTTGGCCCTCAAAGCCGCATTACTATCCACGAAGGTGTTGCGCATCTACGATCCGCTTTTGCCGACACGCGTCACTATCGATGCGTCCAGCTATGGCATTGGTGTCGTCCTTGAGCAACATGATGGCGTGGACTGGCACCGGATCGAGTACTTAGCAAGAAAGTGCCCGCCGTGCACTCGATTGACGACGCACAAAAGAAGGAATTATTGGCCTTCGTACACGCGCTCAAGCACTGGCGGCATTTTCTTCTCGGTCGGTGGCAGTTCCGATGGGTGACGGATAATAATCCGTTGGTCTTCTACAAGACCCAAGACACGGTCAATAGCACCATTGCCCGTTGGGTTTCGGCCGCGAAATTCAGCCTCGAGCAAGATATCTCTCGCAAGCTCCTCCCGAAATGGATGGGGCCCTGGCCGATTGTCGCACCCGCTGGGGATGCACCCGAAGGACCTTCTTTTGTCATTCAGGTGCCCGCCCACTTGCCCGTCTACCCGGTTTTTCACTGCTCCAAGTTGGCTCTTTACACGCCAGCGGAACATGACGACTTCCCCGGGTGACGATCGCAAGACCCACCTTCGATGGACACTTTTCAAGAGGTTGGCGACATCATCTCCCAGCAACGTTACGGCAACAGGCCAACCGAATACTGGGTACACTTTGCGTACTGCACCCACAAAGCCAACCGTTGGTTGACCCGTGTGCAACTCCAAGCAACAGCTCCAGATGTTCTCGCACGCTACGAACACAAGTTCCAAGGCAAGCCGGAATCTTCGGCTCCATGTTGCGCCCGCGTCCAGGTTCCACCTTCAGATCGTCGGCTTCGCCCTCGACCCGGCTTGACTTCATAAGGAGGGGGGGGTGTTACATGCTGCGCCTGCACACAGGCCCCATTTGAGGGGCCCGACGGTTGCTGAGGGGCCCCAAGGCCGCATGCCCATCAGAGATGTGCCCTGGAGGCCCACGGCGGCCCCCAGGCCACATACGGCAAATATAGGCAGCATTTATTTATTTATTTATTTATTTATGTACTTACCTGCTGAACCGTCGTTGTCTGTGCAGGTGTCGTTTCGGACTTGCAGTGCCCAAGGCACGACCTTGGGACTGGGTACCGGAGGCAAGGCCAAAAAAAGGCCAGGCACGTTTTTGGCGCCCTGCTGCATCAGCAGCACAGTCTGGACGTCCAGTAGGGACCCAGACCGGCTGGGCCGTTTTGAGGCCAGCACCCGGTAGGTCCAGCCTCGCCCAGCACTACATATAGCTGGGCAGAGGCTGGGCAATGGACAGTTCGAGTAGCTCACTTTTGAGCGACATGCTGCTGGTTGGAGGCTGCGCTATTTTGCACTGCGCTGCAAGGCTGGACGGAGCGGCACAGGAGGTAGTGGGAGGCGGAGGCCATACCTGTAGTGGCGAGCTTACCTGGCGCCATAGCTGGGGTCTCCACGCGGTACCTGCACCGGACATACACGGCAGTTAGTACGGCGGCCATTACCTGCAGGTGAGGCAGCGAGAAGGGCGACGTCTTCTTCTCCCTTCTCGCCCTCCATCTCTCCTCCTCCTTCCTCCTTCCTCCTTCCTCCTCCTCCTCTTCTTCTTCTTCGTCTTCATCTTCTTCTTATTCAGATATGAGATAGAGAGAGGTTACAGGCAGAGGATACAGGCAGAGGTTACAGTGGGCATTGTGCCCACGATCTGATTCAACATTGTTGAGGCAGACATTGATTGGACATCGGCAAGTGACTATTTTTGGACTCCGCTATCGCGATCTTGGTCTTCTCCCTCGCCGTCATCTTCGTTTCTCTCCTCCCTCCATCTTTCATGTGTGGTATCTCCCCATGTGCGTGTGCAAGGAGGGACCTTTCCTCTTCGTGTGCAGTCCCTCCTCTCCCTCTCACCTGTGTGATGTATGATGGGATGTCGCGTCAGTCCCGGTCAGGTCAGGACTTATCTTCAAATCTCCGCTGTGCTACTTTTGTACCATTTCGTATGTATCAGGGTGTACATTGCCTGTTGATGTTGCACTGACATTGCGTAGTCCATTCAGTCCTTTTCATCACATTGCGGATCCTTGGATGTACATTCATTGCCCAACTGGGCATGTATCAAGGGGGCAGGGGGGCTGGGTGAGTTTTTGTTTCTTCGGGTGGCCGACGAGCCGGGCGCGGGGTCGAAATTTGGGAAGAAAACTCGGGCAGGCTGGGTCGGCTTGAGGGAGAATAAAATTCGTGGGTGAGGGTGGTGGGACCACTACAGAACTGGGCAGGTCGGTGATGATGTGCTCAAGGGAGCAGGGGGGGCTGGGTGAGTTTTTTTTTTTTTCGGGTGGACGGCGAGGGGTCAAAATTTCGGAAGAAAACCCGGGCAGGTTGGGTTGGCTCGAGGGAGATAATAAAATGTGTGGGTGAGGGTGGTGGGACCAATACAGAACTGGGCAGGGTGCGAAGTAGTGCAGTGTCCTACACGGCATAGTCGACTGCAGCATTAGAGTCGACCATATTGCAAGCCGTTTTTCTTCCGTGCTGCTGTCCCAAAAAAGTCCAGCGTAGCGCAGTGTACTGGAGCCTAGGGTAGGCCCTTTTTTTGTCGCCCACCATGTCAAGAAACTTCGTTGGCCATGACTACATTTTTCTGCGGCCAGCAGAAATGGGGCTGTGGGCGCTTGTGCCTTGCGCAGAAGGTTGAAGGCGTGCGCGGTGCTGGCCAATGGACAAAGTGAGTGAGTGCCACATGGGGTACCATCCCAGAAACAAATTAGGCCAGTTTGGTGTTTGCTGGTGGCCCAGATGCCCACTGGTCTTTTTCTCCGAAACAATCAGTACACGATCTGCGCTGTCCGATGCATCTCCAACAGTGCAGACTGCGTACCGATCACTTTCAAACCCATCTGGACTGTTGGGCACAAGAGAAACGAAGGGCCTGAATGGAGAGTTGGTAACAGACCAGGAAACAACAATTGTTACAATGGGGTGGCTTGTAGCAATGCCATGGATCGAAACTCGAAAGATTGGAGCAAATTATTTATCCATTGCAATTTGCAAACCATTTTGTAGTTCTTTATGTGGTCCCTTTGTTCTTTTTAGTGTGATGCTTTATGCACGAATGGGTCTGAGAATTGATGGTTAGTATATCAATGCAGTGTGTAGTTTTGGAACACTGTAGACTGGTTGTGAATAAAGAAATCTGCATATGTCCTTGGTGGGTGAATGCATCCTTCCCTCCGATCAGTCACATCAGATCTGTTTGCTGTGGAGTCAGACGGGTGAGCAGGTTTCCCAACAGAAAAAAATGCACGATGCCCAATCACCAAAATTCTGAGCTTGCAATCTGTTACGTGGACTTACCTATCCTGGTGGTAAGCTGTGGAAAATATTGCTGTAGGATTGACTGAGCGGTTGGAAAACATTCTGCCTCCTTACTTTTTTGTCCTCCTGTACTGCTTTGCTTGTCACCAGGTGTTCACAAGGCCAATGCTTGTGCTGTCTATTGCTACAACGCTGAGGAACCTGGAGGAGGAAGAGAATACGGCTGCAAGTAATGTTCAGGTTGAAACTTCCGCTTCTGGAGCTGAGTCACCGGTGTCGCCAATACAAACGCTGCAGGTGGTCGACGGGTAGGACAACAAGGAAAGAAAAATACACCAACTTCATCGCTGAAAGATCACCATGGATTGGCAAGAGAGCGGGATGTCTGAATTAGTGGGCATGCAAGCAGAGTCACATTGCTCAAACAATGGCAATGGCACCTTCTGTGCGTGTGTGCATGTGTTTGTGTGTGTGTGTGGCCTCATCTGCATGCATGCATGTGTGTGTGTGTGTGTGTGTGTGTGTGTGTGTGTGTGTGTGTGTGTGTGTGTGTGTGTGTGCACTTGTGTGCAC
>BFEA01000113.1:3068290-3087477 GCA_003427395.1 Chara braunii | reverse complement strand
AAGAAGGAGGTGAGGAAGAAGAAAGGAAGGAGAAAGGTGGTGAAGAAGAGGAAGCCGGTAGACATAGCCGGATGAGGAGTTGATCGGGAGTTGACCGGGGTTAACTAAGCGTTAACCAAGGCATTGACCGACGTTGACTAAAGCGTTGACCAAGATTGTTGACCACGACTTTGACCAAGCTGGAGCCGGTATAATCTCGTCAAGCCTTCAACCTATCCCCTCGCCATATGGATGTGCACACACCCTGTGGTACTTGCTGAGTCAAGTCTGTCTGTCTCTTCTTTCTGCATCGAGTCTCTTCTGTCCAGGTGTAGGAACTCTGTGGATGAAGGATAGGGCCTTGTTGAGAGAGAAGGGAGAAGAAGGAGAAGGAGGAGCTCCTCAAGCAGGCGAAGTTGAAGGCGGCGAAGAAAAAGAAATTGGAGGAGGAGATGATGAGATTACAGCAAAAAAAAAAAAAAAAAAAAAAAAGATTACAGCAGGAGGAGGAAGAGAAAAAGAGGGCTGCCGAAGAAGCAGCAGAGGAGGAGGAAGAATTGGAAGAAGGATCCATCGAGAGGAGGCGCACGAGAGAGAGAGGAGAGAGCAGTGGTACGAAGGGAGAAGACGCGTGGGTGGAAAAGAAGATCAACGAATGGGTTGCTAATTTATCGTTGGGAGAGGACGAAGAGGCAATGTTATATGTGCCGCAGGAGGAGAAAGAAGCTTTAGCCAGGGAAATGGAAGCTATGGAAGATCCCCTGGACCGCCAGACCCTAGAAAATGAAAAGAGATTGGAGTGGAAATTACGTCTGGCGAGAGAGAAGAAGAGGAGGATGGAGGAGGCCAACCGGATGGCCAAGGAAGTGGAAAGGATACAGTTGTGCAGGCAAGAGGTGCAAGCGCAGCAGGATACCCAGGCCAAATTAAACAAGATTCTGAGTTATCTAGAGACTTTGGGTCAGGCCTGGATTGAACAACAAGCCAATAAGGGCCAAGAGGTGGCCTTCCATTCCATCCGGATCGGATTTCGAGAGTTTGCTCGCGACGTGGTGACCCACGTCGGGACCGAAGTCAAGAGGTTGAAAGAAGGCGCAGACAAGTTCTGTGGAGGTGCCATTGAGGGCGCCAAAGTAGTGGCCACGCCAGAGGCCGAAGCGCGTCCCCTCAAAGAGCCTGTCAAGCTCAAGTTCCTAGATGCGTATGGCGGGAAATCTGAAGAAAATTTCGATAACTGGGAGGCTAGTGTCAATAGTTACGTATATTTACAACACAACTTACCTGAGGAGCAGGTCCTGGTAGCCTTCCACACACTGAAAGATGACGCGACCAGTTTCGCCGCGCGCAGCTAGTTGTGAGAACAACATGGTTGCTTATTCGAAAGTCACCCCCCTTCCTCAATTCTTCAGACTCCTCTGTGAGCAATTCGCTGATCTTAGGAGAGGCGTCAAGGCCTCAGACAAACTGCAAACAATCCACTCACGATAGGAGTGCACGAGCACTCAAGGCAGTTATGGACGACTTGGTAGCCGTCCCAGACCACGGGGTCACTGAGGCCCAACTGGTTCAATTATTTTATCGTGCCATGCCAGAGCTATGAGGGCACTTCTTCGACAAGAGTCAGCAGCCCACCATGACGTATGATGCGCGGAGTAGAGAGGTGGTGTTGTATGAAGCGAAGTCCATGTCAGTGTCCACTTTTTGGCACAAGGACCTAGATAAAGGGAAGAAGTGGAAGGGTCGGACCATCTCAGGCCAAGTTAGGGCAAAGGATCACTTGATCCTCACTTTAGACGAAGGTGGTACTGGGGGCTAGATGAGGAGGATGATAGTGGCGTGGGCCGGGGAGGACCTACGCTGCCACCGCGGCCGGAGGGAGGCCGCAAGGTAGAGGAGGAGGCCAGGGCCAGAGGGGCCAGCCCTTTGGTGGCCGAGGACAGGGCGCACAGGGGGTTGGCAGCCAAAGGAACCGCCAAGAGGGAGGTAGGGGTCAAGGTCCCCCGCCAATTCGCTTACGTTTTAGTCGGTCGCCACAAAGAAGAGGTGGAAGATCACCTCAAAGGAGAGAAGGATGGCACCCAGGCTTGCCACAGGGCAGACCATGGGAAAATTTGGGCCTGGACCAGCGCGTATGGTAGCAATGTGTGGACCAGGGTCAGTGCATGTATTGCGGTGACCCGGCCCACATTATTACATATTGTCCCAAGTATAGAGAGGCCCGATCGACTGCCCAAGGATCAAAAGGCAGCTGTCGGTAGGGGTTACAATTGCCCCTACAACAATGCCATGTGGGGAAGTGAGCGCGCGCCAACAGGTAACTCCCACACCACATCAGCCTACGACAAAGGTTGCAGGCCAATGCCTAGTTAGTTGTTCAGAGGCTGCCTGTGTTAGCTTCTCTCTAGGCACTTCCCTCACAGGCGTGGCAGAAAAATTGAAGGAAAGGATGCCGGTCTGGGCCAAAATGAAGAAGGAAAGTAAAGGACAACTAGTATTAGTAGATGTAAAAGTTTTTAGAAGTAGAGTAGGAGCCCTTATAGACTCAGGGGCTACCCGCAGTTACATTAGCCGTAGGCCGCTGAAGAAGCTAAGGCTAGGATTAAAAGTCCAGAAGTTAACAAACCCCATAGTCAGTGCCCTCGCAGACATCCGCACGATGCGTGTTGAGGACTACGTAGAGGGAGTCCAAGCATATTTTTGCCTAGAGAAAGATGGGAAAGTGGAGAAAGTTTTCCATTCCCCGACTCTCCTCGTACAGGATGACCTCCCTTTTGACATAGTCTTAGGTATGGACTGGGGAGAGGGAGCAGGGGCCACATTCCACCTGAGAGAGCATGAGTGAAGGCTCCCTAGTCCGTCAGGCGAGGTTAAGACGGCCCGTCTGTTTCATGTGTCAGGAGTAGACAACTCCTTGGCACATTGCTGTCTCAGTGCTCCCGCGTTCGCGCGGTTAGTTAAGAAGGCAGTTAGAGGAGCAGGTCTTCGTAGCATATGTGGGACCTGTCACTGAGCCTAAGGAAGAGAAGCCAGTAGACCCAACTATTGCCAAGTTGCTGAAAGAGTTTAAGGACTTAGCAGAGCCGCCGACAGTAGTAGTACTGCGGCCGATCCAACACCGAATAGAGATAGAGCCTAGCAGTAGGACTCCTAAGGGAGCTGTCTACAGGATGTCCCCAAGGGACTGCGCAAGCAGTTGGATGAGCTCCTCGAAAAGGGTTGGATTAGGCCCAGTTCGTCTCCTTTTGGAGCACCAGCGTTATTTGTCCCCCAAAAGGAGGGAGAGTTGCGTATGTGTATAGATTACAGGGGTCTGAATGCTATCACAGGAAAGAATGCTGAGCCGTTGCCCAGGATAGACAATCTCTTAGATCGAGTGCAGGGCTGCAGATACTTTTCAAAAATAGATTTGAAGGCCGGATATCATCAAATAGAAGTTCATCCTGATGACCAATACAAGACTGCCTTCCAGACTAGATATGGACATTATGATATGGGCATTATGATATGGGCATTATGAGTTCATAGTGATGCCCTTTGGACTAACCAATGCGCCAGCCACGTTTCAGCGTTGCATGAATGATGTGTTTAGACCTTTGGTAGATAGATTCGTCGTAGTTTATTTAGACGATATCCTAATTTTCAGTACGACCCTCCAAGAGCACCAGGGTCATTTGAGGCAGGTCTTGGAGAAACTAAGAGAGGCCAACTTCAAGATCAATGCAAAGAAGTGTGAGTGGGGCAAGACATAAGTTCTGTACTTGGGCCACGTTTTAGAAGCAGACGGGATTAAACCTGAGGACAGTAAGATAGCGGCGATTAGAGATTGGCCGACGCCCCTCACATTGACAGAATTGCGGTCGTTCCTAGGCCTCGCCAACTACTATAGGAAGTTCGTCAGGAACTTCTCCCGCTCCCCTTCGCAGGTTGCTAAGGAAAGAAGCAATCTGGACGTGGGACAAAGACTGTACGTCCGTGCTTAAAGCGCGTGTTGATAAAGTACCCTGTCCTCAAGGTGGCAGATCCGTCCTTGCCATTTGTCGTCACCACGGACGTGAGTCGGTATGGTATAGGCGTCGTGTTGCAGCAGGACGATGGGAATGGCTACAGACCCGTAGAGTTCATTTCAGCGAGGATGCCCTCAGAGAAGGTAGCTACCTCGACTTACGAGAGAGAACTCTACACTCTCAGGCAGGCCTTAGAGCACTGGAAGCATTACCTGCTTGGGAGGCACTTTAAAGTATATTCAGACCACGAGACCCTTAGGTGGCTGAGAATGCAGGCCAAGATGACACCTAAGTTAACTAGGTGGGCGGCTGAGATAGACCAGTATGACTTTGAGCTGAAACCCGTCAAAGGCAAGTATAACGTAGTTGCGGATGCTCTAAGTAGAAGATCAAACTACTTTGGAGTTGTAGTCCACTATCTGGATATAGGGGCAAACCTGCAAGAGAAAGTAAGACAGGCGTATGCGCAGGACCCTATTTATGGTGACCTTCTCAAGAAAGTTAAGGAGGCCCCATAGACTGAGCCGCATTACCGCACGACAGAGGGATTAGGGGAATGCCACGACACAGAGGGACATTTCGGTTGGCAAAAGGCTCTAGCCATTCTGATGCATGCGTACACTTGGCCAGGAATGAAAGCTGACTGCATAGAGTATGTTCGCAGTTGCAAAGTCTGTCAGAGGAATAAGACAACTACGTGTGCCCCTCTAGGTCTTCTTCGACCCTTCCTATTCCTGACCAACCTGGAGATTCAGTCTCCATTGACTTCATGGATGCTAGTGTTAAAAGCAGACATGGAAAGAGCCAAGTCATGGTGATAGTTGATAGATTTAGCAAATATGCAGTTTTTGTTCCTTTGCCTGCAGAGACACGCACTGATCTAGTAATTCATAACTTTTTGGATGATTGGGTTAGTGATCACGGGATTCCGCTGTCCATAGTTAGCGATAGAGACACCCGGTTCACTAGTCAGAACTGGCAGGAACTGATGAAAGTTTATGGGTCAAAGTTGCTGATGTCATCTGGCCGTTATCCAGAGACTAACGGTCAGACTGAGCAAATGAATAAGATCCCGCAACAAGTTTTGCGTATGTATATTAGACCGGATCAAGTCAATTGGGATGAGATGTTGCCCAAGGTAGCCAGTGCGTACAATAATAGCGTGCACTTGTCCACCTGTCGCACTCCCAATGAGTTGCACAAGTCCTTTAGACCGCGTAGACAGTTTGAAGGACTTAACCGGGATCAGATTCATAGGCTACCGACTGGTACTAGGGAGTTTGCGATACAGCACGAAAAGGAGATAGCTACCGTCATTGAGAAGCTCAGGAAGGCCTAGCACCGAATGATAGAACAGGCTAACAAGCACCGTCGCCCGTTGCAGTTTCAAGTAGGCGACTTAGTCTGGGTCAAGTCCAAAGAGTTTGCTTCTGAGGAAAATATTTGGCAGAAGTTACTGCCAACGTATAGAGAACCATGGCCAGTTGTAGAGGTTAAGGGCGGAGAGGATGGGCCGTCCTATACGATAGAGATCCCAGCACACCTCCACACCTACCCTGTGTTCCATGCGTCGAAGTTGTTGCCGTGTGTCGCAAGTTAACAATTTCCGTCAAGAAGATCCATGACCCCTCCGGACATGGATGGAAGATATGACATTGAGGGCATTGTAGGTGAAGATGTATTCAGAACAGGAGGTAGAGGTCGCCCACAGAAACAGTGTAAAGTCAGATGTGCTTATCAGGAACCCGAGGACGACCGCTGGTTTTNGAACCCGAGGACGACCGCTGGTTTTCTACAATGAAGATGTATTCAGAACAGGAGGTAGAGGTCGCCCACAGAAACAGTGTAAAGTCAGATGTGCTCATCAGGAACCCGAGGACGACCGCTGGTTTTCTAGAGCTGAACTTCTAGAAACAGCTCCCGACTTAGTTAGAGCTTACGAAAGAGAAAAGAAGGGTAAAGGTCCTGCCTTGGACTGAGCTATTCTCGGAGGACCTCGAATTTAGGTCGGCGGGAGTGAAACGGTATTCACCTGTTCACAGTAGATGCAGATCCCAGGGCTTACCTGTGTACACTACCTGTGTCGACCCCGAGAGTTGAACCCGTGACCTGTGTATTCGTAACAGTTGGTAGACTGTCGTAGGGTCCGTAGGTTGTAGGGGTTCGATCTGTAGACCTGTCGAATAGAAGTCTTAGTGAGTTCTAGAAGTCGTAGCTGTAGGATTCCTAAAAGGTCAAGGTCGTAGCTGCTACAGTCCTGAAGGGTCATGGTCGTAGCTGCTACAGCGACGAAGGGCCAAGACTACAGACTTCCGGAAGCTTTGGAAGTGGCCCTTCACAGTTGCTCACGGTCGTCCAGCGGCAAGTGGGCAAGTGGTGGAGTCCACCTGTGCTGAGTCAGCGGTACCTGTCCCAGTCAGTCCTAGTCCAGTCCAGCAAGTACCGTATGGGACTGTGTGCACCACGGGCATGGGAAGGGGCAGACCAATGAGTTGAAAAAGTATAAATCAAGAGGCAGCGCCCAGCCATTCATTCATTCCTGCGTAAGCCATGCGGAGGCACTGCCACATCGACTTGTGCGAGGTGGTCTGGTTACCATATCTCTAAGTTTTGAGTGGGCGCTTGTCGCCAGTTGCTGCGCTACCTGTTTACATGCATGTGAGGTGTGAAGAAACCTACAGGAATCGGATCCTTCCAGGCCCATCCAACTTGCCGGAAAATCCCTACCGGGCCTCTATCAAGCTCTACTTATGTCTCTGGGCGGTACGATACCCCAAATCTCTCTTACCACTTACTTTTCTGTCATGCCCCTGGCGGTCTCCTCATTGCTATCCTGTCCCTGTCCGAGTCACAGGCACACAACACGGCCAACAGAGTTGCCACACTGACTGACCCAGACTTGGAATCCGGCATGCACACATCATGCACACGTCAGCGGCGGATCACCTGCATACTTAGAAACAAAGCAAAATCACAGTAGAATAGACTCGGACTTAGGAATCTTAGACAACAGATCGAAAGAACAGCATTTTCTCAGAACTTGGGAGATATCTCAGTTTCTCAGAAAGCGAGTTGTCCGGGCCATTGCCGACGTGGATTTGTAGAAGTCAGAGGAGATGCCGTGTGACTGGTCGCAAGGTCAATTCTCTGACAGAACGGCATTTTTTCAGAGTGTGGAGACATCTCAGATTCTCAGACAGCGAGTTGTGCGGGTCATTGCGGATTTGGATTTATCGAAGTCAGAGGCGATGCTGTGTGAGTGGTCGCAAGATCTTCTTTGAAGTTGGAGACATCTCAGAGCCGAAGGACAAAACCGCATATTCTCTGAAGTTGGAGACATCTCAGATTCTCACGTAGCGATTTGTGCGGGTCATTGAGGATTTGTATTTATCAAAGGCAGGGGAGATGCTGTGTGAGTGGTCGCAAGTTCTTTCTTTCTTTTCTTTTTTTTTCTTTTTTTTCCCTTTTTTTTTTGAGTTGCTAGGCGTCTGCCTGTCGGCATAAGGCCCTGCAGCAGGCGCGTGTGCCCTCCGGGCCCCCTGAATTCGTCAATTTTTGCATATCTTGGTGGGCGCCAGACATTTGCCGCGCGCCAGTTGGTTACATCCGCTTTGCTCGTGAGAATCGGAAATATGTGCAAGCCTTCGAGGCTCTTCCAAGAACGTGGTTGAAGCAGGGAACACCGCACGTTTGTGCCTGGGTGGTTGGGCATGCCTAACCAATTTGGTCCCAGGCCGCTGTCTGAACGGGCCTGGGCGCCGACACTTTGGCCCAACCTGAAGCTATGGGGCACAGGCGAGGCAGGCCAGGCAGCCAACCAGCCAGGCCACTTTGAATATAGCAAAGTGCCTGGCCGAGGTCAGGACATTCGGGCACTTGCATTTGCGGGTGGTGTTGCTGGAGCGAATGCTCGCTGGCTGCTTGCTGCGCTAGCGCTCCTGCTGTGTGCACGCGCAGACGTGCAGGGTGTAAGGCGCTACTGAGGGCAGCGCCATAGCCAGTCCTCATAGTTCGGCTTGGCTTGGACATAGCCAGTGGAGGTGGTGGTGGTCTTCGTGTATGAGGAAGAAGACGTGGGTGATGGAGTCAAGGGTGAGAGAGAGAGAGACGAGGTCGATGATGTGAGGCCACGTACCTGGTCTTGACGATGGTCTACAAGGTCGACAATCTTTATGTACTTCAGTTGTTGCGGCTGATGTCAACAGGATGCATTGTCAATTTGTAGGTTGATAGTAGCTGTGTGATTGTAGTCTGGGCGCTGAGCGCCAAGTGGGAGGAAGGACTTTGGATACATATGTTGTTGGTGGTGAGAGTATGCTCTCATTAACATCTGGATTCAGTGCTTTGGTTTTCTGTTGGTGGAATATCAGTGCATTTTTGCTGTCTGGACAGCGTTGGACTTGCTGGCTTTCAATGTGATTTTGCACTCTGGATATCTGTCATTTCGCTATCGTTCATTTTCCTTGCAATTTGGTATCGGAGCTGGTTCGAGAACCCCCGGCCTGCTATTCGCAGTTAGGGTAGCTGTAGGGAATCCAGTTAGTACCGGGCCTGCATTTTCCCATATTTGCAGATATGTCCCTCGCGATTTCCCTCGCAGGCAGGTTTCTCGGTTAGCCCTCAGCCAAACAAAATTATGAATCTGTCCTACCTATAGTACAGCCTCGACAGAGAGAGGCTACAGGCGACCAGAAAATAGCAAGTCATTGCAATATGTTATTCGCATCCCTGGTCACCTCCGTACACACCCTGTTTTCCATGCATCTAAGTTGGCACCCTTCGCTGAAACTGATCAGTTTCCCTCAAGAAGATCGATGCTGCCCCCAACCATGGACGAACATGTGGATATTGATAACATTGTCGAGCACAAGCTGATGCCTGTACCCAAGCCTCCAGGCAGGGGATGGTTCAGACACCATACTGATCCTAAAGAAGATTGGTGGTTCACAAGAGAAGAGTTAATGAAGACTGCTCCCCAAATTATCTCAAGTTACGAATGAAATTTGAAAGGGAAGCAGCCTGCTGTGTAACAACTTCTCAGAGGACTATCAAAGTTAAAAAGGAGGGAGTGCGAGGGTCTGCCCCTCGGCATAAGGCCCTGCAGCAGGTGCCTGCCCTAAGTGAAGGTGGCCCCCCTGACTCTCAATGTGCCCTGAATTCATCAATTTTTGCAAAGCACGGTGGGCACCAGACAGTTGCCACGCACCAGTTGGTTACATTTGCTTTGCTTGTGAGAATCGGAAATGCGCGAGCCTTCTAGGCTCTTCCAGCAACATGGTCGAAGCACGGAACACCGCACGTTTGTGCCTGGGTGGTTGGGCATGCCTAACCAATTCGGTCCCAGGCCGCTGTCCGAACAGGCCTCACCTTGGCGCAACCTGAAGCTACGGGGCACACGCGAGGCAGGCCAGGCAGCCGACTAGCCAGGCCACTTTGCATACAACAAAGTGCCTAGCCGAGGTGAGGACATTCGCGCACTTGCATTTGCGGGCAGCAGTGCTGCTGGAGCGAACGCTCACGGGCTGTTTGCTGTGCTAGCGCTGGTGGTGTGTGCATGCATGGACGTGCAGGGTGTAGGGCGCTGCTGAGGGCAGCGTCACAGCCAGCCCCGATAGCCGGGCTTGGCTTGAACATAGCCAGTGGAGGTAGTGGTGGTCTTCGCGTATGAGGAAGAAGACGTGGGTGATGAAGTCAAGGGTGTGTGAGAGAGAGAGATGAGGTCGATGATGCGAGGGCACGTACCTGGTCTTGGCGATGATGGTCTACAAGGTTGACATCTTCATGATGTACTTCGGTTGTTGCTGCTGACGTCAACAGGATGCATTGTCAATTCGTAGGCTGCTAGTAGCTGTGTGATGGTAGTCTGGGCGCTGAGCGCCAAGTAGGAGGAAGGACTCTGGATACATATGTTGGTGGTGGCGAGAGTATGCTCTCATTGACATTCGGATTCAGTGCTTTGGTTCTCCGTTGGTGGAATATCAGTGCATTTCTGCTTTCTGGACAGCATTGGACTTGCTGGCTTTCAATTTGGTTTTGCACTCTGGATTTCTGTCATTTCGCTATCATTCATTTTCCTTGCCGAGTGGACGCAAGTGCAATTCTCTGACAGAACAGCATTTTCTCTGAAGTTGGAGACATCTCAGATTCTCAGACAGCGAGTTGTGCGGGTCATTGCGGATTGGGATTTATCAAAGGCACAGGGGAGATGCTGCGTGAGTGGTCGCAAGTTCTTTCTTTCTTTTTTTTTTTTCCTTTTTTTTTTTGAGTGCGCGCAAGTTCAATTCTCTGACAGAACAGCATGTTCTCTGAAGTTGGAGACATCGCAGATTCTCAGACAGCGATTTGTGCCGGTCATTGCAGATTTGGATTT
This sequence comes from Chara braunii, assembly GCA_003427395.1. Classification (NCBI taxonomy): domain Eukaryota; kingdom Viridiplantae; phylum Streptophyta; class Charophyceae; order Charales; family Characeae; genus Chara; species Chara braunii. The sequence goes on along the minus strand of BFEA01000113.1, from coordinate 3,077,124 downwards.
AACAAAGGCACAGCGGAGATGCTGTGTGAGTGGTCGCACGTTCAAATCCTTTGACCAGGCACTGTGACTATCACTGACTAACCTTGCTTGGATCGTCCATTTGACGATATCATTGCTTTTGATGGCTTTGTCTTACAGTTTCACAGACTGAGTATGGAGTGACCCAGCTTCTCCAGGACTTCGAAGTGGAGCAGTTTAGTGTCGTCATGGACTGCGGAGGAGTGGGGCTGTTTAATGCACCTGTGAGCCTCATCAAGAATGCAGCGCTCATGCTTCAGCAGAACTACCCGACACGCCTCGCTCAATTCTATCTTATCAACCTACAAATGGTGTTGCGGAGTCTTGTTGCATCTGTAAAGCTGGTGAGTTGAAGCTTCTTCTCCCTTTGACTCTTTGCCAACATTAACTATTTATTTGGAAAACGTGGGCCCAGAAGTTGTTGTTGTTGTTGCCCTCGCATCTTTTGCTCACGACGTTTCAAGCAGCAGTTGCAATCCAGGGGGTGGTCCCCTCGGATCTCTCCCTTCATTGTGCGTTGACAGAGATGCCATTGTTGATGTCCTCTGAAAGGAAACTGGTCATGCTGTGAATGCCCTGTGGCAGGTCTTAGGCGAGAGGACATCGCGGAAGATCAGAATTGCAGGCGCAGAAGCATCGGCAGTACTCGAAGAATGTTTTGGGGGTATCGAACATGTTCCAAGTGACCTGGGCGGTAAGTGCGAATGCCAGCGATGCTTGCACGTGAAGGTGGAGGAAATTCCAGGACAGCTGTCGCTACCAGAGGACGAAAAAGGTCACGTTTCCGAAAATGATTGTGAAGGCCGTGGTGTAGGGAGTGAAGCAGAGCCTGAGTTAGAGAGTGTGGTTGCCAGAGAAACGCCATTCAGTGGCGGAAAGATGGTTCGTAGCGTGATTGAACGCATGAGGATGGGACTGAGCTTTAGCGAGAGGGGGCTGAGTACTGCCGTGCCACAGAGCTCTGATGCCATCATATCAACCCCCGATCGTCGTGAACAAAGTGTGATGTCAATGGAAGGGATTGCAAGTTCCACAGCAGTTTGCACCAGGGATGAGAACTTTGTAGACAGTAGTGGAATGAATGTAGCCAGTGAGCCAATGGCGACATTTGATCTGGCTACGTGGATGCAGCGGGCCCCTCCGCAGCTGGTACTCCGTTTGCTGGTGACCGCTCTGGTTTTACTTCTGACGCTATCGTCACTGGGCACAGGTGAGCCTTGGTGGAATCTGGTTGCTGAACAAAGCCTAAGCTACATCTGATAATACGGTTCCTTTGTTCTCGTCGACGATGATGGGTTGTGTTTTTCATAGAGAAAAAAAGATTGGTCTCAGCAGTAGGAATGAAAACATTATGCGATCTGCCTGAGAGTGATGAAGGAGGAGCAAGTAATCGCTGGCAAGGGACCAATGTGGGAGAGAGGATGCTGGGAGTGGCCTCGCGGGGCCGTTGCTCCAGCAAAACAAGACGTGTAGTATATATGATTTGCCGTGTGTGTGTGTGTGGGGGGGGGGGGGGGGGGGGGGGGGGGGGGGGGGGGGGGGGGGGGGAGAGAGAGAGAGAGAGAGAGAGAGAGAGAGAGAGAGAGAGAGAGGATGATGATGATGATGATGATGATAAGAGTGGGGGTAGGTGGTGCATGGTGGTCTCACACTTCTTGTGAGCGGGCCTGCTCGGCGACTCAGTACATGGATGCATGGGAAGATGGATGCACTGCCTGTCATTCTAGTGGAATGATTGGAAATTTGGAACCTTAGGGTCCATTCATGGTCAGATTCAAACAAGACTGTTATGCGCGAGAGTTTGTTGTTGATGTCTATGTAGTTGAGTGCGCGTCAAACATCCAACATTGGACGGACGTGTAATTGACATCCAGTACAGCAGCAGCAGCAGCAGCATGGTGTGTGCCATGTAAGTAGGTCTTCAAGGTGGTCACTCGCAGATGTCACACGTCAACCTCAAGGGCCAATATTTGAACCCCTTGGTGGACGCGCAGGAAGCATCTCAGCTGGGGAAATCACAGTCTGTGCAACGTTTTTCTATACATAACGAACATCATGTTAGCTCTTAGCTGTGAACATTGCGAATCGCCAGTTCGCAGAGTCGATGTAAAAATCACTTGTCTGCCTGCCTCAAGGCTCAGGCTACAGCGTGTAGTTCGGCGTGAGAACCTCCAGGAAGCACTCTTTGGGAATGCGGTGTACAGAACCGAGTTGCTGTGAGCTTTGTGTGTGAGTCACACATTCCTCTGCAGGCAAAAAACAGTTGGAATCAAATTCAATCAAAGTCGATCAATAGTAGTAGTGTACATTTGGACGCGGACATGGAGCTGAGCTTTGTCAGAACAGTAACAGGCACAGCTTGCGGTAGTAGTATGGGGACAGACTTTGCAACAAATTCGCCGGACTGGGGGAACGCCGCTGAAGCAAATTAAGGAAAGTGTGCACATTGCACATTGCGCATTGCACATTGCATCCATATGGTCCCGCTGAGTGGAGATGAGCACACGGCGACCGCAGAGAAGCTCCCCTGTTTCTGATGTCGATGCCATTGTCGTCTGGCTGTATGCCATTGGCTGGCTACCATAGGTTGTTGTGATGCCCCACTCACATTTCTTTCGGGAGGGGCTGCCTTCGCAGGCAGGCAGGCTAATAACTCTTGATGGTCCCTTCACTGATGGCACCATATGTAGGGGGGGAGAGGGGGGGGGGGGGGAGGACAATTGCCAGGATCCGTTTGACGAGGAGGATATGGAGAGAGTCATTAGTAAAAGAAACAAAAGTGGAACAGACATGTCTCTGATGTGTGGGGGTTTGGGCAAGGATTAGAGTCATGCGGGTGTCACAGCTGCTACAGCATTTCCTGCTCTTGCTCTCTCCCCTTAGTTATAGTTATTAGGGCCTATAAATTTTGCAGGATATAGCACAGCTGCTACAGCATTGCTTGCTATGCTGTCATCATTGCGTAAAAGTTAAAACCTTATACATGATATATAGAATCATGATTAGATCATAGATCGCGAGTCGTAGTTTTCGTGACTGTTAATGCTATCTTGTACTAGCTACCGTCGTCACCCAAATAGAACGCCCGGTAATTATAGCTGTATTTGGCACAGCCGTCGGTCCAGATGCAGCGATAATTACCGGGCGCTCTATTCGGGTGAAGACGGTAGTGGTGTTACCATTTTCTGTTTCTTTTTACAGATTTCGTTGACGATATTATGGGAGTTGATAAGTTTGCGGATTTGGTGGCGGTGGCCCTCGTCCTTTCTTCGTTTTTTTGCGTCTGTCTTTCCTGTTTCGTCGCCGCTCCTCTCCTTTTTTTTTACGTCTTTTCTTTGGTGGCATGAATGTGTCCCCATTAGTAGCAGTTGATCATATCCGTCAATGGGGCTCGGCGCACCACTCACCAAACGTGCACAGTATGAATGCGTATGCTCGTCCGGATACATTTGAAATGTTGGTGTTTGGTGAGTGGTGTGGTGAGCCCCAGTGTCATGTGGATGTGTTAGGTTCCACCCACCCCCTCTCAAATGACTGCCTGCATTTTTTTTTTTTTTTTGAATCTGTTGATCGATGCAAGTAATAATAATAATAAATCAAATTAATATATATTAATTAATGATAGTAAAAATCTGTCGATCAATTCTAATAGTCGTCAGCTAGCGTCTGAAGATTTGCAATTTTCACGCATGCACAGGACTCCATTTAGTTCGGGCAGTCCCTTATTATTCAGGGCAAATAACGACTGCATAACTTTGTCTGCAGGCTGTACAGTGGGATTATGATGGTTCTTGGACCAATCCAATTCAAAATGTCTGTTCTGTTGGGCACTCCTTGAGACATGATATATTCCTTGTTTGCAGCTGGGAAGCCTCAGGACCCAATCTATATCATCTATCACTACGTATTATAACAATTGCTATTTCGCGGCCTGTGACTGCATTATAAAAGGGCCTTTACGAGTCAGACCCCAAATGGATGCCCCGACAGCAAAGGGTCCTGTCGGCCAGAACTTAAATTCACGAGCAGCAACTCAAAAGACAAAGTTCCTGAAGTAAATGTCGCATCCATAATGAAGTGAAAACTTTGAAAAGTCATTTTGAAAAATCACAAACAGGTCCTGAACGAACAGGTATTGGACACAATTTTCAAGACTGAGTTTAGGTCAGGGTCATGTCTCCTCGAATCCTCGATGAAAAGACATGTCTGTTCGTCAGTGAGTCAAAGACTACAGTCCCAGTCCAGTCATAATCCCACGAGCCAGTCCTGATTCGGACCAGGAGTCCAAAAGACAGGCCCGATGGCCCAAAGCAGCAGCAGACCATGGGAAAAGATACTGGGACACACACTTTGCAACAACGGGTACTGGGGGGTCAGGTGTCCCAGGGACGCTTGAGGCTGAATGCAGGCCACGCCAGGCCAGTCCAGCACTATAAAGGATCGGCCAGCCTCCCATTTGGACAGATGCTCGCTTCGCATGAGAGTGTGGAAGTGCCGTGGCACTTGTGCGCTAGATGTGTGTGAGCTGCGCTAGGCTAAAGAGCGGCGCTATGAGAGAAGGAAGGGAGAGTGCTGGCTGGCGAGAGGGAAGGCAGCCATAGCTGCGCCAGCAGCAGTTAGTATGTTTGGAGAGATAGTCAGTAGGAGACACCAGTGGGTAGTATTCAGAGTAGATCCTCGTGTGATAGGGAGTGTGCATGCATGATGAGTGAGGGTAGACCAGGACTACAGACATAGAGGGAGAGAGAGACGAAGGCAGTCGAGAGAGGAGGAAGTGTGAGTTATGGTGATACTTACCTGTTGAGCGCTGTTGTTGACATTTGGCAGCTGGTGCTGATGAGCGCCAGGTTTGGAATTCATGTTGATTGGAGAAGACTTGCAACTCTGTGTGGCGCTGTACGTTTGGACTCGCGATGTACCCTCTCTAATCTGGTTTGATTAATTGAGTTGAGCTCCTGGTTCTAGAGAATCGCACGGAGTTAGTCGGGGCTTCTTCTTCGGTTTTTGTCATAATCTCACTAGAACGCCATGTGCTAAGAAATGGAATCCTTCTCCCGTAGTGACTATGCGAGTTTGATCAGGCACAAAGTGCAGGCCCATGGGTTGGAGCCATTGTGATAGGAACCCTTGAGCGCCCTGAACAACTCTTCGAGCCTTGTGAAGAACAACGAAATCATTGGCGTATCTTACTAGGATAACTCGGCCTTGGGCTTTGTCAGAACTTGCAGTCGCTTGTTATTCCTGCGAATTCGGAACTCAACGAAAGCAGGGTACTAGGGGGGGTGGTATGAGCTGCCGTGGAAATTCCGAGCTTGCTGCCAGAACACCATATTTGGATAGCCTGTTGGAAATAGTAGGCACCTGGCCCCCCCCTCCCTCCCCTCTCCCCTCTTATTGTTCATGCGCTTAATGGATTCCTGTTCCGGACCGATGTATGCTGGCCCGGAGTTATGAGCCCTGTACGAGAGGTCATGGGAAGAGTAATCCGTGGTAGTGTGTCCCAACAGGGCTCCAGGGAAAAAGCAGCGACCAGCTGGTTGTGACAACAGTGCATCGACTGCCGGGAAGTCGGAATCAAAGACATCTCCACACAGGTAAATCTGTCAGGGCTCAGCACTAAGAGGCCAGCACCGCCCCACGCCAGCTGATTTGCCCGCTCCCATCCAGCACAGCAACAGCAGAGGACGATACATAGGACATTTCCTCCAGAGGAAGAGGCCCACAGCCCATAGTTGGATGAGCAACGAATGGGTCATCTATCGCCTCCCCTCTCCTCTCCATCAGTTGAAGACACCAGCGATGACGAGCAAGACACGGCACACTCCAGACGCGGGACGCGTGCATTGCAAGCATACGGCCTCAGTTCCGGTTATTGACGTAAACGGTGTCTCACATCGACTACAAGAGGCCAGAAATCCACGTGAGGACGTCTTGCGGACCCCCTTCACAGAACCGACCAGATTGGCCTGCATGGTGTCAAAAAGGAGACTCTCTTACAGCTATGTCAGAGGTCACGTTCTGCTGGTTTTTTTTTTTTCACACAGGCAGGTGGCCAATACCCTGGCATGGCCCTCGTAGGACGCTGGACCCGGTTTCCAGCAGGTGATGCTCCCCACCAATAGATGGAGCTGTTTGTATTAAAAAAAAAAAAAAAAAAGGCTGGAAGGGGGGCAACTCTCCCACTCGCAGATCTGGTGGGATGAGATGAATCAAACTGGACATCAAAGTGGGAGAGGGGAAGCGCAGTTCCGCACAGGCCTCATGTCTCTCTCGAGGCGGAAATCCTTGTGGAAAGGGGTACAAATGTTGCAAAAAAAAAAAAAAAAAAAAGTAGGCGGAAATCGTCATGGAACACCCGGACTGAGGCCCCGGAGAATAGAAGGGGCGTATGTTTGTTATCAAAAGAAAAAAAAAAAAAAAAAAAAAAAAAAAGGAAATCCTCATGAAAAAWAAAAATTACCGTAGGAAGGAAACCAATGGTTCACCAAACACATCACCACCTTCAGCTCCCCTCCCTATGGAGAACTAGCAGAAAGCGATTCTCATCTCAAGTCCTGTTTCTTTTTTTTTTTCTTTTTTTTTTTAAAAGAACAGCCCGAGTCTCATCTGAAATCCTAATTCTCTTTTTTTTTTTTTTTTTTTTTTCTCAACAGGGTGTGCAGATCTAACCTCTCGGGACTGGGTAAACGAGGTGGCACTCCGCAAAGGCAAAAATCTTCTTAATAAATATCACAGATGTCCCATGTCTCGAGTGCATCAGTCAATAGTGCCAGCCGCAGAGCTCCACGGATACAAATGTTGGTCAACAGTGGAACCCAGCCAATAATGCCCACAGCTGAGCAGACCCCCGGTCTGCAACCTCTCGCCCCCTTCCCCGCCCCACCACATGCCTCGACCTGTGTCCCAATGCATACCGGCCAGTCCATCTACCGCCTTGGGCAAAGGCACTGGTAAGATCTCAGGTCCATCAATGTCAACGGTCTTGTGACCGCAACTACTCATGTGCACAAAATGGTAGTGATTTGGCACACGAGTAAGCCGGACTTCCCTCACTATGCAGCGGCTGGAGGCCATCTGCGTCCAAGAGACGCACGCCTATTGGACACCCTCCTGGCCCATGCTGGAAAGGCTGCAGGCACCTGTCCCTACGCTACGACCTTCACAGCCCATCAATAACACTCACACTTGGCAGGGTTGTGCAATTTGGTTGGCACCTACCTCAAGGTTAGCCCCCATAACTCGTGGGTTTACGTCAGGTCACACTTAGGTAGGATAGTAGGGATAGGGGATGCGTTAGGAGTATTGACGCAAGGATGGAAGGGGTGGTGGCCCCGCTGCCTCAGTGCCTCCACAGCTGACCACGCCCGGCGATCAAATGTGTGCCTAGTAGCTGGCCTCTACAACACCCTGGACTTAAAAAAAAAAAGAAAAAAAAAGGACATCAATGGGCGAAGAGGAATATCATGATGTGCCTTGTAAATTTACACGTCCGTAAAACACGAAACCGAATGGCCGATCTGTTCCTCGAGCTACTTCAAGTCCGTCCACCTGTTGTACCCCTGATCATGGCAGGGGAGTTTTTCTTGTCCAGGATCCTCCTATACTTAGTCAAAGAAACTGCCTCAGCTCACCCAGTTGGACCAATCCCAACCCTCACTCTTGACCCAGTGTACCCCCTGTTGTTGCTCAGGCGTAGTATTCTAAAAGAAGCCTCCAACTGGGGTTCAATGAGGAGGTGGTTGTTTAAAACACCTGATATCTAACCGACTCCTACCGTCTTCACCCAAATATAACGCCCGGTCATTGTAGCAGTACTTGGCACAACTTTCAGCCCAGATACGACGATAATTACTGGGCGTTCTATTCGGGTGAAGACAGTAGTTGAACCCCAGTTGGAGGCTTCGTTTAGAAAAAATGCTACACCCAAAGAACAGGGCCCACACCTGCCAACAATCCCAAGACGACGAAGGATTATCTAGCTCTAGTCGCGATTAAACCACCAGTACTTCCTACAGTCGTGTAGCGTTAACGCTACGCAATTTTATGGAACGTACGGGCCACTACAGGAGCGCCCAAATTCATCCAACTCTAGAAACGTTTCTACTCTATTTTTTTTCCGCGGCCGATAGCTGGGCCAAGTACTGGTGGTTTAATTTCTGATCTGGAAAGACCTATGAGGCCAATTTATTGCTGCAGAAATCCTGTCCCATTTAGCCCCTGCCACGCCTTCGACCTTCGATCGTAAAATGAACATGGTTTCCCTGACACTCCATGAGCCCTTTTAGAAGCGCCCAAACTTTTTCAAATTCAACCCCGCTTTGTTTCCGCTACCTTCCTTCGAAGCCCATATAACTCGAAACCAAAGCGGACTCTGTCACTCAGTGGTTTATGCCTGGTGGGTAGCCTCTACCGCCGGTACTGTGCCCAGTTATGCAGTCCGACTCTCATGCGACCGGTATGCCGAGCCTGCTTAGCCTGGAGGCTGGAGGTACCAGTTGCAGGACAGGCCGAGCCTGGAAGAAATAGTGGAAAAAGAAGAAAAAAAAAAGGAAAGAAAAGCAACAACTCAAGGTCCGTTGTTGCAGTTTCGACACGTTCTCCTAAGTGCTGGTGTGAGCATACCGTCAAAGAGGGTGTCTCAGCCCCGTCGTGTCCTTGTCAGAATCTGAGAAAGTAGATACTTACTTTGTTGCAAGTGCCAGTGCCAGTATGCCTGCTCGAGAACATCACGGAAACTGCCCTGCCTCGCTGGCAGGCTGTGTAGCATCGTGTTCGAACGTTTGCTATAGCATAGCAATAGCACCTGCTAATACTTG